>JACGCN010000049.1:0-337264 GCA_014905825.1 Lyophyllum atratum
CTCGGTAAGTGTGAACGTACCTGATTTTGATGCTGTTGAACGTCTTCCAACTGTTGATGGGACAGTAAGAAAACTGGGAAAATGTCAGAAAAAAGAACATACCAGTAAATGTATGGTTGAAAAAGTTGTCCAGCGTGCTCGAGGCACGGACTTTGGCACTGGGCTTGGGAATCCGCTTGCCTGCGACACGCCTGGCTGGTTCTTTCCCCTTCTGGCCTATTTGAGCAACCTCCGGCAGCGTGTCATCCGACTCAGCGTCTGAGTTGGCAACGATGGGAACGTTGTCACTGAGTGAATTGAGCCATGACATGACTTGAGTGGTTTGTTGGATGGTCAGAAAAAATTGAGCAAAGGTTGCCGTCTCACTACTGTAAAGCTCTAGTGATCCGGCCGAGATGCCGCGGTTTTCGGCCCGACCTTTTGGTTCACGGTTTGAACCCAGTTCTGTACGGTTCCCGAGGACGTTAAGACCTGCAGAACCCAGAACCGAACGTTTGTGCTGGAGGAAGGACTGAACGAGAACTGAACGAGAACCGACGGTTCGGTCCGGCGGTTCGGGGTTCGAACAAGGGGCTCCCGGGATTCAAAAATACGAACTAGAGTCGAATTTTTTCCTAAGGCCACGAACCTTGAACCGACCGACCGACATAAGCAGGCACGTGATTTATTTCCTCATTTGGACATATATGACATCATTTTCGTGCCACCTTCTTCGCCTTTCCTCCTCCCGACGCCTTGCACGTCCTGCACATCCAGTTCCGAGGGGCAAGCTCAAGACCAATGCAGGTCAGATGCCACTACATGATGTAAAGTAATCAGCATATTTGTAGTGTTGAATTTGTTAATGGACATACCCATTGAGTTTCACAAGCCTCGCGTTTACATTGCACAACATCCTCCGAGGCCGTATCTGCTGGAACGCCGCACTCACAGTTATTCAGACCATGTATTTCGACGATCTTTCTCTTCCTCTTGCCGCGTCCCGCAACCTCGCTTGCAATTGTCGAATTCGGGGCAATGTCGGCGGGATCAAGGCGGGATTTCGACTATCTGCGTTCACGTCGTCTTTGTCAGGTGCAGTAGCTTGTACACTCGGCTCGACTGGGTTTTCAATGGCGCCCTCGCGTTCATCTGTGTCTATATTGTTGATTTCCGGGT
Organism: Lyophyllum atratum; assembly: GCA_014905825.1. Taxonomy (NCBI): domain Eukaryota; kingdom Fungi; phylum Basidiomycota; class Agaricomycetes; order Agaricales; family Lyophyllaceae; genus Lyophyllum; species Lyophyllum atratum. Next base: position 1,159 of record JACGCN010000049.1, read on the forward strand.
TGGCAGACTGCGCTTCCGGCATATCTGGTTTTGATAGTGCAGTACCCTCTGACATTGGTATGCCCACGCGTGAATCATGTTCGATGACGAACTACAGGTGGTAAGCAAAGTATGAAGCACGCTCAAATGAAAGACTTACCTTTTCTGAATTCTCGTCGTCATCGTCGTCAGATACTGCAAAGTCCGCGGGATTTACGACGTAATCGACCCCCGAGTAAAAGGAAGCGGCGCCGTCAACGTCAATCTCATGCTGTCGTTCTTCCTCTCCCACGTCGTCCTACTCGCTGCTTTCGTTGTCCTCTTCTGCGTCCTCGTCACTAGCATGCGCGTCGCCGTCGTCACCGTCGACCTCTCTTGCTGCCGTAGTTGGCAATGGTGCGCTAAAATCGAGCCTCAGAACGACAGTCGACAACTGCAGGATCAATCAAGTTGCGGCTTACCTTGCTGGGATTCCAGCTCTGTGGGCATCCGAAACAACCAAAGCTGGTATGTTTGTCTTCTTCTTCCTTTTCACAACGACACGCTGATGCTTTCTCCATATCTCCTTCATTGCAGCCTTTTCGAAATTCGAGATCCCCCAATGTCGTTTGTGCTTGGTGGTATCGACTTTGTCATGGACACGGCGGTAGTGCTCCTCTAGGTTATATCGCCAGACCGCGGGCTCCTTCCCTTTGCAGGATGGGCACTTGATTGGGACATTTGAGCAAGGGGCTGTCTGGGTTGATACAGCAGCGACACCATATGAGAAGGTGAGTTTGATAGGACACGTTGTGCGTTCATCGTCGATCTTCGGCTTACCCTGTGCACCTCTTCCTTTTGTCAGATAGTAAAGGCAGAGTGCACCTGGACGAAGGCAGCAACCACAGGGTTCATCGGTACGTGGGACATTTTTATTGTAGAGAATGTGTGCGCCAATATGTTCGAGAATTCGCTGACCGTGCTCTACCTCTGATTGTCGTTGACAGAGGAATGCTGCTTTGCCTGTAGCTCATATATTAGATGTGAGATGAATTCTCGAATCTCGAGAGACTCATGGTACGTACCTAGTCGTTCACGGTACGGATATTCCTTCTGAACAGTCATCTTTGGGACAGACTTGAGCTCCGAAGAAGACAGAGACTGGAAGATGCTTGCTGCTAGGGCGACAAGAACACGACTATCGAGGAGATAGAATGTCTTCTCGCGCACAGACTTCGGTGTGGAGGTGTCGGGATTGATAGGTTGTATTAGACTGCCCGGAACTGTAAATGACCTTTCAGAAAGCATTTGGTATGTTCGCCAGTCCGATTTCAAGGTGGGGTCATCTGTTGAATCGGTTGCGCGTAGGCCTAGAAGTTGATACGACACGGTTATTCGAGACGATGGCAACTTTTGGTGGGTAGGTAGTTTTTGGGTAGGTTTCAAATAAAATCGTGGTTTGTTTCGCAGCAATTCCGGGTGTCTAACTGAGTGTTTTTGGAGCGCATGGGGGCATAACCTGTTACGGATAGTATTCAGTCGACGTATGGGAACGACTGATTGTATTGTAGTACCTATTACGGATAGAACTAAACTAGAAGTGACCTACCCAATACTCCCCAGAAAAAACAACACTCAACCCTAACCCTAATGATTTTGGAATATACCTTAACCCATGTTGATATATATAGGGTTAGACCCATATTAGTTGATTTATCAATATTGATCCATATGATCATTTCCATCTATCAAGTAAATCATCAAACAACATATATCGATACTTATATCACGCGGTGTGTTTCCCCGCGACCTTGGAATAGAAAGGTCGCGGGTGTGGCCCGCGACTTTGGAATGCCGAGATCGCGGCGTGACTTACTATTGTGATTACAGGTTTATGCTTCGGTCGCAATCCCCAACTTGAGACAAGCAATATAACCCATCGTATATTGTTGTAATATATGCATTGGCCTGTAATGTGTGGGTTCACGGGTCTGGTGGTTGAATCGTTCATTCACAATTCAACACCGCGACCTTGCTTTTCCTAAGTCGCGGTCATTGTATTGTAGTGCGAGTGTGTAGACCCGCGACCTTGTATCTTCTAAGTCGCGGTCACCTTCCCGATTGGGACGCCCTAAGGCGCCCTAAGCCTGAACATTTGCTGTTGCTGTTTCTATAGAATTGAGGCAAAAGTTCCCCACTAGATATACCGCCAATGACTTCCCGATCGATCGCGGTCTCCCGGGCCTCTAAGTGGTGCAGAAGTGGCATGAAAGTGAGAAGGTGGCACATGTTCAAAGGATCCCCGCCAACATTCTCTCGGCATTCGACCGTGAAGGATGAGAGCGAGCAAGAAGAGCGAATGATCATATTCGATGCATTGCTTTCGGCTAGTGTTCCGTCGCTTCCCAGGTAGAATTGAGTTATCGCTGGTACCACGAGGCAATCAAGAATAGTTGGGTCCTCGTAATGTACACTAAGGTCCTTCAACTTCGGCAACGTGATGAGAGGCAGGGGTGTACTGGATGGTGACTCGATATCCGGAAAACTAATGGAGATGTCTTCAGCCCGGACGGACTTGCTGAGGATAGCATGCATCTCCGAGAAAGTAGGGCCTGCAAGATCTATGAGGTGGAGTCTGATGAGTCGGTCCCACGGCAACTGTAAGCTCGGCAGGGAATGTGGGGCTCTAATCACACCATAGATCCGTAGGTGGCGTAGATGTGGCAGGCGAATAGTATCGGGTTTAATATCTTCTTCAGGGAAGTAATGATAATAAGATAATTCGGCCTCGAGGTCAACCAGGGAGGTGCATTTTGGTAGGATATGTTGTAGATCTGACAGCGTCAAGGGCCGAACATTGATAACATGGAGAGTGGTCAAGCCGACCCAGGTAAAAGGAATGTGGATCATGTTATTTGAGGACCTATTTCTTTTGTAAGGACCGTGTAGATGCAGGTATCGCAGCAGAGGGGATCTTTGGAAAACGGTCGCGCTTCTACATTGCTCGAACATCGTGGACCAATGCATCACGTTTCCGGATGTGTCGGAAGGACTGTGAATGCTGAGGTATAGTGTCTCTAGTTTAGAGAAGTCTTGATGCCGAACCTCGAGCAGACGTCCGAATGCGTCGAAATTGATATGAAGATTGAGATATTTGACACGTGAAATATGTGGGATGAGCAGCTTGTCGACGACGTGTTCGGAGGGTGTATCGAGATCGTGACTCAAATCAATCGATAACGGACCAGTCGGAGGAATGATAGAATGAAAGAATTTGACGATAAGAGGGAGTCGGGGATGTGCAGTGCTGATACTGATCATAAAATCGTTCCAAAGCCGGGGCTCTTTGAGTGCGACTTGTCTCCAACTTGAACATATCTGTCGCAAAACCCAAGGAGCACGTGAAAGACTCGCGGGAGGGAAATAGACTGAGTGGCCATCGAGAGTCCACACAAAGATATCGGAGAGAACCTCTGCTGGGAGGCGCTTATAAGGAGCGGCGGCGAACCGGAATCTCGACAGCTGTTCCGCAACCTCCTCACGCTTAGCGATCAGGCGCTGGATCTCCTGATCGAGCGATATCATGACTTTCTCTGCATCCGAGATGAGCGTCCTGGCCCGTTTATATTCCCGATCTGAGAGGAGACCGCCGTTTCCGCTTGTCGTCCCAGCCTCAAATTCAAGCTTGTGAATCAAGGAAGTATCGTCGACCGGATCTGTTTCCATGATTTCTTTGGCACCTGTATTCGAGAAACGTGGTTTAGGTGGTCACTTCATGATGAAAACAGTGCTATTCATTACCTCGCGTCGTCAAGTCAGTGCTGAAGAGAAAGCTTGAGCCAAACGAAAGTCCAGTGTACTCGCCTCGTGACCCGGCCTCATAACTTTCGCACGCCCGTGCACGGACTGTCAATAGCATACTCGTACCAAAACTGGAGTGGAGGAAGATAGGCATGAAATGATGACTGTAAGCCCATAGAACCGGTCTACACTTGTAGCCGTTAACGCCAGGAATGCGCATTGAGGACAGCATTGTGGATGAAAGAATCTATCATCTATGTCGCATCCAAGTCGCATCTCTTCATATCATCCTGACTTCGAAGTACGACACATAGAATCCAAATCGAGTGGTCTACGTCGCCACAAATCAGCTACACAAGCAATAGATTTCGGGTGAGCGAAGGAATGCGGAAAGTAAACCCGGGCAGAAACAAGCCCTAGTATTCGACTTCAATGTTACTATCTTTCCCGGGGTTCTTCTCCCCATCCTCTATCCTGCCTCTGTTCTCATCCCATAATTAAGCGCCGCGATGAGACACAAAGGCGGATCGGATCCGCAGTACTGGAGCAATGTGTTGGCCGACGTGGCGCCCATATAATTTGCCCATGACCCTGCGGTCAGCAGCTATACTGTGACACCCGCGAACATCGTCGAATCCGGGGGTATTTCCTATACACACGTCCCGTCAGTCAGAAACGTCCAAGAACAGGTAAAGCAACGCATCTACTCACAGCACTTGACGATGTCCCGCGAAACACACCGATCGACCCGAACATCGCGCACCTTCTCACCAGATCAACTTCTTTCCCTCCCTCCCCTTAGTGCCGAGTACTGCATCCCATTCGCCTCACCGAAATGCACACCCCCACAACTAACATACTCCCCCCTCGGACCCCGACTCCCCATCACCCACAACCCCAGCTCCTCGACGCGTACGACCATGTCGTTGTTCTGATCGACGCCGAAGTCGATCGAGATCGGTGCAGGCGCCTTTCGGCATGTCCTCTGGCGCGGGGCAAGGTTGAGCGTAGTGGTCGAGGTCGAAGTCAAGGTTGAGGTCGAGGTGAAATTCGGATCCGCGCTCGAAGTTCTGGTGCTTGTCTCCGTCAAGGCTGTCTGAGTGATGATGTGGGGGCCAAGTGGTGTAGCTCCAAGGAGAGGCAGGGCGTCGGAGCGCAGGACATCGGAGTAGGAGAAGGGCTGGCCTCGTGTGCGGGCGGGGCGTCGTTTTGAGGTGTTGAGAAGGGTACACATGGAGCTGTGTAGTGGAAATGTGCGTCAGAAACAGAGGATGACGGGGGTGTCGCCTCGAGCACTCGGAAATGGTACAGGTGGGCGTACCGAAAAGGAGAACAACGAGTGAGAGCGTCGGATGGAAGCCCCGTCGTCTCTATCGAAGTAAAAGTGGAACAATCTCGACGAGCAGCGCAGGGTTTCCATAGCAGGAACCAAGGACGAAAAGTTCAGACAATTGCCGAGGAGAGAACGAAGGAGCGAAAAGATAGAGTGGAATCGAAAACCAACAAGGAACTGAAACACACCTTCAACGCCCGCTTTTCAACAACATACCCTTCCCTTCGAAACGTCATATTCACCAAATCTATCCCCACCCATCATCAGCCTCCATCCCTCCCCAAAAATCAAAAAGTCGAACGTACCCGCTATGCGACGTAGCTTCTGCCTGTCCTCGCCCCTTTCCCTCGGCGCAAGGTACATCACCTCCGCCCACACGTCGTTGGGGTCAGGACCCTCCACACCCGCTACGACTGATGGTCCACCCACGTCGCCCTCCGTGTCCTTTTCCGCGACCGGTCTCGCTTCTCCTCCTCCAGTCGCCTCAGGTGTTCCCTGTCCGTCGTATGTGCCTCCTGCAGCAGGCTGTGGATCGGTGCCTTCGTTGGGTGAGGAGTGGGGGAGCTTTCTTGTGCGTGGTGGTTTGGATGGTTTGAGCTTGACTGGGCGCATGATATTGAGTGAGTCGATGGTGACTCTCAGCTCGAGTTTGGGCGCGGCGGTCGTAGGTCCCGGGAGCGAGGTTTCTGGTGCTCCTCCGGTGAGTATGGCGTCGATCTGAGGCCCGAGAGAACGTAGGAGGGCGAGGGCGGTGGAGACTGTGCGGGCTGGCTGGGGCGGTTTCTGACGTTCAGCGGGCGGAGAGGTGGGTACCGGTGTTGGAGAGGCGGAGGGATGGAGCGGACCTGGCGAAGGAGCGTTGGGCTGCGGGGGGTCTGCGTTTCCTGTGGTGTCCTGCTTTGGAGAGGCGGAGGGAGGCGGAGGTGGCTGGGGCGGTTTCTGGCGTTCAGCGAGGGGCGAAGAAGTGGGCGCTGGAGATGCAGAGGGACCAGGTGTACCTGGCGGAGGAGCGTTGGGATGCGGGGGGTCTGCCTTTCCCGTGCTGTCCTTCTCATCCTCTATCCCTGCCTCCTCATCAAGCGCCATAACTCCCAGCGTGAGATGAAAGCGCATGGGATCAATCATGATCGACTTGTCCAGACCACGGATGGGCGCGTTCCTTGTGCCATCAGGAACGGCGCCAGGCTGCAAGAGGTGAGTCTGGAAGGCGTTGACGCGGGACCGTAAAGTAGGGTTGGTGTTCTGCGCAATGAAGTGATTAGGGAATGAGAAAGTCAAAATTAGATGAGATAAGCGTACAAGAGGGATGGCGAGGACTGAGCAATCGAGATTAGCGCTTATAGCTGAGAGAGATACAAAAATAGATCATACGCACAGTGGGTCGGCGGTTGTCTCCATGTCGATTTTGGGTATGGTTTCCTGTTCGGAGTGGACATTGCTAATGCGAGTTGCGGGAGAAGGCAACTCTTTCGGAACCTATGTCCAACGAAATAAATCGACCAGCGCCCGATGTCAGCTGGTGCGTTGGAGAAGACATTGATTCCTAGCTTACCAGAACGATAGAAGATCTTAGGTGATGAACCTCCACGAAGGGGTTTATGCAACGAAATGGTAGGGCCTTAATATTCCATCGGGTTGAACGGGTGGAATACAAGTCTCAAAATGGCTAGAAAAGCTGTGCATCCGTTGCCGAGTTGATTCAGGCACGTCGTGGCAGCGTGGGAGACATAGCCGCTCGTCGTGGTCAACGTCATTCCTGCCTCTCTTTTCTCCCAACCCGATCATCCACAAGTTCCCTCTGTCCCTCTGGAACGAATCGCTGCCCCAGCTGGTCGCGCCGCCGCTATACCGATACCATTCAGGAACGAACTACATAACACGAGACGCCCGACCCCATACCCCGCATTCACACGATACCGACGGGCACGAATGCCAACACGGAACGCAAAGGGCAAGATGCGTGCTGTGGCGCAGGACGAGGGTCCTGGTCGGACCGACGCCTATGTGATCGCGCTGATGTCTGGATCGGATGATAGGTTTGGTGGGATAGTGAAATTTCGGACAGCTTTGCGCGCTGCGTACTATAAGCACAGGTGCGTACTATATTTCCTTTTCTAATAGCTTCCTTTGACCCATCTGTAATCCCCCATTAGCATCATGCGATCCGTTTTCTCGCTTGAAGGACGAATGCTTGCTGCGACGACGGCGGCGACAGCATCGGGCTTCAAGCTTCAGCATCCAACTCCTCGACACCACCACCTTTCCTTGGTCTTCCGCGCTCACGACCCCACGAGCCTCTACCATTTTACGCGATGACCTGACGAGCCATGCTTGTTGCCAGGGGCGGCACCAGCAACTTCGTGCCCCACCTCCCGACTCGTCGCATCCCATCGCCTAGCTCCTTGGAGCTCGCTCGGCCAGCTCGGTACCTTCGTCGTCACCACTGGAAGCCAAAATCACGGAATCTCAGGCCACGCTCCGTCTGCACCACCACCGTGAGCGACGTCAAGACCCGCCCCTAACACCTCGGATCTTGAGTCCTAGCACCTTGCCTGGTTCCTTCGAGCCAAGGGGGAATCGCGGATGCTCTGTCTCCAGCGCCGTCATCAACGACCCCTCTCCTGGCTCCTCGCATCCAGGACCTCGCTATCACCCCCACCAGCTCCTTAGAGCTCAGTTGACGACCCCGCCACTTCCCTCATCACAGCCGAACGCAAAATTATGGATCCTCAAATTCTTCTCGTCACCGGCACTGTTATCGATCACCTCGAGCTCCACCCATGTTCTCTCCATGTAGCACCGTCCCAGCCCCTCCTCGTGCGCAAACCCCCGCTGCGGCACCCTTACCACCCTCTGCCTGCACATTCGGCCCCATCCGTGCCTCCCTCCCTGCGTCGGATCGGTCGCCGTCGTATGTCTGTATGTGACGATTCAGCTTGCGATCTAGTACATCATCAGGACTTCTGCGGCTATGGAACGCCGTGTCCACCACTCCAGCACCCTCCACTTTTGGCAAACCCGGTCGCGGCCGTGCGGGGTTCGTGTGATCCGGAGCGCATACTGGACGCTGGTAATGGACAGACGTCGAGCCGAGGTTTGACGGTGATCGCGACGGGGAAGCGTCGGAACAGCCTGAAGGACATCGGGAATGATGGGATAGACAGTGTGTTTCAGCATGATCTTCGACGTACTCCATTGTAGATGAAGGTAAATGATGAAGTACTTACGAGTGAAGATCAGCCGTCCATGTCGTGTTCCAGTTCTTGCGTGTGCCCCCAATTCTCGTGTTTGGAGTCTCATTTTCGTTCCGTTCAACAATTAGGTAAACCCAGAGCAGGCGTCTCGACAGCATTGATATCGATGAGGTCCGAGGACCGCGACTCATACTCAGCTGGGTTGATTAGATGCAGGTATGGGCGAAGGGAGGCGCTGTATTAGCTACGAAACGGGGTCAATATGTATGAGTAATCGAAAAACAACTGAAATTGGGGGAGCTCAGAATTATCCGCAGGTAGTGTGGCCCGGGAAACATTGACGTGTACATTGGCAGATCAGGCATATTCTGGTGTTGGACAAAATTGAGCGAGCAAAGCGATGGAAGGGAACTACAGTAGAAGCGATTACGTCTGCGAACGAGAATCTATCGAACATAAAATGTCAGCGCATTGCCAAGCAGCGAAAAAACTCACCAGGACGATGGGCGCGACGGGCTGCTAGCTTCCTGTGTAATAACTCGAAGGGTTGACGTCGACAAACCAATCTGGATCCCGCTGCAGAACTGCCTGCAATTTCGTCAGCTGCGCTCTGGCGGGCCTCTGGTCGTACGAGCTCTTCATTGAGCTGCAAACGCTCACGAGCGCCGCATGGTCGTCGCGGCCACCGAGCTGGAGCGAGGGCTGAATGAGTCTGCAAAGGACGCCCTCGACAGTCAAGTTCTTGATTCACGATGACGCGACCAACAGTTTCGTCGCGACTCCTTATGAATCTTGGTGCTCACACTATTAGTGATATCACAACCCGTCCCCAGCGAGCACTTTGGTCTGAACTCCAGTACACTCAACAAACGCACTGCGCAAGATCTCATGACCATTGATCCCCTACCACAGCGGCGACTCCCTACCCACCAATGAGATGGTTGCTGTCCCAATGACCAACGGCGTCAAGCCTCAAACGAACGGCAAGCGAGGCACGTCTCTCGGAACAAACGACCCATACGCACCCCGCGCCGCCAATCTTCTCTCTAAGATTTCAAACTTCAACACCATCGAGAGCACACTTCGAGGTACGTTCCCTTCAGACCACAGTGTGGAACGTCGCCGTGACGTTTACTCTGATGGAAATGCCGGTGGCATTTTGCCCCTCGCAATATGATACCTGAATCCATCGTTGTTGATCAGGCTGCGTGGATGGTAGGCGATGTTAGACGGCGTCACGAAATCGTAATAAGTGTTGACTGCGTGCAAAGGCGGCGAAATAATGATCGTCCAGTTTGTATGTCTTGTGTCACTACTTATGAAAGGAAGAATAGAACACCACCGGAACACAGGACCTACGCATCCTTAACTCTGCTGATACGAGATATGATGAACTGATCGCGCCCACCCACCCACCTACTTACTCACTCATACGGAATGGGGCCGATCTGATTGCGAGGCAGTACGGGTTAGTTCGTTCTTTTACAGTATAAAGACGCCGGCTGATGTGTGTGGTATAAAAATACCCAGATCCCGGGCTGGACGGTAGATCCATGATCATCGTGAAGCTGAACACCGAAAAGAGAAGGTCCGTCCGAGAAGAACGTCGAGCTGAACATACCTTGATGGAGTTCCATCTGGACTCACAGGCTCGGCTGCGAAGGGATCGTCGGCGCCTGGATGCGTAAGACAGTTATCAGTACAGGTTGAATCACCATTTTCACCTACTAGTCATATTGGACGAAGATTTCGGGGCTGGTAAGATAAATTGGCCACTGACAAATGATATCCGGCCGTGCTGTTACGTTAATAGCATCCACACCACATCCACACAGCTACATTTCGTCTCATCATTTCCTGCGCAAATGAAATGATGTGAACGTGTTGGATCAGAGTAACGATACATACCATCTGCCGGGGGAGCACAGTGATATTCGGGTTTTGACTCCGCACGAATCTGAGCGGAGGATGTTATTCGCAGTAGAACGAACGTCTTCTGATAGCCGCGAGCGAAGTATTGAGTGACCTGGTGGATATATTTAAAAAAAACGATCGGACAACGTACCGAGAAATAAGACGAAAACTCCTCACGAATCGACCTCCTTGAATACCCATTGAAAGCGGGATCTGACACGATATGGTGGAGCCTGTGCTAAGATAAACGGAATCCCATGCCGTTCCCGAGTTGGGGTATATAACTTCGATGAGCGGCTACTTAAGACGATGGTTGACGAGGTTTTTAAGATGAGGCTGAGAATCCCGTGAGCAAGGGAGTAACACGTACGGATGGAGAGACCGCCTAAACATACCGTTCCGTTGACAAGACCCCAGCACCGACGAATCCGCATAGGTCGCTATGAGCGAAGCACTTCAAGATCGGATGAGGACCGACGGGGTTATATCGAAGTGGGCCATGTCCGAATGTCGCTGAACCTCTGCATGGCACGGATACAGAAGATACGGAGGCTGACATGATTGGAATACCGGCCAAAAAGATGCTAGGAATGAAGCTGGTTATCGATATTCATATCAGTATGATGATGAGTACAGCCGCTGGCACCGTGCGTAGTCCGCGAGGCGTTGAAATGGTTTGTCCGTACCCGGTGTGATGCTAGCATGCAAGACGTCAACCAGCATGGAGTCGACCGTGGTTAGCTGATGAGTTAATGTATTCGTGTTGAGTGCGATGCGAACGGGACGAGCGAGACATACCGATCATAAAGCACTCTGGAGATCCGAGAAAGCAGGTTTTAGAACCCAAAGATAGCAAAAAGGACACCGTGCTCACTGACTTTACGTTGCGTCGAATAATGAAAATGATGCATGTCGACTGATGACTATATGAATGAGGTTGGGACTTTTTTTCTTGAATACTAACATAAAGCGTACCGATTCAAGAAGAATGCGTGTCCTTCAGAGGTCTCGGTCATGTTCCTGTCACTGATTCTGAGGACAGTTTGAAAAATCGAATGGCTTTGGCAGAAGTTTCGTCCGACTGTCGTACATAGGTGTGATCGAAGTCGATCTCAATTGATTTTTTGCGATGATAGCGGCCTAGCATAAGCAGCATGGAAGTGGAGTTGAATATCAGCGCATCGAGGTCTTCAGAGCGTGGTAGCAACTTGAGGTTGAAGATGCAAGAATCGACGTCAGCGGGGCGGGCCGCTCCAACCGGCAACGTGGCGCGACACGTGATTCTACACTGCTTGACGTCTGTTTCCGTTCTGTCCTGGTCATCGTTCTGCACAACGCCAGAGCCTTCCGCTCGTCGAGCAAATGAGCCCTAGTCGCCGTTCATCCCGCTCCACTAGATCCTCTAAACCCCCTGTCTGGCGCACAGTCTCTATCTCCAAGAACTCGGCTGCTCCCAGCCTCTCGTACGTCTTTGCTGAGCCAGAACAAGGCTCGCCTCTGTTACCTGCGACACCCCATCTCTCTACCTCAATTTCGAGCGGGGGAACGGAGAAGTCTGAACCTCAAGATCCGTTGCCTGGTCTGCGTACTCGTATAGCGTCGATGTCGAGCTATCCACGCGATATCCATGGAGAGGAACAGGTGCAATCGAGGGGAGAGGAGGCCGCGTCGTCGTCGGCAGGTGCGTTATGTACCAATTCAATTAGTTTATGCTGCTAAATTACTGCCCTACAGTAGCGCCCTTGTTAGCACTTCAGGGTTCTGGCTCGAACACGCGACTGCCACCTGCGGATGCGCAGCACGCCCCAGATCCCGAGACGATTCTTGCGGCCCCAACACCTACCATCAGCGTCGCAGAGCACACTGCGACCCCCACCCCCACGCCCTCGAACGTTCCTTTGCCGACCACAGCCGAGCCTACACCTACGTCGACGCCCAGGAAGTCATCTTGGTTCGGCTCGCTATCCCGAGCGAAGGGGAAACAGAACGCAGCGAAATTGAATATTCAGACGGCGTCTTCCCCCGACCCGCTTCCGACATCGCAAACCCAGCACGAGGCACCGCTTGAGTCAACTTCGGTGCCGTCATACACAACAGAGGCCTTGGTCGAGTCTCCCACGTCCACATCACCACCATCACTCCCACCAACGTCGGCTGCGCCTCCCTCATCTCGACCATTGCCGATTCCAGCTGCTTCTCCAGCTCCTGTAACCTCCACCGCATCGACTTCAGTTTCACCCACCCCAGCTCCGGCTCCCGCGGACATTTCACCGCCGCAACCTCAGACACCCGTAAGACGTTCCTGGTTCACATCATCCCCTTCGCCCGCTCCCCGCCCCGAGCTACACGGGCCTCAAACTTCGGCCTCGAACTCGATCCCGTCATCCATCGACGAAGAAGTTCCCGCCCTTTCCGTCGTAACGCCCCCATCATCATCGCCACCTACATCTCCCAGCATCATCTCCAACCCGAGCACCCAGAGCAACGGTGGCACGGGCCGAGCGCGTCTCTCCTCCCTCAACCCCTCGACGAGCCGGTTCACGTTGAGCATTCCGCTGCTAGGGCGAGCGAAGATGCCATTAGAGACGGCAGTGGCCGTTGCGCAGTCGGAGGAGGCTAAGAATGGTACGTAGTAGCTTATTGATCCTTATTCAATTATCTAACATGCTTCATGGATATCCGTAGGTCCTAAGGAAGCTGCACCCAACCCTGAAGAAACGAAGGACGCCGCCACTGCCACCGATATACCAGCGATCGAAGTCACTAGCGCAGATCCACCAAATACAGCGGACGTTCCCACTCCAGCTCCAGCCGATGCAGATCCCCCTCCCAAAGTCCGCTCGGCATCGCTTCCCCCACCCACGTCCTCATCACCATCCGAGCCAGCCATCCTCCCCTCCTCGTCGTCATGGTGGAGTTATGTCGGCTGGAACACGCCCGCATCGGCATCGACGTCCTCCGTTCCGGGCTCCCTGAACGACGTGCCCGATGACTCGAAGACCGACGAGGCCTCGACTCTGGCCGCCCCTTCAACACCGGGCACGGGCATGACTGAAGACACCTCATCCTCCCGCACTGTCACCCTCCCGACCTCTAACAGCGAGAGCCACACCGCTCAGGTTCCAGGCGCCGCCGACCCTTCCGCCACCTCGGACACGGAGCCGAAAGCGAACGGGGTGGGTAGCGCTGAGGCGAACGCTAAGGCTAGCGCTAGCGTTAGTGCGGAAGGGCAGCCAAAGGAGGAGGGTGAGACAGCGGCGGATGGGGAGAATGCGGGTGGGGAGGATAAGGGTTCGAGTATACGCTCGGCGGAGACAGCGCAGAGTCAGGGCTCGACAGCGGCGGCATGGTATACGCCCTGGACGTGGTACGCTGCGCCGGCGCCAGTGCACCCTGCAGGGACTTCCGACTCGGGGGGTGTCGATGCAGGCTTGGGATCAGGAGACGGGAATGGGCACGAGGTCGCTGGGGATGGGAGGGGGGCGATGTCGCCTGCGGATATGGTTAAGGAGGCTGCGTTGGCGCGTGAGGAGGAGGAGGCGAAGGTGGTTGAAGGGAAAGCCGAGGAGAAGGCGCAGGCGGCGGATGTGAACCCAGTCGCGGAGACGATCTCGACGAATCGATCGGGGTGGGTGTCGTTCTTCTCGAGCGCATCCTTGATGAGGAAGACGATCACGGATGAGCAGGCAGATGCGGGGAAGACGGATGAGAATGGGATGGAAGTCATGGATGTTCCTGAGGAGGGGGACGCTGGGGCGGAGGAACAGATGCGCGGGCGGGACGCGGGGAAAGCTAAAGCTGTCGGGGGCGACGTGAAGGACGCGGGGAGGAGGGGTGGATCCCCGGTGTCCGTCAACAACGGAATCAAGCCCTCCGCGCCCCCGCTGACGATCTCTGAGAACGTCAAGCGGGAGACGGTGAAGTCCAATCTCGCCAACAAGAAGAAGGATCTGAAAGTCGGGAAGAAGTCGGCTTCACCTTCGCCGTCGACCAAGAGCGCCCCGGCGGCGCCGCGTACGCCCGTGCCTAATCTCATACTCCCGACGTGGGCGGATACGTTCCATACCGCCCCAAGGAGTGTTCTCCCCCCGCAGCCCACCTCGAAGTTCAGCAAGACGATGAAGTTCGTCAGTGGCGTCTTGTTCCCGACCGACAAGCCTGAGACTGCAGCTGCTGCTGGGAGGAGTAAGGGCAAGGGCAGGGAGCACGAGTTCGCGCACTTTGGGAAGGAGCTACCGAGGGCATGGGACGTGTTGCAGGAGAGACTTGATCCGGACGTGTTGAGGGGATGTCGGCGTGTCATCGTCATCGGGATTCACGGGTGGTTTCCTGGTACGTCGGGCGTTTCGATTGAGTGACGTCTGACTGATTCTTGGCCCTTCAGGTGCGGTTATGAGGACTGTACTGGGAGAGGTGAGTCCATCCCCGGGTCGGAAATGAAGTTGGGGTTCTGATATCTGCATGCTAGCCGACGGGGACGAGTGCGAAGTTCGTGAGCATGATGGTGCAGGCGCTCGAGGAGTTCCAGGAACAACATGGTGTCAAGTTTGAGAAGATCACCACGGTTCCGTTGGAAGGTGAAGGGACGATCGAAGGGCGTGTCGCCAAGTAAGATACCTTCCCCATTCCCCGTATCGGCGTTTTTTTCGCCGACGCTAACTGGAGGCTTTATTCTTATGCGTCTATCAGACTCTACGCAAATCTTCAGGCCAATCAGGAGTGGATGGACGCCCTGCATGCTGCTGATGCCGTGCTGATTGCAACGCATTCGCAAGGGTCTATCGTCTCGACTCATCTCCTCGATCGTCTCATCCGGGATCGCCACATCAGAACATCACAGAACACCGTCATTGAGGGCGCCTCTGAGTTGTTACCCGTGACCGGGCTGACCGCGCCGGCGCTTCAGCCTCAGCGGGTGTGCTGTCTTGCCCTGTGTGGCATTCATCTTGGCCCGCTGCGCTACCTCAGCAGCAGCTCTCTGCTTCAACCTTATTTCCACGTTAGCACTTTCTCGACACAAACTGTCGCGATCATTGACGGCTAACGTGTTTGTTGTTTCTCCATTCAGTACTTCGAGTCCGCCGCTGCGCGTGAACTTTTCGAATTCCAGGTGAATATCCCCGTTTGATTCCCCATTCACGTAACTCGTCCTCATGCTCGCATGGAACCATTAGAATACTGAGAGTGAAGTATCGAAGAACTACGTGAAGGTGCTTAGCAGCGTCGTCAATCATGGCGTGAGTGATTTCCCTATTTTCACGGATTGAGGCAAACACTCACTTGGGTGCAGGTCAAAATGGTGTATGTGGCTTCGCTCAACGACCAAGTCGTGCCGATCTACTCTGGGTTGTTCACTGCGGTGTCACATCCACTTATCCTTCGAGCGCTCTATATAGACGGCGATGCGTATCAGTACGTTCTTTCTTGCCTTCGCGCTTTCCATGTGATATACGTGTGACTGATACCCTTTTCTGTTCGTCGTCGTAGTTCGTCGGACTTCCTGTCGAACCTTCTAGTCTTACTTCTTCGCGTCCTTAATTCTGGAATATCTGATAGTGGACTTACTGTTCATCTGTCGGAAGCGACCGCTGGATCTCTTAGCGGCGTGGGGCACTCTACGGCCTACGAGGAACTTTCAACATATTCGTACGTCCACCACATGTCTCGAGATTCTTTTTTGATCTATGTTGACACATGTCACAGTTTAGCAGTCAAGTATCTCTTTCTCACGAACAACGGCTTGGAAGATCGACATACTGATCTGGTCCTGGAGCCCTTCAACGCGACTACGGAGCAGAACGACTACGAGGTATGACGTTCGGAGAGGTCCTCAGAACCCTCGTTGACTCCATATTCTTTTTAGATTCCTTGGGCGCTGCGCGACGTCATTGCGGACGAGCGAGTCGAGTATTTTTTCTCACGGGAGATCGCGGAGCTGCGGGACGCCTTTCGGGATTGGCACCCAAAGACGACGGTTCTCCGAGACTTGAAGCGTAAGCTCCAACCTATTCAGCGGCTGCCGTCATCGTTCTTTTCACCCTCAGCAAGCAAGCTGTGACGCTTCTTATCTCCACACGTTAACCACGCTCATACACACACACACGTACTTCATCAATCAGCATTACTTAGCATACATTTCCGACTCTCACCACTTTTATCTTATTTGTCTGTATACATTTAGAAGCAGAAGCTCGCATCGAATACTGATTTGGAACGGATTAACTCGCGCTCGCTCAGATCTGAGGATCTTCGTTGATCGAGTCCGAAATAGCACTGTCATTCTCGCCATTTGCGTCCATCGCGGACTCCAGACCTCCACAGTCAGAACAGCGTAACAAAATCATACTATTGTAAACTTAGAACTGATCCGTGAATGACAGGTCGTCGACGTACTCTAACGATATTCTGCACCACAGTCACCAATCGAAGTGATGATCGTTCGGCCGTTGGATCGGTCGAGCACAGCTTCGATTTCAACATTGTCTCTGTTAGTCAAATGGAATCCAAAAGCCTTGTGATTGTCATCGGGGTGTTCAGAAAGCCCTAAGCGCGCTCCTGATGACGGGTGTGAGAAGTTCATCGGAAAAGATAAAGAACGCTACACACCAACAATCACAGCTCCCACGAAGGGGTGATCCAAAACCCATCGCGTGGCGATATTTGCGATGCTCAGGCCGCCGTGACGATCGCCAATAGCGCGGAGCGTTCGGAGCAGCGATTGGAACAGATTCCAAGTTCCCCAAGCCTTCACAATCATGTCGAGGTACTAGGCCACGGGATGGTTAGATCATCAGGTACGAGTGAGTTGGCTCATTTTACCTTTCGCTGGGAAGGTGTGAGATTTCCCGAATACAGATCGGGCTCCGGTTGGTCTAGCCACTTGTCTGCCAAGAAACCACCGCACTATGATATCATTAGTACCCGAATGAGGAACAAGGTCGCGTAAGAAGGACCCACCAGCGTGCCATACGTCAGAAGCTTCAGATCATGCTTCTCGCAGACATCTGCCATCCCATGGAGGGGGCGCGTGTCGATAATCGAGAACTATTTATATGAGATAGCCGGATCTTTCGTGAAGGCTGAAATGAACACAGTACCTGAACTTGGTTCGAGACGATGGCGCCGGGTCCTAAATGGGTGCAGATCTCATCGGTTCGAATCGCATCGAAATTGCAGAGTCCGAGTGCGGAGATGAGACCCTCGGATTTCAAGTCCTGAAGGATACGCAGGGCGGTTAAATAGTTCTGGTCCGAATAATCCTGCCAATGAAACTATTCGTAGTAAATGAGCACATGCAATCCAGATCCAACTCAAGATTCAGACTTGCCTGAAGAAGATCTACTCGCGTCGTTCCCATACGTTCCATGCGCTCCTGCACCGCGGCCAAGACAACGGTGCGAGAAGGAAGGACATGTTTGAAGACACACCACTTGGTCGCACCCACAATCTGCTCCGAGGAGGGTAACGAGCCTCTGAATTGGCCCTAACAGAGAATCTGCGGTCAGTTCCCGATATATATCCGGATAGCAGCGTCTTTACGAAGATGATTTCTGCGCTGCCATAATGGTCGGCTGCAATCCAAGGGATCAGTTCGCGAGCGACGGGGGAAAAAGAACCATACCCTGTGTTTTCAAAGGGAGGATCGAAGACTTAGCATGCTTGTACGAAGTAACATAGAGTCTACGCACCATATCTAATCGTCGTCAGCATGCTGAAAGCCTTGGCGTGAACAATAATGCTTACCAAACGCAGTGTACCCCAGGTCGACGTGTCGGGCCATTCCTTGTCGTATTTTAGACACCGAGGCACTTCCCCAGGCATTGCTCGAGAGTTGCCACAGTCCTGTCCATATACGAGGGGTGACGAACGGGCCGAGTCGGAAGGTCTCAACCCCGCAAGTGGTGGTGGAGTTAGAAGATGTGGGCGCCATTAGTGGTGAAGACGCAACGACAGGGCGCAGGGTTTTATAGCAGTTCTTAAGAATGCATTTCCGGTGAATACAAATTTGATTCGTATTCCAGAATACCATGCCGGAATGAAACAAGCGAACTCGTCCGAGACAACATGGACAATGCTTCACACGTGGTAGGTGTCACCTGAAGTCATACCGGCCGGTGAAACAGACTTTCTACCAAGGATCAGGGTCAATCCATTCAAGATTAGACGTCCATGCTTCGCCACTGAGATCACATCCGAGGTTGGCGGTGTCGAAAATAGTCACCGGAACTGTCCCCGCGGGATCAATTCTGTTTCGGATGCAAGAATATGTCTCTACGACCCTGATCAAACAATTCACGTTCTCACTGGAGCCTATAAAACCTCCATGTCATCACGCTTCTCTTTGAGCTGACATTACCCCCAACTATCTCCTCCCCTATCATCATGCCTGCACCACAGACTGGTCCTCGCCCATCCGACGCGCGCCCCGTCTTGGGCCATGTGTACGTCCGTCGTCGTCAGTCGCTGTTGACGCCCAGCTGATGTACACTGCTACAGCAACTTGATGGTCGATACTTTCATAGCCAATGCGAACGTTGACGAGTAAGCATCACCATTTCAGCAGGGCACGTACGAAAAGCTCACCTATCCGCCATAGTCTCCGCTCAATCGTCAGAAGCTTGCTCGCCACTAACCCACCGCACCTCGCCACCTCCTTCACTCACGCGGCCCGCTCGCGTTTATATCAGACAGTTGCCAGATCCAGTATCGACCCTTATGACCTCTTCACACGTCAGTCGCACACCACTCCTGCAGCGCCCACCGAACACCTCCGCAGCGTGTTGACCCATGCTCGCTCCCTATACGGCGCCGGATTGGGTTTAACTAGCCTGGGCGTCCTCGCATCGATCCTGCGCGCGACCGTTGGGCTTCGTTGGGAAGATGAATGTGACCTAGCAGCGCTTCTTGCTGTCATCGACGCGGACGTTGGACAGGCGATACAGGTAAGCCAATCATTATTCGGCCAAATGATGACGGTGCTGATAGGTGGGCTCAGAGTTCAAAAGAGGAGATCGAAAGCGGACGCGTGAATGACTTCGGCGTGGCACGTGAGATCGTGAATGATCTCCGGGAGGCAGTGAAAGAGAGCATGGCGGACGTCAAGGCGTGGGGAGGCGAGTTCCCTTTCGAACGCGCCGCATCCAGCTTAGAGTATTGGAAGATCTAATCAAAAAGTATCTTGGTACTGTAATCATATTGTAATAACTTCTATCACGCACCTGCGTCACTGAACGTGAACTGCCCCATCATCCTATAACCCTCGGTTCCATGAGACCCAGTCATCACAATTTCCATCGCAGCCCTCCGTGAGACGCGATCGGGTCAACTATGAAGACCGGTGGAGAGAAACACGAGGTTATCATCAAAAATGTCCCGCCCAGACACGCGGACCCGACAGGGAGGAGACTGCGCAGATGGCTAAGTCGGGCCGTCCAGACTGTACCCACCGCTGCCCCCTGGATGGCGCTGCCTCTCCGATTGTCATCGTAATAGCCTCCGATGAGACAGCATCCGAGATCACATCTGCGCACGATTGGGACTAGGAATCTAGACTTTTCGGTGAGGTATTATGATAGCGAGCAGAGAAATCGCGTAGACGACAGACATTAAATTGTTTCGTATGATATTCGGGGCGATTTGAGACCCAAGCTTGTTCTTTGGATGCCGGAACAGTGCTGCCGTGCTGCCGTGATATTCGAGAGTTGCTAGGAGAAAAGATGTAAGTTGCAGCCTGACGGAAACAGAAGAATGAAATGCGAGACCGTATACGCGCTACTGCGACCCGTTTCGCCGCTATTTGTGAGGGAGTCGTTGAAAGCCACATTGTCGTGGGTAAGGATAGAAGATGGATGATGGCATTGATCACGAACTGATGATAATTCAATTGTTACACAAATGATCATGAATAAAGCGCACAGACCCCGGTGGCAGAAAACCTGGGATCGTCAAAGCACACGAGTAATCTGTGGTAAATGGTGACCGTCGTCAGCCAAAATGTTCCATCCGAAGTAAACGATGATGTGCAAGACATCTCGGGAGTCGAATCGAGAGATCTGCACCGTGGTTGATGGTGCTATATCACTGAATCAGTGAATAGGCCCCCCAGAACTTACCACTACACCCAGTCGAGCTCGATCTCGGAATATGGTCGAGTTTGGGTGACGTTGATGGATCAGCCCCCCTATCACTGAATCAGTGAATAGGCCCCCCAAAACTTACCACTACACCCAGTCGAGCTCGGAATATGGTCGAGTTTGGGTGATACGTGGTAGATAGTCAAGGAAACCGAAGACGACTTAATCGTTGAGCATAACATCTGATTCATTCTTCCAAACTGGGCATCGATATGTGACGCAGCGAACGGCTCGGACCCAATCCCACGGTCGAAAAGTTGCTTAGAACGGCGGTGTTGATAGTAGGGCATTAAGAGGAGATATAATGTATAATTACCGGACGATGCGGGCTTGATGGCGAGCAAACCTAGGCCACTTGCATGTATATCGGAATGAACTTCAAGCGGCTGGCCTCGATACGGTCACGTATTGGAATTGGGCTACGGTCTAGACCACCAGAGACATCAGCGGCGACGAGGTTATTGACCGGTTATAGGCTCTTGTGGGCGTTTCATGATGAGCGGATCGAAACGCGTTCGCAACAACTGTAGTGTACGAATAGGGACATAGTAGGTAAATGAACCATCGCAACGATCATGCAGCGAGAACTTACATTGTGTGGGCAGGAGTGCATCGCGGGATATTGAGCAACTCGATGGTCAGGCGCCGTGCACAAGCGTGGAGATACAGGCAGAGGAGAGCGACTTGATGCGTAAAAAAATCCACGACGAGCGCGTGAACCATGGGGAAATCGCATGTCCATCCGCGGGCGTAGGGTTTTCAGCTGCTCTGATCTAGGGAGAGACGTCAAACATGCTCAATGAGTAAATTAGCTGTCACAAGATTGATTAAACACGAAGGAAATAGTAGATGCTCTGTTCGGAACATCCATTATCACCCGGAGGTAACTTGGTAAGAGACCGCGGTCATCTCCACAACTCCAGAGCTAGCGGCAGATTAAGGACGAACGCGGGGACCGATTACTAGAAAGGTCAGATTAATCCATAATCGATAAATCAGAGGTGATGATCCATCCGCTTCCACACCGATAAGAACGCGTCACGCCCCATCCGCAGCGAGCACGATGAACAATGTCGAGCACCACATGGCCGACGAGTTCTTCTGGAAGAACAGGAGAAAGCTGAATGAAATGATATAACAAAAACGCACCCCAATTTTTTCCTCGTATCGCCGCATTCTGAGCCTCAAGCGATAAACCGATGTGGCTCAGCAAGTGCGACTCCAGCACCCCGATTCTGTCAACAAATCTTAGGTCCGTCATCGATGCGCATGACGTGCGACGTAAAATGCTACCAGCTAGGGGTGGCCGCCTTCGAATTACCGCAGGAGGGCGTGGCTCGAGTGGCGGACGTGGGGCGAGCTGCCAAAGGAGACGGCGATGAAAGTTCTAGGCGAAGAGACTAGAGAATGGATAGATTATATCAATATGTAAAAGTCATTGCTTACGGCCACGCGATTCGGGCTACACAGTGACAGGGCCGGCGGCGCGAGTACTTATTGCCACCGAGGGACTGGAGTGGGGAATCCTTCGAGAATCCGCAGGCGGAATTTTCCGTGGCTTGATGTCTCGTTACATTGTATCGTTGCACCCAGCGAAGAAGGGAAATGACAATCGAGTGCCCGCCCGTGTAATCCCAGCTAAGCGCTGCCATCTCCACACGCACACGAGTGTTCTCTGTGTATTGGCCAAGCCGTGGAGCAGACTCGCCTCATAAGTGTCGTGGC
This sequence comes from Lyophyllum atratum, assembly GCA_014905825.1. NCBI lineage: Eukaryota > Fungi > Basidiomycota > Agaricomycetes > Agaricales > Lyophyllaceae > Lyophyllum > Lyophyllum atratum. The sequence continues at coordinate 23,217 of JACGCN010000049.1, forward strand.
ATCTGCAGGGGATGAGCGTCAACGTCAATGAAAATTCAAGGGTGGATCCTTAGGGTCGACAGGACCGAGCGAAAGAGGGGGTCAGAGTCAGAGAGGGGCGGAATCTATCCAGATGTAGATTCTGTCAAGTGTCGTGAGAAGAAGGAGAGAAGCGTAAAAATTAAAATGGAGTTACATACGCGACAAAAAGATGCGGTGTCCCTGCCAGAATTCTCTCGCTACCCTGAGCAAGTGATCACTGAATACGAACCGCCATAAAAAAAGCTGAGCTCCGGATTCAGATGTCGTGCTAGTCCTCGCGGAAGGTGGTCAACGTTCGTTCGTGAATTTGGGGCGATCGTTCCAGTGGGAAAGGCTTTCTCCTATTCTTATTTATGTATGTCGAGCGTGCCAGCTTATCATGATTTGTGCAGTCCACTATGTGCCTGACGTCCCTAACTTATGGAGAAATGTATCTTCGTCGAGATTAAGTGAAGGGGAGCCATGAGGAGCGCTCGTCCCGCGGGTGCTATCGATGTCGTTGCGCACAGTCGGTACTGAACTACCTGAAAACGGAGTGCCATAGGATATCGGATCAAAGCTTTCTTGAAACTCACTCGAGTAAGAATTTGCGCCATGAGTCTTTGCCAGAGAGCTGAGAGCAGGAACTAGCGACATGATGGCGATACTGCGGGGCTGCTCACAAGGTTTAGATATATGTTGATACGAAAATCCCAGGGTTGTCGCAGGTATGATGGCGTATCTGTACGTTCCTTGCCCTTGTCTCCAACTTGTCTCGCTGACGCAGTACCCTTCTTAGTCCTTTTGGTGTCCGTACGACGCGCCTGGGACGTGGTAGTGATCGAGAGAGCCGAAAACATGCAATTGTGGCACGTGGGAATCTGGGTACCGCCGGCGGCTGCCGCAAGTGCCGCAGAACCTCCAAAATAGAGTCCGTAAGCAATATTATTCGCTCACGAAAATAACACAGCTTTTTGTCTCATGGGTTCGTCACCAATCTTCTTTCTTCCATGTCCACGCTTCCAGCCAGACGGCGAAGGTCGTCCGCTGGTTCAGCGTCCACAGTATCGACCATCCGGCACATCAACGTCGAGGCAAACGCGACCATGCCTCCATCGAAGGAGTCTACCCCCGTCGATCCTTTCCAGGTGGTTCTAGAACCGAAGGAGCAGCCTCAAAATCGCCCATTGTTACGGAGATGGATTGCGGTCATTGTCATAAGTCTCGCCGCGCTATGTGTGACTTGCGCTTCCTCAGTGGTACGTCTGATATACATGCATGTCGTCAGTACAGTCATCTCACTCCACCTCACACTTTACGTATAATTCAGGCCAGTTTTACGGAACAGGGTATCGCCCACGAATTCCATGTCTCTCAAGTAGTATCCATTCTGTCGATAAGTCTGTTCGTGGCAGGGCTGGGATTCGGGCCGTTGCTGGTCGGCCCCTTGTCCGAGGTCTATGGCAGAAATATCGTGTACAGGGTCTCATACGGGTTTTTCTTCATCTTCTCCTTCCCGGTCACATTCGCTCCTAATCTTGGTGAGTTTCTGACTTGACATCACTCTTTTCTCGCAAGGCTCACATTCAATCGATTATCTAGCCGTATTTCTGATTTTCCGATTTATCACTGGTTTCTGCGGCTCCGCGTTCTTAAGCGTCGCTGGTGGAAGTGTTAGCGATCTGTTCTATGGCCCGGACGTTGCGAAGTGAGATCCTATTTGGCTTCATCCCCCCCTCCTACTGAATGTCATAACCTCCAGCCCCATGGCTCTTTACACGATTAGTCCTTTCATTGGACCCGTCGCTGGGCCACTGATAAGCGGGTTCGTATTCGCCTTCGATTGTACTGTGACCACGATAGTTAACTGCTTCTAGGTTTATCAACCAGGTGGGACGCATCACGTTCGCGGGGTTGGCTCATCTAACCCGCTATAGAACCTCTACTGGCGGTGGACATACCGGATACTGACGATATGGACCTTCGTTCAATTTATTGCTCTCTATACCGTGAGTCCAGTATTCGTTTTCTGACTAGATCTCTCATTAGCATCTCCTCTTAGCTCGTGCCAGAAACCTACGTTCCTGTCCTTCTCAAAAGGAAGGCCGCTCGGTGAAACTGTTCCTAACACTGCTTCAATCAACATCTCATGCCAGCACTTGTCTTCGAATCAGACTACGGAAGTCCACCGGAAATCCGGCTTACTGGGCCCCGTTAGACAAGGAAGATAAACACCTGTTCATGGCCATCGTAGTGAGCTGCTATAAGCCATTTCGTACGTTTATCACTTGTCACGATTGTGGGAATGTTCAATCAACTCGCTGTGGCAGAGCTTATGCTGTTCGATCGTATGGCGCTTCTCTTGAACCTCTGGTACGTACGCGACGCCGGAACTCGGCGCTGCTGGCTGACGTGAGGTAACTCGTAACCAGGACGGCCTTGATTCTTGGCATCCTCTATCTCGCATTCCAGGCCTTTCCCATCATCTTCCGCGACGGGCACGGCTTCAACATGCAGTCAACGGGCATGACATTCTTGGGAATAGGGCTGGGTATGTTGCTAGCCATCTCTTCTCAGCCGTACTGGAACAGGTACGCCGTCTACTCATGGTACGGACTTTTTTCTGATGTTCGATGAAGGCTTTTCGAACGCGAAGCAGCCAAACATGAGGGCGAAGCGCCGCCTGAGATACGTCTCATCATGGGCCAACTTGGCGGCGTCCTGGTTCCAGTCGGTTAGGCTTCTCAGTGCTCTACCGACTTGAATATCTCTAACAGTCGTCGACCGCCTTCCAGGCCTATTCTGGTTAGCGTTCACTACCTTTCCCCGCGTCCATTGGATCGTCCCTATCATCGGCTCTGTACCTTTCGGATCGGGGATATACTTCGTATACATGTCCACATTCACTTATCTCGTTACAGCCTATCGACCTATCGCAGCATCAGCCATGGCCTCCAACAGCGCGCTCCGTTCATCATTCGCAGCAGCATTTCCTTTGTTCGCAGGCGCCATGTACGCAAAACTAGGGACCGTGGGTGCGACGGCCCTATTGGCAGGACTGACGACGTTGATGGCGCCGCTCCCGTCAGGATTTAAGTTTGATTCTAATACCTTCTTGTACTGACGATTCAATCAGGTTCATTTTTTACAGGATCGGGGGCCGTCTCCGTGCAAACTCTCCTTTCGCAGCGGCGTCATGATGGCGCTTCTTGACATACCTCTACATCCTATATTTAGAATACCTATAGTATACCCCGTAATCAGCCAAGTTGCTTCCAGACGTGTACAGTGTACTTCCGTAACCTTTACACCGTCCTGCCTATCAAACTTGCGGTTCGTCGTTTGATTTGATCATATGCCGGGTCATGAAGTCTTGAATCACTACCGGCTGATATCTGTGATCGTGGTTGGTGGACTAGTTTCTCACTTCGTCGAACTCACCGAGGCTGTCCTCCTCCTGACGCCGTCTTTTATCACGACGGATTGTTCGATTGAGGACCCAGCCAAGCGAGTCTTTCGAATGATGCGCTATACGGCGTTTGATCGGGCGAAGTGAGGACGTACACAGTGATATCGAAGACCCGTACGAATACAAACCATGACGACGCGTCTCAAGCACGGAGGTCATCGGCTCATGTCAGAAAAGAGATTTCAGGTAACTGGAACCTCGTTGGTGGTGTATACTGATAAAAGATACCATCCACAAAGTTGATGAGCGTCCCCTCCTACATCATATCCATCTTCACTGCATCCGTGTCAGGCGTCTGTGCGATGGAGGACCTAGACAACACTCACAGAAGTCGTCGTCGCTCTTACTGTCGTAGTTGTTGGTGAAGGTCTCACTGTTGTAGTGGCTGTTGGTGTAGGTGTGTATGTGATGACTGTGGTCGATGTCGAAGAGCCAAAAGTGAACGTGATGCAAGTTGTCGTTCCAGCATCAGTTCCACTGTTCGTCTACGACGGGGCGGTGTACATTCAGCATCGTATCAAATAGGATATGAGCCGTCAAATCACTGTGAAGAACTGAGGACGAGCGCTGGCGAAGCTGATTGAGGCCAGGGGAACAAGAACAGACAAGAGAAGCTTCATCTTTGACGAACGACGATTCCTGGAACTTCCTGACAGGCATCTTTTAAATGAATATGACCATACAAGAGCCTCGGTCACAGAGGTTCTTTGCCGCACCCCGTGAACATTGGCAGATCGTCGGACGTAGTACGTTAGGCTCTTGGAAGACAGCTGTCCACCGAGACGGCGAAGATTCTCCGTCGTGAGTGAAATGGACCTTCGGAGTGGCCGCGAGTCTGATAGATAACGAGCAAATTCATGCAGATCGTTGAATTGAGTGGGATCATAACCGTCGAAGATGGTAGTACCGCGCATAGAGGAGGCGGGTGAATTTTGTTCTCAGACAGCGAAGGAAGGATCTCAGAATCCCCATGAGTCGGTGATGCCAAGCTGAGAGTACGCAGGTGAGTTGGTGACTGTAGAGGGCGCATGACATAGATAAGGAACACGTACCTGAGTCGCGCAATGGGATTAGGCCTTGATACCTCAAGCTGGCAGTCCCATGATGAATCCGCTAGAATTTTGCCGTCATCTAGATTAAGCTTTTAGTCTGGCAGATCGCTTACCTGGTTTATCAGTCCTCTAGCTCAAGGGTTTTCATGTTCCCAAAAGATAGAGGCACAGACGGAGGAAATGCTTGCAGCTGCGGTAATAGGCAACAGAGGCAAACTTGTAGGCTCGGAGGCCTTGGCCGCATCACGCTGCATAAATAAGGCTTTCTCCTCTGGTACGGCTGGAAATCACGAGAGCAGGATCAGAGTTGAAAGAGCTGTGAATCGTGGTTCCAGGATGCGGTGGTCCAAACGCTTCGGACAAGTAAAAAACCTGCAGGATGTTGTACAGTTGTTGGTCCAAGGCCCTGGGAAAAGAAATTCGGGAGGATGCTGACGTCACCACGTGGTCGCTTGCAGGCCCGACTCCGCATTCATGAACTTTCTTTCAACCGTCTGATCACCTCCGGTTGCCTTGCGTTCTAGCAAGGCTTCCCTGGTTCATTATTTAGCTCCATGGGGAAATTTGTGAAAAAACAAATACCTACAAATAATTGAGTCATCTTTCCATCGGTTCGTGATTTCTACGTAGGGCTCCGCACCGCACTGTACCTTACCGGTCCATGGCACCGTATGAAAGGGTACGCCCTTATACTGCTGAATTTGGGACTACCCCCTATAGTATGGCTGCGAGACGGTAATGCAACCGTCATGGCTGTTCCGTTGGTCAACGTTGACAGCGTGCGAACGTTTGAAAATCAGCTGATCGCTTTGTTGGCTGCCATCGACTGTCAAACCCGGGCCTGAACTTCAATCAACATCGAATCATGTTCAACGATTGTCCTCAAGATCGATTTTTGGACGTTGTTATCGAGACTACGACCTGGGTAAGTTGTTATTATGTTCTCTTAAATCAAAGCCATCTCCTCGCTTTGTGCTTACATTGTATAGATTGCAGTACTGATGGATATCAAGTTAATTTTTCACCCTCGTTGCGAGCTGGCGCGCCGTCTTTGACAGAGTTCAATCTTGCAACCATATTAGCTACCTGGCATTTGAAGTCAGACGGATTTTGGCCTCACCCAACTCACACGTCGCGTAGCTCTTCCCTTCTTCCCTTCTTCTCGCTCTCGACTATGGCTACCTCTCCCTCAGAAGACACCGGTATATATTCATTTTATTTTAGTATTTCATTCCTGACATATATATCCACTTGAACGGACAGCTAAAATCATATTGTATAACCATGAACAGCAGTGAAAGCGACGGTTGTCGCTGTGCGATAAATGGTGCGCATCCCTATTTCTAAACTATGGTCAACTTGTCTAGGATAGCTAATCTCACATCCTCCGCTCGTAATTCTTCTGACGGATGTTTTGTGAAGAGGTCGTCGTCAAAGTCTCTCAAGAGTCTGATAGTGTTCCTTCCTCTGCTGCGTGATAATGCAACATAGGCATTGAAAGGAGTGAGCTTGTTATACGGAGGCTTTGCCAGGTCCACTATGACATGCTCAATGGTCTGACCTTGAGATTTGTAGTCCGTGAATGCATACGCAGCGGTGATGGCCAATTGTCTCCTTTTAACACTCTGAGTTTCTCCGCCTGGGGCTTCTACTCTGAAGGTCACTTCAGATGGCATGATAGGTATAATGCCATCTTGTAGTCCTGGGAATGTCTCTGTTGAATGTTTATCGGGTTGGAATAATACAAGGGCTGGGGGATACTGGAGTATGATGGGTTGCATGTGGTTATGCTGCGACTCGTCTTCCCTCGGATCCAGTATGATCTCAATTAATTTTCCGCGTGTTCCGTTCGCTAAGTCCGCATCGGTAGCAATGTTAAGTGTCACCATTGCTTTCATATCAATGCATAGTTCTACTCGTTCAGGAAGCTTGGTCTTGGCTGGCTTCATTCCGACACAGATAAACCTGTTAATACCGCCTACCTTGATTCCGGATTTAGACTCTGTGTCCTCTGCCTGCGAGATGTATATTCTGTTTCCGGTTCTTGCAGAATGCTTTCGGATGGCGGCTGCATTCCATTGTGACCTAACACCATGTCTTGATGTGACTAGAACCGCATCTCTCCAGTTTTCGTCGTTGAAGTCAGTCGGTGTGCAACCAGGGCGAGTGAGTAACAGTTTTCGTATCTCTGCTAGGTCATCCTGATCACATTCACCTTCTCGAAGATTTGTCAGAATACTCTTCCATACTGGGTCTGATACACGCTTTTGCTCCTTAAGGATGACTACCTTTGTGAATTGGCGATATATTTCGCGTCCAAGTAGAGTCTGAGACTTGCTGGTTGTCTTGGAGTCACAATATAGAGCTGTTGCTGTACTCCCGACAGGTGGGAATTGGTGGAAGTCGCCAAACATTATTACATTGAGGCCGCCAAAAGGTTTTGTCGCATCGTAACCCTCTTTCCCAACCATAGCCTGACCGGTTGCTTTTGAAACTATAGCGAGCATGTCTTTGGTAGTCATCGAGCATTCGTCGTGCAGAAGGACTCGTCTGTCGTATATGTTGCGTTTTCTTTTCCCAATAGATCTCGCTGATGAATGCTCCAACCAATCCTCAGATTTCGGTGGATTTACTGGGATACCCGCCCAGGAGTGAAGTGTCTCACCGCCTATAAGGGTGGCAGCGACTCCTGTCGATGCTGTTTTTGCTAGCATGTGAGGAATCCCGAGCTCGGAGAATGTATCGGTAATTGCTTGAATGAGCAGAGATTTCCCAGTACCTCCCTCCCCTTGTACAAGCATCAAAAGCTGCGGTATTTCTTCCCCTCGAAGTTCTGCAATGATCTGTCTCTCAATGATTGTATATGCTCGCATCTGGTCGGCATTTAGAATCTTTAGACGCTGTCTGTTGATGCGTGACTCATAGTCGGTTGGTGAGTTCGCGATGACTTCTGGGTGCTCGTCATTAAGCTTTCGTTTTTTCCTTGCGGGTGTATTGGGTTCGATTTCCGCAGGTGTCTGTTGGTTATGAGAGGTCATCCGTGTTATTGATTTCAACTTCCTGTTCCATTCTTCAAAGATGGCAAGGTCACCTGCCGTAGCTTTTTGTATCTCTGGCATAGGAAGTGGAAGCGGGTCTCCTGGTATATCGAATATTCCAAGATCCATAGCGACGCTAACAGCCTGTTCTCCAAAAAGTTGTTCTCGTGGATTTGTTATGCCCGCTCTGGCGATTTCGATATCTTCTTCGGTGACTACTTCTGTGCTTGATCCGGCGTCGAGTTCGGGGTACGGTTCTTCATTGGCTTCATCGTCCCATATGATGTCATTAGGTCTGTCCTGGGTTTGTTCGTCATTCAAGCGATCTACATCTTTGTATTTCCTGGCTTCGTCTAGCGAATCGTAGTAGTACTGGATATTTTCCATTATCCGTCTGATTTTGTCATTGGCCGATAAATAGAATGACTTGAATGCGCCGTCGAAGTTTGGGAAACCGCCCATTAGCTCAGACAAGCAGCTCCAAGGTTTAAGTAATAAAAGCATGCTTGCGCAATAAAGTTCTCGGCATTTGATATCGTCATTTCGAGGAAACCATTGGCCGACAAAATGTGGCATAGTTTCATGCCCTGCATTTCGTATGACCCTGCATTTATTTGGCTTTCCTGCACCGTCTTTGTATCGCACTCTTTGACTTCGAGGTCGACCGGGTCGTCCAGTAGACAACGTTGCTCCGGATGCAGTGTCGTGCTTGTGGGATATCTGTTGCTCGTATGTGTTGAGATGGAAGTCGAGGAAGTTCATATCGTTCAACTGGTCGCCTCGGAACTGATAATCCTTGACATTATCTCGAAGCTGTATCTTTCCGTCGACAAAGACTATCCGCTCTATATTGTCCTGCGTGGGGTGTATATATATTCAGCCTGTCTATTTTTCGCAGCCAGTAAATGAGCATACTCACACCTACTATCTGTGCTTGTTCTTCATGGTAAATTACATGGTTATTGTCAGGTCTCGTGTGCAGATGCCTTTATGTGAAGAGAAGCAAAAGTTAGTTCTTATATATTTTAATATATTATTTGACCATATAGTCACCTTTTGGGTCCGACTTGAGGAAAGCATGTTTTCAGAGCATTAATCGCTGAGTCCCAGTATATTGTGACGTAGTAATGCGACTCGTAACGGTCACCCCATCCCATGAGGTAGTTGATGACCTCTGGTGCACTGAATTCCTGATGGCGGTTTAATGCATTAGCGCATCGTTGAATGAGGCGTTTGTTTCTGTTCAAAAGATCGGTATCCATTATTTTCTTTTCTAATTGTGTGTGGTATGCGTATCTTTCGGCAAGTAATGCTGAAACATTGAAGGTCGATTGCTGTTTTTTTGACACATATTTCGATACATACCACATGATTCGCCGACTTTGCCAGCCATGGGATATGATTTTTATATCGTGATTTGCTCGTAAAATATTCATGAGAGGTGGACACCAGTTGTTCAGGTAGCCGCACATTCGTTTCGGTCCCCATTCACCGTTTTCAGCTACCCAATCTTCTGTTGCCCGGGGGAAAGGTGCACGACGTTTACATACCAGCCGTTGTTGCACAATTTTCTGGCACGTGCGGCGAGAGCACGTGTGCAATTGTGTGGCTCTGGCTAGAATTTGCTCCCTGTCATGGAGCCTCTTCTCGAAGTCAGGTTCCCTGGGGTCGATAGGGCGTGAGTACGATAACTCTTTCTCTTTCTTATGTGACAATATGGCGTTCAGATCCTCTCCATTAAGGTCCGCCCGGATATTTGATCTTATGAACTGGCGCATCTTGTCACGAAATGCCTCAGTTGTAAGTGCAGCGCTTATTTCCGATGAAGTAGGTGCTCCCTGAAGCCATAGCACTATGTGTAGATGTAGTGACCCACGACCTTGGGCCTCTACGGTTGCTATATAACTGTTGATCTTCCCGAAGATCCCGTCCTTGCGATGAATAGTGTATTTAGCTGATACTTTGATTCCGAACACTTCTTCCAAAACTGCCAAGATTATCGTCCGAAAATACAAGCTTGCTGCATAAGGGTCGCTGGAGATATTTATATGCCGTTGTCTTGATGTTGGACCTATGTCTTTCCGGAATTTATCTAAATCAATGTCTTCACCGGCTAGGACTTGGGCGATTGGGTCCTGCGTATCAGCAGGATTGATTGTAATCCATAAGTTTGGAGGATTGGACATGACCGTAGTGCCCCATATTTTGCCTCTGATGGACGCTCTTGACTCATCAGTACCAGGTACTCGGACACGCACTGCTGTGAGATGACTACGCAGAGCCTGTATTGCAGGGTTGGAAAATGGTACTCCACGTGTTTCCTCTCGACTGGCCGCAATGAGATCGCGGGGTTTTACATTGCTGATCAGTTGTTGGTGCTTTATAAAAGATGACTGTTTGATTTGTAGCGTTGAGGAACGACAGACCTTGCGCTTCTGGATAACCCCGAACACTTGGAAGACGAAGTAGAGATCTTTCCGGAATCGTCTATCCGCATACTGCAGGGCCCATCGTACATGTGTCTCGTACGGTACTGTTTCCTTCCGATCGACTTCAAAACCGCCTTGCCCGTAGGGGAACAAGTTTGGAAAAGTCCCTAGGAGATGATTCGCATCGCTTGGACCGCCATTGTATCTTTGCTGCGTGACCTTATCCACCCTGGCATACTCGTTCACGAACGCGCTGCCACGTTTGATCATGTAAGAAGGCCTTGAGGTTCCTACTGTGGTGTTATTGAGAGCATGAGCCATGAGGTCATTTTCCGGTATCTCATCAGCCCCGATATCGATTACACCAAGGGACTGTATTGGAATAACAGACGGCTCTAAAGTGACATCGTTAGAACGAGCTTTGTGTGCACGATGGTTGTGAAAGGTTTCACCTTGGTCCTTGTCCATTAACATATCTGCAGGCTCTTCATCCAAGCTTGCGACATCTATGAGACCTGTAAGCATCGCAATCGTAGGTTAGTTTGGCAGAAATATCGATAATTGTTTAATGACACTGCATACCAGCCACTGATACTCCTGGGTTGATATTGTCATCTGAAGATACGGGGTCTGATTCATTCCCTGCTTCGTCGTTATCCTCTGGAACATAACCGTCTTGCTCTTTACCTAGTGTCTGCATGTCCGATGAAAATTTGGTGTTCATTACAATCTCGTTTGGGATTGCAGAGAGAGGCAACTGAGATAGCCTTTCGTTGGAAATTGTGATATTGGAATATAATGGGTTATTTGCTTTTACCCACAAAAGAGCTTTATGAACCCTTGTCCGACGAACCGTCAGCATATAGGGAAGTGTCTTCTCAGGTAATTTTTCTCGACCTACAAATGTTACACCAATAGTGGCGGCTAGGATGCTAGCCGGGCGTGGCATGAGGGGGCCTTGTATCAGGTCCACGATTTCGTTGTTGTCAAGTTTGTAGGTGGAGACGTTGCCCTTCAGCCCGCTATGCATGGTATTTTTGTCCCAAAATTGTGCTCCTTCTGCTTTGGAATATAACTTGACGATATATGCTGCTGGGTAATATTTTGCTATCAGCATCCGTTCTGCCAGTGTGAGGATGGAAATCTCGTGAGGAATTTCACCGATCCACATGTTGTTTGCGAGTGCCAAGGGAGGTGTCGTGTCAGTATCCAAATTCCTTTTACATGTACGGCATATATGCGTACCGCCTTCACTATCGACGGCTGCTGCATATAATAGCATGCCGTGAAACAATGTGTGTGCTGGATGGGATTTATATGGTCTGAGACGGTGTGGATTGGGAATATGCCTGAGTTCGATCTTGTCGATATGTTCAACTGATAGCTCACTAGCACACGTGCAACATGTTAGGGGTTTCATTGCGCGGTTTCCCGTTCGGTCAATGAAGTTTTCCGTAACTTCCTTGATTATATCGGGCGGTGGTACGTGCATGAATGCAGAATCAACTAACGTGTTCTTGGATGAGGTCAGTTTCTCTGTCGGAAGGGTGGGTAATGGTGGATGTGCATCTTCTGATGGTATTGAGTCGTCTCTTTCGGCGATTGTCGAAGTCTGCGAAGTGTGAAATTGTTGGAGAGCATGTATAATGGCATTTCTAGCCGTAGTATTTGCGAAACAGATGGCTTCTATAATAAGATTACGATTTCGGCGGGCATCCCATCGTAGAGGGATATGAGATTTACAGGCTTCGATGAGATGTACCTTGGTGAACGGCTTTAGGAAAAATGTTAAATTCCTGAACATCTCGGTATTGTGAGAGTCCGTCATCTGTGAAGAGCGATGTTTCCAATAGCGATGTTTCACTCTAGGCTTAAATTTCCAATCGTTTGAGAAGGCGATATATGTGTTGTTGAAAGTTAGAGGGTAATCGATACATATTATCAATTAAATGAAACATACGAAGTCACGACTTGTCAACGGTGAGAAGATCACGACTTGGGGCCTCTATACCTGCTTGCTTCAGAACTATAAGTGTTGGACAATACGAACGAGTTTTGGAAAGCCTTATACGTTAGTCAGAAAGTTCGAATCTTTGATTCGTGTCCTGTTCTGCAGCGGATATTGTTAACACGAGATCAGGAGGGAAGTTGTCAGTGGCGTCACATTAACAGACTGACAGCAATCGGTACCTGCAGGCTGCAGGCTCAGGGCGGCAGGAACTCGGGATCTATGTTGAAAGTTAGAGGGTAATCGATACATATTCTCAATTAAATGAAACGTACGAAGTCACAACTTGTCAACGGTGAGAAGATCACAACTTGGGGCCTCTATACCTGCTTGCTTCAGCACTATAAGTGTTGGAGCATCCGAACGATTTTTCGAAAGCCTTATACGTTAGTCAGAAAGTTTGAATCTTTAGTTCGTGTCCTGTTCTGCAGCGGACCTCGTTAACACGAAAACAGGAGGGAAGTTGTCAGTAGCGTCACAGTGACAGACTGACAGCAATCGGTATCTGTAGGCTGCAGGCTCACGGCGGCAGGAACTCGGGATCTATTGTGCGTACCTGCTACCGTATATAACAGCTACATTTTGCATATCCGCAAACTACGTAATCGGGGTCCCACAACATGCCATGCAAAGGTGTGTACATGCACTAACTCTGTACGGTAAAGCTGATAAATTCGCTTAGATGAACGCCCAATTGTATCCGTGGACGCAGTCAACAGCCATGGGAGCTTGTTACTTGATCACCCCAGCGTGTGTATTCAGGGGGGCGTTCTCAGCGTATGCAAAGGGCATTACGGCGTTGTAGAAACCCAACTTCGAGGCGCTCTCCATTGTCATATGAAGGTCTGGTTGGAGTGCGCAGGGAACCCTGACGAGATTCGGGACTGAGTTACAGTTGGAGATTGAGGGGTGTAAAGTCTAAGAGTCAGACGATAACATGACATTGCACGTGATACAGATTGTGTGACACGTCAGAACTTGTATCCGACTTGAGCTTGAGTCTCCACTCTCGTTTCCGAGTATTCGCTATCGCATTATCGGCATTGTCTGTCCTGTGTCCATATGATTTTTTAATTCTATACACAGGTATACGCGAGTATTTGACATGGTGCGTAAGTAGATCTCTTATCAATATATGTCTCCGGAACTGTGGCTGATTGTCTTTAACTTGTGACTTGAAGTTGCTGTTCCCCGGCCCCCGCTTATGACGGGCCACAGGTTATTTAAAGGGAAGGAATATCACTTGTGTCAGACGTAAATGACTGGTGCAAAAGATATCGATCATGTGGTGGAAAGGATGCTTTTTTACACCCCGGTAAGTTTTGCTCTATTTTACAAGGAACTTTCCAGAGACTTTGATTCATTTATGGATCTCTAGCGTTACAGGAAGTTCTATCTAGCCATTCTGTTTGCTGACGAATGCCCTCATGCCTTCGCTGTCAGTGTTCCCCTTGATCTAGGGGTACACGATGCATCTCATGTTGACGACCTCGCGTTAGAGTGGTGGGTAAACCGTAGCCAGCTGCGGCGACGGCTACTACATGAAACTCTCCATCATCGCCTCGATACTACGCACTGGGACGAGATATACGGTGGGTTCACAGTTGTTTTTGAGATCCAGGTACGATGATTACTCTTTCTCCTTCGAGAGGAATTAGGCCTGTTATTCTGACCATTTTTGTCGTTAGGATGGCACCGGTTTACAAAACACGTTCGTTGCTAGCCGTAGGCCGGGGGTACAATGGTATGGCAATATCCTTGTAGTGAAGAACTCACCCGATGGATCTGTCGATAACATATCCTTGCCTGATAGGGCCATAGTGGAGGATATGGTCTTAAGGTACGCCAATTATCCATATTGCCGAACGCCTGATGATAGATTTGAGTGTCACAGTTTCGTTTCAAAGTATGAATCTGTATGAATGGCATCGCGATCTATTCCACATAATATGCTGTGATAACTTGAAGTAAGTCTAATTCAGTTATGGTGTGCCTGTGTCTTCCAGTTTCATTCGACCTTACTGCAATGTCCTTAGTCGTACATGTCCATCATGTGGTCATGTAGCGCCAGAAGGGAATGATTATGAGACAACGAGGCTGACTGATGGGCTCATTCAATTCAGAGGGGTGACATAAGCTTGCTGTTGGCCAATTGGCGGGTGTTAAGGTATTTAAGAACAAGTCTGTCTGGTAGGCAAGAAAGCGTCTGAAGATGCCTCCCACTTCTGACTCTGACATTTTTCACGTGCCTTACAGAGTTCTCAGATTATTTCCTTCCCTCAGCAAGCTAACGCCAGTGCCAGCCGTCACTAAGGCAGTCACTCCTCATCGTTCTCACCCACGGCTAACTAATCGTGGTGGTGTCGAGTCCCCCAAACAGGTTCCGCTTTGCGTGCTTCTTCGTATGAAGAAGCGGGCACGAAATAAAAGAGGGAGACGCCAAAATTTGATATCTGCACTTGTCCGTACCCCAAATGTGCTTGTTTACCAAATCGACGAATTGATGTTTACCATCATGTCACACTGTGCAATGGCATCTCTGGTAGCAATCAGTCACGTCAATCGTGTTGGGCGGGACCGTGTCCGAGAGATGTTCCGCTCGCGTTTACGGTCCTTAATCCTTCCTTTCCTTCCTCGCAGGGCCGCCCAAGAGGTATTTTTTCAAAGGTTGTGCAGCACAAATTCGGCGATTTGTGGGTCAATCCCGTTTTTCCTTTGCAACCCATTACTCCCCTTTTGGCAATTTCCTCCTCGGGATTTAAATATCTTGACACCTAACGGCGGCGCGGTCGCGTGGATGAGAACCTTGGACGAAATTGGGCTTGTTACTGGCACAATGGTAGTCAACGTTGACAGAGCATTTACAAGCCACGTGCACTCAGCTGTGCGTTATTGGACCTCTAATGTGGGCATTTAAACTTATGACTATAAGATACACGCTGACTCTTGTACCAGGACACTAGCTTCCTTATTGTCGAGAGCTCATCCGCGAGCGTTGTTCCCATTCTATTGTCTAGTACGCTGACATCCCAGATAAATATGTTGACCTCGTCCAAGCTGTATTGCTTTTATCCATATCTGGCTGCAAGCAAGATATCCGTCGGTGGTGCTTACACCCCCAGCTATAAAGACATCACGTATGTCCGAAAACGCGGTTACGCTTACACGCGAAGTACAACTTCGTGGAGTATGCCTTGCGGATCAGGGTGTGGTGCTGTATGGCGACGAACTCGGCTACTGAATGGTATTGCGACATTCGCGTGGGGTGGCTATTTTGGGACTATGGACATTTCCCCAAATATGATTGGAGGCGAGGAAGACGGTATCGAAGGGAAGTGTTACAAATGGCGAATAGGTTTAGGAATCTGTTACAACAGGCTCTGCCCATTCTCTCGTAACTCGCCTGAACACTACCGTATGGTCGATGACCAACTCGTTCCGTAGTGAAATCAACGATAATTTCGTTGCATAACACCGTAACCCGTCACCAGCAGGGTGTAGTCTACACACTCAAGGTACTTTGGCCGTATCGAAAGACATACTAACGAGAGCATATTACTGTACATAATGCTTTGAAATATTATATTGAATGGGGACGATCATATCATGACCGGCCTCCGTAGTGAGCCACTCGTAATAGTCATGCAGTCACTTCTGTGTAGAAGAAGAGCACTTTAATTTGAAGCACCGTGTCAGTAGTGAAGCTGAAGACATACTGGATTTACACATGGTTTCTTGTAGTGATGTTCGATCCATGCAACTACGCGTAGCGGGACCGGCATGGGAGCGATACTGTTCGAAGATCGCAATTTCAGGAATAAACAGAGAGCATTACTACCTGCCACGTGTGGTACTACCTTCAATCAAGTAGTCGGCTTTATTGAAGTCCCACTGTGACTGCTGTTCGAACGAACCTTACCAACGAGGATGTCAATAAAAATGGCAATTTTTGAAAGTTATCGACAAACACGCATAGAGCAGAAGGTGCCAGAGCTGGGTGTCGATCTTAACTTACAACAAATCTTGACATAAAATTGCCGTTTGAAAGTAGTTTGTTCACTTGTAAGTATCACCTCGTCGAACTTGTCAGGGCTATTGGTCCGGCCCAAGCCATACTGATCTGATTTGATGCCCGGGCCGGAAATACCTCGTCGTTGAAAGTCCTTACCGCATCATGGACAAGGTGAAATTCCAGCTCTTGGTCTGGCGATCGCTGCTGCTCGACATTGCACAGATAGCAAATCATAAGAAGACTTAGTATTCTGGTACAGCTGTCATCAACGTAAACTACTAGATTGAAGTTGTAAATTTTCTACTCCTTTCACCTCTGATATTCTGGCATTTAGCACTAATCCCCCATATAATAGAAGATGGCTTAGTAGCTAACACCTCGTAATAAATAGGCCGTTGAATTGCCTTCTTCTTTTCGTGTCGTGGAAATTGAAAAAATAGACCGTTACTATCATGAAGAGAACGAATTGTGAGTGGACAACAGCCTGAAGAGGTGCATCTATGCTCGTCATATGTGCTCCAATCGCTCAGGCGCTCCTGGAAGTCGATACCTTGTTGAACATAATCGGTCTTCCAGTTGGCAAAAACTGATGCTTCTTCACGATGATCGCGGTTTGGAAGCCCCCTCTTGGAGAGAGTGAGGGTGGGATAGGCGCAGTAAACGCCGGAGGAAGAAATGAAGTTCATCACCAGTGTGGATGATGACTCGAAGACAGGCTCAATCGCAGTGAGAGAGTCGCTGACGAAAATTTGCAGTGTGGATCCCAGTGCTGGGTTACACATAGTGAACGACCTTGCGATACTGGTGCGCGTGGGATAAGCAAGCTCTGTCCGTTGCTGTCGGGCTGTGATTATGAAGCCATATTCGGCGCATAGGACTTGTATAAGGAGTGTATGTCGGAGATATGGGACATATATCTCAAGGTCAATGGGGTCGTACGATCCGGGCAGTAATATGAGAAGAGCGACCCATCCTGCAATCACTGCGTTATAGTCGTCCAAGACTCTGATGAAAGTGCGTGGCGTAGGCACAAACCGAGCCAGACGACAAATTACGGAGCGGAAGATGAAGTCGGCGACCATGAACTGATTGATACGGCTGGTCTGAGCGAGTAGTGAGAGAGAATGCATATCCATATGGGCGTGTATCATGTTAGTGAGCTCTGTAGAAAATTTGGACAGGTAATCACTTCTATCGGCTGCTCGATCTAGTGAGTATTTGGTATGGTGGATAGGAATTTCTAACCATTTGAGAATTGCTTCTTTGACAGTCGCGTCCGGATGCTTGTTCGTATAGAATTTGATACTGGAAAACGTTCCTGTATGTGATCATCAACAGCGAGGTATATAGTACTGTCCGTCTCCCTGAATCGATGTAAAGTTTGGATGTCGAGGTGACTGAGAACCGTATGAATAACCCTCTTGGGAAGGTTTAAAGGGAAGGGCATTGTTGGAGTGGGCAGGTTGTCGTCTAGATCAATATAATAGAGTGATTTCAGTAATTGCGATATAGGTGTAACGAGATGGCCTTGTACCTTGGTTATTGGGATACTAATGGTAGAGTACAACCAGATAATCGTGTAAGGCTTTATAGTACGTTCTCTCTTGTACCATTCCAGGTGTTAGCCCTTTTAGCGCTCCATATTGTACTGGTTACTGAACACACCCTTATTTTCCTCCTGTTTTCTTGAAATTCCGCGTGGTTTGAGGAGTACCATAATAAACGATTGAATTAGATTTGAATACATATGACGTGAAGGTCCTACTCGGCAGGTGAGGGACTCTTAGATCAAAACTTGAACGTCTACCAGCCAATGATCTTCGTTTGCGCCAGGAACGCGGGTGATATATCTCACCTTCCTTCTTCTAAGTTGGTCGGTGTACCTGATCCGTAGCGGGATAAAGTGACAGTTTGTGCCAAGAGAAGGACGGGATGAATCATGTTAGGGTTAAGCGGTGCCGCGGATTTCATCGTTACGTGAGCATGGGAACATATTTTTTCGTCAATCATCCTCCGGGGACCTGAGATTAGTAGAGCCTATATCTCATCTTCACCAGATCTTATCTTCAAGCTTCAACTCCAAACTTTGTTTCTTACTGGTTTGCTCCGTGTAGGGTGTGTTCATCGGTTCTTACGCATAAACATATTTATCGTTCAGGGGTATAACACCGCTCAATCAAAGCATCTTAGGGAACTGATTAATCCCTCTGGTGTGTAGGATATGACTTGTCGACATATGGCTTCATCTTTCATGCTTATGGGCCGTCATCTCACATCTAGATGCGGTGTATTGGTATTCGCGTGTGAGATGTACCACTTATACTCGAGTCGTTGCCTGATGACTGAATGTGCGTCCGAGTCAGAAGACCTCAGGGTTTGCAATTGATAACCACTTTAAAACCCGATAAGTGGTCATATTTCTTCTTATTCCACCAGACTCACTGCGATATGCCCAGCAGATTTGCGATACATACTCAACACACAGTTGAAACTATGCTTCAGCATACCCCGGTATGGATTTTTTTGTTATGTTTTCTCATTTCTTAGAACGTCTAACATTCGACTGACTATCGCATAAATTCAGAAGTACACCAAATTTCACTTGGCCTTCTTATTTCCTCGTGACTGCGCACATGTCTACGCTGTTCCTGTACCGACTGATTTAGGGTTTGAATGCGCATCTGATGTGGATGATCTTGCGTTAGAGTGGTGGCTAGGGTACAGCAAATCAGTTTTGTGTGGTGCCCATCAATACTACGAGGAATCACTAAACCATCCTACATTGGGATCTTTCGCTATTTTGTTCATGCTCCAGGTATGTCTGATTCATGTTAAACTGTATCAAACGAGGCAGTTGAAATATAGGCATCAGAATTCTACTGAACAACAAAATGCATTTGTGGCTCATCATCGACCTGGATTGCCATGGTACGGATGTATTCTTGTAGTCAAGACTCACTCTGACGGATCCATCGGCGATATATCTTTGGCTGACAAACACAGTGTGAAGAAGTCAGTATTAAGGTACGTTGTCACATATCGACTTCAAGCCGTACTGACTACGTTTCATGGAGGTTTGTTTCACAGTATAGACTCGACCGTAATCACACGTTGTAGGATCCTGATCTCATGTTTTAATACAATTGCTAATTATCGATCAAGATTTAACTTGTGACCAATTGACCATACACTGCCAGTGCCGCATCATATCTGCACAGTCATCCTGACTATTATTTTCGACATGTTGCTAATCCTGCGTATTAAATACAGACATCGGTTTATGGAAATATGCACTAACCAATGCCTGATCTCAATGATGTTGTTCGTGCACCTCCTGGACTTGCCCAGTTATTTCCCTCTCTTGTCCAAGCTGCTGGGCCAGGTCTGGTCATGGCACCTCCGCGTCGTTCTGGTCATCCAAGGTTAAAACGCAAAGGTTCGTCTCCTGCATACCACACCATGGTTGATCCTCCGAAGCGCAGAAAGAAACATCATGAACAACCCGTTACATTGCAGTCAGATCTGCCACTTACTGGTCCCGGATTCGCAGTTTACCGGATCGACGACTTGATGTTTCACATCATGTCTTTTTGCACTATGGCTTCGCTGGTTGCGATAAGTCACGCGGATCGAGATGGTAGAGATCGTCTCCGACAGATCATACGCATACGGATGAAAGTCTTGTTGGTTCCCGCCATCCCTGTTGCAGCATCCCAGGAGGTATTCTTCCGAAGGCTACAGATTTCAAGAGCCGCGATATACGGGTCGATCCCATTTTTTCTGTACAACCCATTATTGGATATCTCCGAATTTCCTTCAAACGATGTCACTATCATAATACCCAAGGGCTATCGCCAATACTGGGTGCGAACTCTGAGGGAAATTGGGTTCGTGGTTACCCGCCAGAAAGATGTCCATGCGTCGGGGCGATGTTTCCCAGGAGCCTCCAGTGCTGTTCGTTATTGGAGAGCTTCTAATGTATGTTTTTTCTTTTTTCCTTTTCTTTTTTATTATTTTAACCGTCAGACTGACTCTTATCTTCCGTGTTGGGTAGGATATCAGCTTCCTTATCATAGAGAGTCTGACAACGAACATTATTGCTACCCTGTGCGGTAGTACACTGATCACATCCCAGATGAATATGCTCACCGCGTCCC
Source organism: Lyophyllum atratum (assembly GCA_014905825.1). Lineage (NCBI taxonomy): Eukaryota > Fungi > Basidiomycota > Agaricomycetes > Agaricales > Lyophyllaceae > Lyophyllum > Lyophyllum atratum. The sequence goes on from JACGCN010000049.1 coordinate 43,382, forward strand.
GGTTGTATTGCCTCTATCCTAAGTTGGCCGCAGAGCGTGTAACCGCCAATGGTTATACCACCGCTCACACCGTTGACATCCAAGAAGTCATAAAGCTAGGCTATACATACCATCACAATACTTCAGACTGGGACAAGCCTTGCGGCACGGCTTGCGGTGCTGTGTGGCGTCGGGCCAAGAATCTCAAAGGTATCGGAACATTGTCATGGGGCGGATATTCCGGATCAATGGATATTGGTGGCAGAATGACAGATTGTTTGGCAGATGGTGTCGAAGGAACTCGGATAAAGTGGAAGATCGGGTCTGGATGTAGCAACAAGAATTGTCCGAACTGCCACGCTTGAAATGTTATCCAATTAGTCCGCTTTTTATCGTTACTAATTTGGACCGATGTCAGTAAAACGGCTCAGTATCAACCTAGCTATAAAAGCAAACATAAGGGTTGATATCATCTACTAAGGACACCTGGGTAAATTCTACCGGTATACTTAGTACTGCTTAGTGACCCTATTGTCAATACAAACTCATCAAATGGCCCGATCCAGTCGAAACGGTGCACTATCTGTCAACGCCTTAGGGACTTGTGATGCGGCTCTGTGGCGTCGAGTAAGGAACCAAAAGGTATTGGAAGGTCTTGTGGTGCGGCTTATGATGCGGCTCTGTGGCGTCTAATCAGGAACCCGATATATATTAGCACATTGGTATGGTGATGTTATTTGTATCGACTGACATTCGTGGCGGGGGCAGGACGCTTAGTTTTATGTATGGGTTTGAAGGAACGAATGTTGTCCGTACTTCGTACTGTTCATGTACCAGGCATATGTTGATTGTGAAGCGGCCCTGACTGACTTCCTGCAGGGTAGATTGGTACAAGCCATATGTAACAAGACTTGGGCGCAGACAAGCCGGCTGATGTTGAAACATTGAGGCGTAAGCAGATGCTGACGTTGGCCTATCCGCGGCAAGTAATAATTAATGAGATAACAAAGCTTGTTCATTTCTTCCTTACATCGTAAAAAATATAGACATGTGAAGGTGATCAAAGTGATGATGACCTAGCCTGCGTCGGCAAGGTCGCTGACATAGGCCGGCAGCAGTGACGAAATTGATATAGATCTGACACATGGATAAACGAACTACATACCTGAGAATCGCTAACATTGTAGCGGAACCAGGGCGCTATAGCAAGTCAATACAGCGTCGCTTGCACTGTCCTAGAAGTGCCGTCATTCCCGGTAGTGGCGATCCCTTGGTGGTTATGTTATACGTTGATGATCCATTGCACGCGACGGTGAACAGGCACGCAATGAGTACTGGTCGAGGCAGGTGATCTAACCGTGATCTGACTAGGATAACTTTGTGGAACGGTTACAGCGTAGGCCAGGTCTCTGACATAGGCTGGCAGCAGTGACGAAATTGATATAGATCTGACACATGGATAAACGAACTACATACCTGAGAATCGCTAACATTGTAGCGGAACCAGGGCGCTATAGCAAGTCAATACAGCGTCGCTTGCACTGTCCTAGAAGTGCCGTTATTCCCGGTAGTGGCGAACCCTTGGTGGTTATGTTATATGTTGATGATCCATTGTACGCGATGCTGAACAGGCACACAATGAATCCTGGTCGAGGCAGTGATCTAACCGTGATCTGACTCGGATAACTTCGTGGAACGGTTACAGCGTAGGCCAGGTCTCTGACATAGGCTGACAGCAGTGACAAATTTGATATAGATCTGACACATGAACAGATGAACTACATACCTGGGAATCGCTAACATTGTAGCGGAACCAGGGCGCTGTCGCTTGCATTGTCCTTGAAGTGCCGTCATTCCCAGTAGTAACGAAACCCCAACGGTCACGTCACATGTCGACGCCCCATTGCACGCGACCGTGAACAGGCACACGATGAGTCCTGGTCGAGGCAGCGATCTAACCGTGATCTGATTTGGATGACTCTTGGCGGAATGGTTAAGGTGTTGCCAAACATTTGCAAATATACACTCATCAACAACGTAGAAGGCCCTTCAACTTTTGTTCGACTTCAGATTGATTGTAACAAGATCATCCAACAATTTGGTGAGATCTCTTTCATCTTTCATATCATTATAGTGGACGTCCGCTTTCCTTATTATACAGGTTTTATCATCTCAGTTTCTTATTCATACATATGATCTGGAGTCACTTTTGTGGCTCAATTCAACCATTGAATGCCATGTTTATTATTCCTTTAGCAAGTGCGAGGTTCTCGACACATACCCTTAACCTGTGCCTTACAAACGGAGTACTATGGTGAGTGCGTGCCTATGAGATGTATATCTGACCCTGACCGTTAGTGGCATCTAGGCAATCTTGCTGATGTTCGCGTCTTTTGTTCGACGTCCGGACTTATTGCGCTTGCGATGGCTTGTCAGATCTGTTGGCTTTCATGTGACGGATCCCCGGCAAGTAGCCATGTTTGTTATTCCTTTAGCAAGTGCGAGGTTCTCGACACATACCCTTAACCTGTGCCTTACAAACGGAGTACTATGGTGAGTGCGTGCCTATGAGATGTATATCTGACCCTGACCGTTAGTGGCATCTAGGCAATCTTGCTGATGTTCGCGTCTTATGTTCGACGTCCGGTCTTATTGCGCTTGCGATGGCTTGTCAGATCTGTTGGTTTTCATGTGACGGATCCCCGGCAAGTAGCCATGTTTGCTATTCCTTTAGCGAGTGCGAGGTTCTCGACACATACCCTTAACCTGTGCCTTACAAACGGAGTACTACGGTGAGTGCGTGCCTATGAGATGTATATCTGACCCTGACCGTTGGTGGCATCTGGACGATCTTACTGATGAAGTTCGCGTCTTTCGCTCAACATCCAGACTTATTGTGCTTGCGATGGCTTGTCAGATCTGTTGGTTTTCGTGTGACGGATCCCCGGCAAGTGATATGCCGATATTCTTCTTGAGATCAATTGTTTATGCGACCTTACATAGATCCAACTTAGCGAATTGTGAAGCTGATGACATGCAATCTTACAAAGATCCGATTCGCTTAACGAATTGTGAGCACCATAACATGAGATTATATCACCGATGTTCGGTACGTCCCGATTTTTCATTCATTTCCTTTCTGTTCACCGATATAGGACAGTGCTTATTAAGAATATCATATGTTTCCAAAGTGGTTCCTTATCTCTATAAGGGGTGCGGTAGCCTGGTGGAATGTCAGCTTATAACCTTTGCTAACATGTGATACAGGACCACTATCGCTATTTTCTACTTCTATCTTGTCCAAGGTGCGCCACATGTCACCACGTCTCCTTAATCTGCTTTGATATGGATATGACTGAACATAATCTTATTTTCTCTTCCCCACCCTTCCTCTTCCCTTGTTCCTTCCGGGCCCGCACTTCTCCCGATATTTATTTTCCTTTGTTATTCTACGCTGAGTCGTACTTGAACATGTGTACCACGTGTTCCGCTACCTTCACAGTATAAAGTACTTCGTTGAATCAGCGCTTTATCTATATCATTCAAATTATTGTCACTCTAATTTCAAACTACAACATTTCTAGGCCAAATTTGACAATACCGACGTGAGTTTTGCATACTCTCTCAATGACGGTTATTGATTATCATGTTCAGATGACATCTTATAGCGGCCCGTTTATCCGAAAACGACTCATGGGCCTCAGAGGCTATGCGGCGAACCCTCAGTTTACCGACACTGTGAGTTGGACGCAGGATCAAAGCGGCAACATGTTAGTCGAGCGCCAGTTAGGCGCAAAGAAGAGCGACGCCGATGGACCCGTAAACGATGCTGTATGCATTGTCGTTGGATTGGTCTCCTCAAACAAGCTATTTACAACCCCAGGCGGAAATTACAACGCAGAATTTAACACATTTTCAACCGCTAAATTCCAACTCACTCTGCTTTCACCAGATGATCCCGACTTCGGACCTGATTACCCTGTGGCATTGGACAATCTTGCATCTTGTCAACGTGCCACTGCAACTGGCAATGACCATCGATACCTAATCCTCGAATCCGGGCCTGGGAATCGCTCACTTCGCCTTTCGGCACCAATGATGGAGTCAAGGGTGCGTTATATTTGTTCAATACATTGTCTACAGCTGATCTCATTGTGTCGCAGAGCAGCGCTATTCCGAAAGACGGTACTTGTTATGCATTCATTGCTGCTGATGGAGACGTCTGATGGCCTATATTTCACAGGTACATTAGATTATGATACAGAAACCTGGCCAGTACCGGAGAGGTTTGAGGAGGCATTTGAGGCAGTGAAACATACCCATCAAATTCTGCCTCTAATGGTGTATGATACCGATGGAGCACTAGTCGCTCCTAGCCTTGTCACTTCAAAGATATCAGGTGCTCTGGTCGAGGCTTATTTTCGCATGCGCCACTTTGTCATTTCTGGCAAAGACGGTAAATACAATTCATTTTCCGGGCTGATCGAACAAATAGTCATTTTACGACCACCACCTCCTCGATCACCCAGTCGTTACCGTACACAGGGTCTGTCTGGACCAGTTCGACCAGATCCCATACCATTTATACCCTCCAGGTCCGAGCAGAAGTCTGCTGCTGACGTGTTCCTTGAGCCCACTATTTTGGGCAAACGGCCGCATCGACCAACAGTCGCGTCCGGTTCTGGAAGTTCTAATAGGTCAGAGCATTCTGATGTGTTCCTCGAGCCGACTGTTTTGAGCAAACGACCGCATCAACCAACCGTCGCTTCCAGTTCTGAAGGTTCCACTCAAATTACGATTGGTGTTCCTCGCGTCGGAAATTCTACGCCCCTCGGGATCTCTTCCGGTACTATTGCTGTAGCTGCTGCTGCTGCAGCTGCTTCTCCGGAACCACCATCCCCTTCGTCGACTTTATCATCTTCGGTGTTGGATGGGTACAGTTTATTGACCGATGACGGTGAACAAGAACACATCGATGTTCTGCAACAGCATTCAAACTCTGCTGTGGATGAAGACGTAGCTCCGCCTGCAAAGAAGAGAAAGACCAGACGCTAGTGAATGGTATATTGGGATGTATGTTGTTAACGCTACTCTATCTACTATGTGTCCAGATCACTATCGCTATTAGCTGGCAGCCTTGCCTCTCTTTTGTTCTGATGATTATATATTTTATGTTTGGATGTCAGGTCGACCACAACTTTCGAATGGGTAGTTCTGTGAGGCGACGAATGGGTTCCGTTAGCAGTTGATACGTACTGGGGTCCCATATACACATACAACGTAATACAACTCTTTGTGACGTCTGACTTCGTGACTTGTGTTATCGACGGTTACCATGCACACCAACTTTGCGACACCGCCTATAGCCCTCAACTGCCATAGCTCGACTTTTGGGCCTTTGATGCCACGCCAGACTGTAGCGACATTGTTTGTGATAGAAAACTCACATGCTATGTCAGCCATGTGGCCAGATCTACAAGGTCGCTATCTACATAGCATCATGACCATGTTCGAGAATGCGAACCCTATGGCTCCGGTAAGTTCAACATGAATATTTGAAAGCTGAATCACAATTACTGTTATTTACTATAGGTCACCACATTCATAGTAGAAAGTCTGCCTGTCCACAATACGGGCTTTGTTGCTCCTCCGCGGCAGTATGACACCCTTCGAAGTGGACTACAAGATATTCGATTCAATCGGGATGTCCAAAACCGACTCTCTGTGGATAAGATCTTGCATGGTATTGAAGTAGGTCGAACACTCTCAAACTAACGGCCCAAATCTAACTTTGTCAGTTCCTTGCCTCCGTGAAGTTTTCAGCGCAGCCCATAGTGCGACACATTATAATTGTTGCTGCATCAACGCCTTTTGATGATATGCATAATCCGATGCCTTACAGGGGTGAGAGCCCCTGGCTCCAACTTGCACATATACTTACACGAGTATGTATTTCCTTGTAATTAACCTAATGATACTGTTGTCATTACATCATTTTAGACCGCTATTCAATGTCATATGGTGTTATGCCCTACTCAGGACATGAGCCCATTCATGATGCTTTTCGACGAGACGGTTAGAATGTTCCCTTATCATATAAAAAATTCGTTCATACTTTTATTGTCATTCTGGTATAGGTGAGACTGCAAAACCTCGTTGAAGAACTACCATCCTTCGCTGTTGATAATCGACTACTTATATTCCGCCTGTCAGCCACGTCCAACTTGTATTCAGCTACAGGTTCGTTGACGCTCTTCTGAACTTTACTATATTCAGCTAATGTAGGGAGAAAAGGTTTCATAGTTCCTCCTGTTGATGTACGTAACTATCTGTTGGATAATACGCCGATATCCGTTTTCCCTCAACACCTAATGACCTAGCCATCACCGTGTCAACCTGTTCCGCCTCGTTGTAAACGTGTTCCGCCTCGTTGTAAGCACTCCCTTCCAATTCCTATCCGGACTAGCATTGACGACAATATGCATATGCTAGCACCATCTCAGGAGCTTGAAAATCATACAAATATCGTCTCGCGGCTGCAACAGTTCCATCGTCTTACAGAGAAGCCAGTAAACGGCGTCGAGCCTATGCGTGACTCATTCTTCAAGGAAGAGATAGTTCAGGTCGAGCCTATGGGAGCCCATACGCTGTCGAGTCTTTCAGCTCTGAGCGACTGTCCCAGGCGCAATGGAAGTAGACGGGCACTCTCTATCTCTAAGACTGCACGCAGTGATCGTATGGCTTCGAGTAGCCCAATGAAGTCGCGACCACACCGACCAGGATTGCCTCGACAGAATTCATTTATATCCTCGCCCGAGACGGTCAGCTTTCCTTCTTAGTCTCCATTTATTATTCCTTCTAATGTTTGCCTGCAGATCCAATATCGGACCTACTGGCCTCCGCCTGTATTGACAGTGGCTGCACAGCGGCATGAAGAACAAGCTGTATCCCAAAATCTCGCTCACGACATGTATACCGAGCATCTGCCCTTCTCTTACGCTTTCGGCGCTAGGGCTCAAGCATTCAGCAATGCCGAAGAAACATGCCCTCACCGCTTACCACGAGGAACCTCCTGTCCAGGGGACGAGGAGCCCTTCAACTTCAATGCTGAATATGTCGCAGCGACTGCAGCATTGTTCAATTTAGAAATCCTCCCCGCATATCCTGACCTCCAACCAGGCTTGAAGGATAATATCTCGCCTAGGCATGCCTTCTACATTGCACAGGGTCATGGCTTTGTGTCACCGAGCCCATCTTCGGTATATGATCCCGGTGAACTGTATGGCGCGATTGAGCGTAATGAGACCATCTAACCGTCTGTACCCTTATCCCTTGAATGCCCTATTGCAGTGGCAGATTCGCCAGGGACTTTATATGCCATGTCCCACTTTCCGAACAATAGCTCTTCATCTACCGGCTGGGCATGCTATGTGACTCTCCACTTCATGATAGCTCCTCGTCACCATCTTTATGGTCATCTCCAAGTTGACGCTGTTATTCTACCAGGCCTAACGTAACGATCACCTTACCGTGTTTACTTACTCGTCCCGATGCTTCTTCACTTTTGTTCAATGTCTTACAGGAGTTTCATTTGCTTGTGATTATTTTTGGGCTTTTGATCGAACTATTTATACTTCTACAGTTGGTATTCCAATCCACGTATCTGTACCATAAAACATAATTTGTTTTCGAAGAACGTGGAGTTGCAGGGAAATCAACGTGAGCAGGCACATGATGAAATTCATCTGTGTGATGGTAATGGTATTCGTACATGTAAAAGGGCCACAAAATCAACGGAATTGGACACGCGATTCAATGCATCGATGATACACACACGCCAAGTATGAATGTTTCAAATTACATGTCAAGCTTACGGCCCATTACACTGGGTGCAAATGACCATATATTGAGGGGAAAAATCTTGATTATATTGTGAAGGTCCTCTTTATATAATACAACCATATTCAGCAGTCATATTGTGTAATTATTTTGAATTTCTTTCTATTTTGACCATATGAAATATAGTGGACAAATTCATCATATTTTCTAGAAAGAAATTTTGAATACATTCACAATATTTCCAGTGTATAGTTAAGCCATATATTTTGGAAATAGAATATATTTCTTCTGAATTTTCTCATGACAGATATCATGAAAGTATACATCATATCTTTAGCATAAATTTGGTGGCCAAATGTAAAAAAAGAATCCAATATTTTCACAATTTAATTGATTAAGAATTCAAAATATATTCAGAATATCTTGCACCTGCTCATCACTTATGCCCCTTTTTGTCAACATTGCTCAAAATGGACTTGAAGTATTGTGAAATAAGTTTGAAATATCAAGCAATCAAATTGTAAAAATGTGGTGAAGATTTTCTAAATTTGGTCACAGAATTTATGCTGAAAATATGAAATATACTTTCATGATATCTGTCATGAGAAAATCAAGAACAAATGTAGTCTATTTCTAAAATATATGGCTTAACTATACACTGGAAATATTGTGAATGTATTCAAGATTTCTTTTCAGAAAATATGATGAATTTGTCCACTATATTTCATATAGTCAAAATAGAAAGAAATTCAAAATAAATACATAATATGACTGCTCAACATGGTTGTATTATATAAAGAGGACCTTCACAATATAATCAAGATTTTTCTCATCAATATATTGTCATTTGCACCCAGTGTTACTCCTCTACCGTCTTTTTCATGCCCCTGACCAACATGAACCTCTGGGCGACCGTCAGTTGTGGGACGGCCTCCTTGAAAAGCCTATGTAGATCGTCCTCGGGCCATTCGGCAAGGGCGAAAAGCTTTTCGCTGGTCCCTAGGTCCTGTCCGATTAGCGCTTCCATGATGCCACTCATATCGTGCTCTAAGTTCGCTAAAAATCGGTGTAGATCAAGATGCGGGGCCTGCATTTCGTCAGGCTCAGGCTTTGGCGATGCTTCCAGAGCAATCTTTGTGACCAGAACTATGAGCATGGTTTGAAGTGATAAACATGACCTACAGACATTTATCGCATGATGATGATATGATCCAGCAACATTGTGCGTGTAGGGATGCTTTCGTTTCTGTCAATTGTAATGAGCGCCTGCATATACAAATCCTGAAGTGTCGCTTACCTTGAGGGAGACGGAACGTTGGGCGTATAAATCTTTTGGCATAATATGAGATAAAGAACTAGAAGAAGCATCAGCACTAGTAGAAGTTTTTCCCGTCTGAATGGAATGTTAGCGACTGTCACGAGTTAGACGCGATCCAATCATACTTTTGCGACTGCAATTGTAGCCAAGAGGCCTTTGTTATCGGTCCCATCCTCGTGCTTTAAGTGCTGTTTCAAAACTTCCTATAGTGACACCTTTAAATGTAGGCGTAGCACATAGTTATAACAGGAATTCATACCAGTTTGACGGATGTATTAGCCTTCAGAATGGGTTGTCAATCGGTCTCTACCAGGGATGACGCGAAAGGAAAGTATGTACATACGATAGATTTTGCAGTGCCCTTCGAAGTAGATTCGACCACGCGAAGATTTGTGGACAGAGATGCACCATGAATGGATCTTTCCTCCGTTCCCTGCAAAACCATTTCAGATAATGTACAGTCAAAGGAATAAAATCGACCTTTTCATTCCTCGTAGAGGGTAGTCGGGAGTGGCAAGCTGTTGTCTGACAGAACTATTATGTTAATCAACATGCACGTCAATTGTTAGAAAACGCACGGCCATTCGTGGCGGATATCGGGCTCGAAACTCATCACTGACGAAGTTGTAGTCGTTACCGTCGTCCATACCCCCACTGGTCCCGTTCAAAACAGTGTAAATTCCTGACACGCTGCGATTCAACATTCTTGATATATCAGCCACGGAGGTGTCATGTGCTGCAAGTATCCGCATTTTGGAACGCTCTTGACGTGTCGTTAAGTTTCTGTACGGTACGCGGGTAGGTGACCAGAAGTTAAAATTGACAATACTGTGAGATTAGACATACCCCATCCTGTCGATGCCAGGGATGAATAGACTTTCGCAGGTAGTTTCAGCACTAAGGTCAACTTCATCAGGGAATTGCCGCCATGTTGTATGGTACAGCGGACTTCGCAATTAGATCAAAACAATAGGGCCGTATCGTAACAGATAATCCTCGCTTGCGACATCTTACAATAACATTGCAAGATGACCACTATTCTACTCCAGAACTTGTGCAGTTGTAGCAAAACCTTCAACAACCCGATGATTTCCCGTCGAAAAACCCTTCAAGTCCATTTCAAACTCAGAACTCAACATCCATCAACAGTTCCGTTTTTCTCCTTCCCTCTCCCTCCCTCACCCCCGTCGTCGCCCTTTCCCTCTCCCATCGCCTGGTCTACCCTCAAACTCCCATTTTTGTCTCCAGTACGACCTGTGTATCCGTTGTTGGATGTTGTGTCATGTTTTCTTATCATTGTAACAACCGCGAAGTCTGGAGGCCGCGCGCTGGCTCTTGGATTCACTGAAGGCACAACCTACGGACGTGGCGCGCGACCTCGAGGACACCATGGATGGGCTGCCGATGTGAATCTTTTACGTACATCAAGACATGGAACATGGACAGGGCAACGGCATTCGAGGGTACCAGGACCAAGGACTTCGGCACCGCAAGACCACGAGGACTGAGACTACGGCCGAATGGTTTTGCGAGCGTACATGGACGAGGAGTCCGTGTCATTTTCGAATCGAGGTCGGACCTATTCGCTGGGGACGAGAATGGGATCAACGAAGCCTGGGATACACCTTTTTGGCTTCAGTATTCTTGTTGGTCGCGAATTGGACTGACCGTCATGCCCGCCGGTGGAGTTTCTTCCGACATGCGGTGGCCGAGCTGCCTGAGATATCTATCCCTCCTGTTGCATCGTTCCCCGATGTGAATACTCGGGATCTTGCGGACAGAGCCGAGGACTGGAGCGACGATTATTGGACGGCGACCCGCGACCGTCATTCATATATTGGGAATGGTACTCAAGCAAGATGGACATGACAATCACCATTCAACAAGTCAGGCGGTTGTGTCATGCCTGGTACCGTTACGCCGTGTATACTGTAGCTACTTGTTATGTAATGAATCTTTTTTTTTACCCTCTTTCATGTCTCGTGAGCAAAAAAGGTATTAAAATTGAAAGGAACGGGCGAGAATACAGGCAGGCCCACGCCACATGCACGCAAGACTAGTCGACATCTTGCAATAGATTGTCGGAATTAAGTTTTTGACTTGACGGAGAAATCTCTTGCAAGGTGACATACAATAAATATACATATTGCAGATTACGGGCACCACGAGGACACCAACCCATGGCCACCAACGAGTGTATTTGGCGACTCGCAAGTATGCCGCTCTCCAGGACACCGTTGGGACCAGGTTGAACGTATCGAACAACGCGCTGATCCACAACGCATGAACGATAGACGCGTGGGGTTGGGTCCCGAACACCGGAATCGGTGTGCACCTCGCTCGAGTCGAAGACGCGTCTGGTTACCTGATTGAGAACTCGATTCACGTTCGAGGTGCCGACCGACCACGGTGTCCAGATAATCCAGTCGCTTGGAGGACTTTTTGCTGTGCTTGCAACCTCACGCCATACAAGTCGGACTAAGGCCGGGAATTTGCTACCGTATATTTGGTCTATAAATAGAGGCCGGAAGTGGCAGGACATGAAATAACCGAGCATATACTATAAAAGGACTGCAAATCCCAGATTGTAATAACACCTCTTAACTAGCGCGTCTACCCAGCCAGAGTTTCACGCTACTAAAGATAAAGGAATCAGGCTGGCCCTGTGTCCCCTCTTTGCCACCATATAGCCTAACTATCCCTGGAGCCACTCCTTTCTCCTGGGTATTGCCGAACGTCTACGTAAGCCTGCAAACACTAAAAACGGTGGGAAATTTGCTAACCATTAGAATGTATAAAAGACCACGATAAACACGTACAGGTCATCATTTCCGCCTCTAAAGAAAAAAATGTCGCTCCACTGCCCACCACCTAGCCACGTAGCAGGAATATCTGCCATCTATGCCGACTACTATCCTTCTGTCCAGAAGCACTCATGGATCAGTGGGGAAATATTCCTCACGGGATTCCTGAATGGTGATCGCCTCCGTCTAGACAGCATTGTGCTTGTATACTGCCAACCACCATCAGACGCGAGCCAGCATGTCAATCATACGAGGGCGCCTTCGTACCGTGACCTGGGATTTGTTTTGTCATTAAAGACCATATCACATTCTCGTTTCAGAGGCCGATATGCGTTTTACGCCCGCACCGATGATGGTAAATGCTTCATCCTCGATGATGTTCCTTCACGCCACGTCGAATCAGATCTGGTGTCGCAGTTGGCCGATCAGCCCCTCCTCCCAACACACGTGGACTACACATTGGCGACTGAATCTGGTGACGATCTTCCAGTCCAGTCACCATTAGCCTTGCACCACACCGTCTCTCATTCATCCATGGAATATCCACCTTCCATCCCGCTTGACTTTGTTGAGCTCGATGAAGTACCTGCACATCTAGGAATAGAGCCATTGGGTGACTCGACTTCTCCCTTCCCAATGGATGAACATATTTCCGCACCATCCAGTTCGCTCCATACGGATTATACGCCTGAACATGCAGGGATGTCAGGGACCCACACCAATCACATGCATGGCTTCTGGTCGTTTGGCCGCAATACCGGCCCTGCCGAGTATGAATTTGATCTTGATCTGGACTATGACTTGTCCGAAGTCATGTATTCGGCTCAAGATTCTCGGTTCCTGATAGACACTTGAGAGGTATGTACCGTCCTATCAGCCTCTGATATAACAAAAAATGACTGTACCTTAGGCTAAACTGTCCATATGATGCAGCCATCAACCATGCATGCTACACTTTTTTTTTCTTCTTTGCTACATTGATGATATAATTGTATGCCATGTTCATTGCTTTCGATATATATGTATATGCTTTGTTAGTCAATAATGTATCCCAATATGAAGTGAATTGATGTACGTACAGACGATTGACATAAGTTTCCATATTTACACATATTGACCCTCTGTTTCATAGCTAAGATATTCCACATGTCAGTATCGATGCCAGCCAGCCCCATATTACTGCTCATCAGCTGTGTCGACAACATTATTTTACCACTGAATCTGATATAAAACACGCACAAATGAATGTGCAATGTTTACCCACTGTTGGTAAGGGCATGGAGGTACTCATAAAGCGAGTCAGGGTGGTGTGTGCATGGTGCACAATCAATCTTGATTCTGTCGATCTATTCCTGTTTCCTTATGGTCTTATAAACAAACAAAGACAATTTAGTACAAATTCTAAGTCTACATAACTGCCAATGATCATAGATTCTGCTGTTACTAGCAATTAATAAACCTGCTCATAAAATCTTGCTGTAACGACTATATGAGCGCCAAACATAGTTGATCGCTTGCCTCGTTTGCAACACATGTTACTTGAATTACACATGGAAACTCAATTGACTTATATGTTCACGATTTCTGAAACAGCTGCAAATTATATCGAAACAGTTAATTTGCAATCTGAACTAGCAATGCGATATAAAGCAGTAGAATGTGCAATTGTCCTTACCACCTTCTAAAGCATCCCATGCCGACAGTTCACTCTGGTCATCCAGTATATGTCCTCGGAAATCCTTTCATCTCTCCATTCAGATTACATAATCAAGTCGATTGGATCTGTAAATTCATGGCGCACGACTCCACGATCACTGTTGGCGACCTTGTTATAATCTATTCTGTGTGGGATAGGGGTGAATGGAGGGATTTAGAGGTCATTTTGAGAGTCGAGGGTGTTCTTGGGATCATACCAGGATGGGTCGTTTTCGAAACTGCAGGACAACATAACGCCAACATCGTTCTGCATGTCCCTGCTTGCAGTGCAAGGGTCGGTTGGATTGATCGGATCCGATCTTGGTTGGAGGCTACTGGTCGTCAGGGTTTTTGTGGCATATTCAAGGTCCCCGCTTTTGTTTTTAGATCTCACAGAAGCATCCCTGAACGACAGGCTTGGCTTGAGTCAAGCCCGAATAATCGTCGTATTTACTCCAATGCCCTAAATACACCTTAAGGTATCTTAATGGTGAGTTTTGTCAATGAAAACACTCATTCCGATGTGTCTAACGAAAGTAGGAATATGGCATACATATTGAAAGAACTGGACAGAAGCATTTGCCAGACTCTTTACACTGTTATACAGGATTTACGTTCAGTAAAATGATGCTATTCCGCTAGTGATTCAGTTAGACTTTGATCCTGAAATGGACAATGATGATCAAACAGAAGACTTTTCAAATGTTTCACCACCTGAATTTAGACGGTGATCAAACGAGGAACATGTCCATTCAATCAGGATGATGTAATGCAGACACCAATTCCCGTGCTACGACACATAGAAACCACACTCTAGACCCTTATATATTATTTCTTTTCAATTCCATAACTCAACGCTCCATTCATATTTGCGCTCTTCACCCCTCTCAAGTCTTGAACCTTCAATCCAGGCAAGATGAAGTTATTCACTATCTTTAATTTCCGTTTCAACCTATCGAATAATATGGCATCTGGTTATGCCCATGTAGACAGCGGCAACATTACGATGTATGTCATTCATTCTATTACATTAACACTGCTCAGAACGATCATAGTCACTCCGAGGCACCTCCCCAAGTTTACTCAAATGATGCAATCACTTGTCGTCTGTATCGACCATCCTCTACTTCCAGACCCACATTCCGGATCAAGAAACTCTCCTACGATGTTTTGATAGGGCAAAAAATTAGTGTTGACGTGCGTGGAATTGGGACGGTCCACAGCATTAGTTATCCCTCCCCCGACGACTTGTATGCAACAGTATGCATCGTTTTCAATAACTCAGGGCTGGAGAGAGTTTTTTATCAGTACGAAGTTCCTCGTCACCTAGTGCGGAGTAGGGAGAGGTTTAGTGGGGAAACTTTAGTCGGGGAAGAGGACAATGGAATTTAGAAAGTAAAGAATATTTGTGGTCTGCTTTTCATACAAACAAAAGGCTACTTACTGATTGCCTCGATATCAACGCTACCATATTATGTTAAAAGAACTTCCCAGGTCCAAAATATATCTGAATCCATGGAACATCACTAAATTCTTTGGTTCATCAGCAGACCCATACAAGCATATCATGTTTCAGAGTGTAGTCCTCGAATGCCTTCCCCAACCCTTCAAATCGAGCAGATGCCTGGCCAGCCCAGCACCTCGTCTTTATTGCAATTTATTGTTAAATATTTCAAGTCTTTATTACCAAATTCTTAATATCGTACCACTGGAAGCAGAATTGTTTACATTTATTGCATAGATTAGATACTACTAAAAATTCTCTACATTACATACCACGTTTCAACACTTATCTGATATAAGGACAATTATTTCATGTTATCACACACATATATAATTTAGATTCTGCTGCATAAACTCACATGACACATCGCCACGCAAGGCTTTTTGTTTGCGCCATCAGCGCAAACCCCTAGTAGTGATAGTGATAGTGATATTACCCACGGGCGGTCCCGACGAGGACGGTATAGGACTTTCTCCGCACCCCGATCATCGTCTCCCTCACAGCGTATGCCTATCTTCATCAAGGAGTATGTATTCACATCAACAGCGGATCGTACTGCCTCAGGCGCAGATGCGGTGCATCCAAGTCCCGTCAATCATCATCCCGGTATGCACGTCACATCTGAGAGTAGATGCCTCACCTTTGTTATGCTTCATCAGAATACTTAACACTAAACGCACATCTATGCAACAAACCGACCATTCACCATGTCGACAATTCCTTACGAACTATCCTGGCATCTATTGCTTGATATAACTTTGGCGCATCGTCGCCAGGTAGACTTTTCGATCAGAGCTGACTCGCTGAGGATAGACATGGGTACCCTATGTTCGGTGAAATCGCCCACTTCATCTCGCGGATCTTACAGTTGACCATGGAACCCGGAACTTTCTTCATCAGCGACGACGGTTCATATCCCCCTGAACGAACAAAGACTTAGCTGTGGCCTGCCCACCGGGTGCAGCAGCGCGTAACAAATGTGCGTTTACGTCGGAGCATAATATCTCCTTAACTTGATCGAAAGCAGTGTGACGGATTCCGACCCATGGCCTTTGCTCATCATCACTCTAAGCATTAATCAAGGCCTGAACGGAAGGTTCTCGACCAGGTATGATCGCGCGCGACCATCGATCAGTATACACGCTCTTGGTCCGTCAGTCAGGTGGGTGAGTATACGCGGCAAGACCCTCCCTTCTGATCAGGTGCTGCCTCACCGAAGTCTCTGTTCAGATGTGCTACGTGGATTTACATCTACACCGTTCTCATATCACGCAACCATCTCGGTAGTATGTATCCCGACGCAAGGATTTGAATCAATGAATATGATGTATCTATATCCGACATTCGCTCATTCTTTCTGCAGACCTCGGCGCCTTGTTGCTTGGTACAGAGTTCGGTTGACATAGGTGACGTACCGACGATGAAAGCTAAAGCGGGTTTGAGTCACCGTAAACCGATGATCACAATGATGACGCTCACTGAAACGGGGACGATCTCGGAGTACCTGCGACAGAAATTGTGCGTTACCAATGAAATGCTGGCGACTGGCGGATGTATTGACAATAGCGCTCGGTTCTCAGCCTTGCGAACCATCCACCCCTCCCCTACGCGATCATCCTCAGCGAAGAAGCATGCCAAAAATGGGCCTCGTGTACTGACCGCAACGAAATCAGACCGCTAAAGCATGCGAATCGCATACCATGCACTAGCATACATTTCTTGAGCGTCAAACCCATTACGGGTAGGAAAGATTCAAAATAAAAATTTAGATACTATTATAAAAAGATTTATGAGTCGAGGCATAATTCGTGGAACGAGTTAAAAGTGAAGCCGTATGGCAGGATGCATTGGCCGGGAGTCGAACCCAGATCTAGGCCATCTTAAACTGGGAAGACCCAATGATAACCGTTACACTACCAATGCTGACAACCAGTCGTCGCTGGATCTCCATCAGCTTTCCGAAACTCGTGAGTATCATCGATCAGGCCTCAGGTGTCATCGATACGTATCTGCTTAGACCAAGAGTTCCGTCCTCTCAGTAGGGTAGACCTGCGGTGAGTTAGGACGCTTTGAAAACGAGTTCTGAGGGCGAGGCAGACAGAAGGCGTACGGAAATAATTATGTTGGCCGTGTGCGGTTCTTCTACGAGACGACGCCTTGCTTGGGGACATCTAACGGAGCCAAGACACGGGTTATTCGTATTATCGTCCTGCAAACCACAGCGCGTCTGTCAGAGGGCTGTAGGGCTCCGGTAGGGACCCCTTCTCGCCTTGGGAGAGCAAAGCTGTAGCGTGGGACTACAATCGCCAGGAGGCTCGTCAGCACCGCTACGAATGAGATGTATGCGTGCATCTCGCGAGATTCGAGATTCGTGCGCCGTTCAACGCCTACGTACCAACGTTCGGGAACATCTACCGTGAACGAGGACATACTATTCAATATGCGAGATGCGAGAGCTTTGGCTGTTCGGGACCCGGGACGCGATCGACAAGAGCACGAAGAGTTGCAGAGGGTGAAATGATAAATCGAAGTAATAAGTCTTGGAAATGGATATGAGATGCATCATGAGCGTCAGGATATAGCAGAATCGAGAACGCAACGACTGACAGACCTTGATAAAAGAGTACAGTGGTACCACGCCCGCCGCTCGAAACCCACCTATCTCGATCATATGTTCTTGGCAGTGTGTTTGCTGGGTGTACTGGAGTCCAGAATAGTAGCGTTCTCTAGGGCCAGGTCACGATAGCGTAACGTCTGGAATGGAGACTAAGCATCTGTGATCCATAAAGCAGAGTTCGGAGACGCCGAAAGTCGTATAATGAGCAGGTCGAAACGCGTCGGAGCCAGGCGATGCGTGAGGTCATCGGATAGTAGTGCCACAAGTTCTTGCAACACGAGCTGAGCGCTGAGTATTTGTAGGTAAATGACGCCGAGGGTCTGATCTTGATCGATGAAGTTTTTCCTGACGAAATAGAATTCTTGTTGAGCTTGCGTTCCGAGCAAAAGAAGCGGAGGATGTATATCCAAGGGTCTTTGCTATTGATAACGAGTCGACCGTATGGGAATTTCTCGATAGTACGGTGACGCACGGACCGGATCTGTCTATCGGGACACCACTGAGCACAAGGATATGGATAGAACAAGTATAAGGCGTACTGGAATCGAGAATCGGACCCGCAGACACGCGGGCCTGGAACGACACGCTCATGTGTCCGACTACGTCGCCATTTACTGATGACCACTCTGAAATCTCCCGCTTTAATGATCCCGCAATGTTCTGGCGACGTCTTGGTCAGGGCTTCGGTATTCTGAAAATCAGATCTGAAAGGGGCATCCCAAGCTGAGATGGAGATACGGTCAAGACCTAATGCAGTAGCCTCAGCCAGGATTCGTTAGAGTCAGAGGAAGGAAGGGTTTCGATGACGTACTGCTCCGTATCGTGTAATCAAACTGGTGTACAAAGCTTCAGTACTATCACTGGCGGTGGTATGCAAAGTCTGCCAGAGTTGCAAAGTCGGATATTTCGACTTCTTCCTCCCACATTCTGGCGACCTTTAGTCGCGGGATGTATTCCGCAGTATTGTATGAGTCTGTACGTATGTCTATTACCAAAAACTATGGAGTGTTGCATTTTGTACAAGAGGATTTTTGCGGGTGAGTACGTGAAATCTGGACTATTTCTGGAACGGCCGTCCACAACACGGTCTGATCACCGTAAAAAATGGGGAGTAGATTAAGAATACTATTAAGCTATTCCATTCCACAGCCCATGGCGATAGGTCAAACAGAAGGATAGCTACGTGCAAGTTGCTGAACAGCGTGACAAAACGCCCTTTGCAAGACCATTGCTTCGAACTCCGACGCAAGATCTGGGCGATCACTCCAGCCATTTCGGCCTTTTCCGATCCCGGCGTTGCAGCGGCTACGTGACATTTCGTGACCAGGGTTTTGCAACTCCTTGCTTTTGAGGGTGTGCTTACCGGGACTGCTCCGATACCATCTCCCCTTTATTTTTCCTCAAATAAAGTTGACCACCCACTAGAGGACATACTAGCCCCCCTCTCTACCAAGTTTCAGGAGGAACGAACAAGAATTGGTAGAATCCGGAAGGGTTTACAAAAAACTTTGCAACTCCCATCCAGTGATAGTAGCCCATGAATGCCACAACCGACAGTCCATTCGATCCGACAGATGAATCGGACGCGTCACTGGCATGCCTGACAGTCGCATAACTTCCAAGGATTCGGTCCATGTTCTATGGGTGCACAAAGGAGAGTGGCACTTCTTCGGTACAGAATCTACTAGCCGCGTACAGATGGAGAAAGAGACCCAGATGGAGAAAGAGACCCCGGATGAAGGAAATGAGTCGAGGAGATGGACGAAGGGGCCCAGGCTTAGAGAGAACATGGTAGTTGAACAACATGGACAAATACAGCGGCCCGTTCTCTTCCACGCTTCCAACTCGCGGCATTACGACAACGTTTCTGCTCCCTCCGTCCACACACCACCTCTCTACGAGACTAATCGATCTACCTTCTACATGATATCAGGCTTCGTCTGACAGCCTAGCACACCCGAGTCGTCACCTAGTCAAACCGATGAAAATGACTCACTCCGACTCGTGTCCTTTGCCCAGGTAAAGATGACTCAAACAACTCGCGGCTCAGCTAATTGTGGATACGCAGGATCGATCGTATCCCGGAATAAGTGCCCTCAATGCCGTGCGAAATCTTCAATGGTAAGTACGGTAGCCATTCGAGAATGGTCAGACACGCCAGGACAAGACTATCACTAGTAGTAGTCCGGTTCATGCTCGTGTTTGGCAGCGCCTCAGAGGAATTGCACATCTAGGACGTGCACATCACTCACAAACGCTCGCAGTGTTTCTGTCATTAAAGTTACGTAGCTCGTTGGATCGTTGTACGAGGCGGGAGCCCGGGACATAGAAACCTTGCGCGGCCGCAGACCGATTTGATCGCGGTACGACTGAGGGCATCGGAGACAATCGATAAGGCAAGGCGTCAACCTAGACGCCCCGCAGAAAAAGCATGCACAGTTGCCGCTTGCTCCAGCGTCCGCCGATTCTACTGCGACAGCTGTCTTCTATCTCCCACCAGCACCTGCAGATATTGAAGTCGAATGCTTCGCTCATAGCGGAAGTAGCATCTCATATAAAAGGTCCGAAAAATCCAGCACCAATCTCCTCAAAACTCGTCCTTCTCCTATTCATACTTCATCTCCTCATTCTCCGACCGCGTTCCACCCATATCCAGAACACCCCCCTAAACTTCTCTCCTAGACTCCAGAGACGCATCCCCTCAACAAGATTCAAGAAATGTAAGTCCCCTCCCCACTACCCCCGTTCCTCGTCCCCGACACGCTACACACCCAGATGAACCCTTCCATCGCCGTCCTCGCGACCCTCGCCGCCGCCGCCGCAGCAGCAAACGTGGTCCCGCCTCAAGTTGGCCCCGTCGACTTCCAAGATACTATCTGCTTGAAGGCCTGCTTTCCGGCGAAGCCTCTTTGCCCCGCCGGGTACGACGCAAGACGGTTTGGGGGGTGTTGGGATTGCTGCAAGGATCCTGCTTTGCCGTGAACGCAGGCCTTGTCGAGTAAAAGGCGGCTTGGTGAATCGGTTAGGGCTGGGTCAATGTGTTGTGGGAGATGATGAGGAGGCGGTGTGAAGGACTTTAGATACGGTTTTTCCTGTGCGCGTTGGACGTTTTGTTGAATTCAAGGTCCTCGGATGTCTACCAATGGATACTTTCCGTAAATCAGTCGCCGCATGTGTTGAAGAACACCCCCCCCCCCCCACCTCCCCCCGAAATACTGCAACAGCGAGAGATAAACTGCACGATGCAGAAGAGAGGGCGAAATTGAATCATCAGGTATTACATACGCACCCAGCCACACACCCGGGGGACATGGTCTGTCTTCATGACGTGAAATCGTGAGTCGAACTCGTAAACGGGTGCCGCGCAGAAGCTAAGCCAGGTCATACTGAACTTTGGTAATCGTGGGTTGACACCAGCCCAAGGCCTTCGCGACTTCCGAACGTACCCTCCTTGACGTTCCTCGCCGTACTTCTTGCTCCCATCACTCCGTCCAGCGACCACGAAAACCGCCGTTACCGCACCGGAGCTAGGTCACTGTATGTAGATGGACAAGAGAACCTTCCACAGCGGAAGCTTTGCTTCCATACCCAGTCACTAGGGTATAGAACACCTCTCAATCGAGGTCAAATGTCAAACCTTCGAAAGGCTAGTGGCCAATCCAAGTCGCGCTCCCGCGCAGCCTCCGCTGACTGTCCGGGTAACTCATACCAGTTAAAAGTGGTGAGCAATGAGCCTTCTGCTGTTTCGTCTGATAAAAAACGAGCATAACTCGACTCGGATAAGGTCGATATAGGAGCGAATAGATGTCGTCTCAGGAGTAGCAGGGATGCCTTCGGGAGCCCGTCAAAATCGCGGCTCCCCACATTGCTTGACCTATAATGGCGATACTACACAATCGACATCCTATTAACAATTTCCGATGGAACGAGTCTGTTGTGGATCAATTACAGTGGTGTTCTCCGCACTAATAGACACCCATTGAAGAATTTCCACCTAGACGTCCCAAGGAATACTGTAAAGACACCTCTTAATCATGCATCACGCACAGTCGCCCGCCGAATCTAATACGACATATGTCTTCCATCTCCCCCCCGCAGATATTGACCTTGATTGCTTCGCTCATAGGGAGTAGCATTTCATATAAAATGTCCAAGCAATCCAACACTCATCCTCTCAGAACTGGTCCCTCTCCTATTCGCACGTCATCTCCTCATTCTCCGACCGTGTTCCACGCTTGTTCACACGCAGGTGATATCCAGAACACCCCTCTACACATCGCTCCCAAACTCCAGATACACAGCCTAACAAGATACAAGAAACGTAAGTCCCCCCCCCACTACCCCCGTTCCTCGTCCCCGACCCAATGCACACTCAGATGAACCCCTCCATCGCCCTCTTCCTCGCGACCCTCCTCGCCGCCGTAGCAGCAAACGCGGTCCCGACTCAAGCTCAAGTGGGCCGCGTCGACTTCCAGAGTATCTGCTTGAGGGCCTGCTTTCCGGAGAAGCCTCATTGCCCCGACGGGTGGGACGCAAAACGGCTTGGGACGTGTTGGACATGCTGCATGGATGTTGGCTTTGCCGTGAACGCGGACCTTGTCGAGCAGAAGGCGGCTTGGTCAATGGGTTAGGGGCTTGGTTGATGTCTTGTGGGAGATGGTGATGAAGCGGTGTAAAGGAGTCAGGACTTTTGATACGGTTTCTCTGCGTGCCTTGGACGTTTTGTTGGATTCACATTCTCCGATGTCTATGAATAAAACACTTCGTAAATCAGTCGCTGCACGTTTTCAACAATCAGGCATTTCATACGTACCCAGCCACACGCCCAGTGGACATAGCCTGCATGACGTGAAATCGTGAATTGAACTTGTAATCGGGTGCCGCACGGAAGCTACGCCATACCGTGACCGAACTATGGTGATCGCGTGTTGACAGCATCGAATGTACCCTCCTTAACGTTTCTCGCCGTACTTCTTGCTCTCATCGCTCCGTCCAGCGACCACGAAAACCGCCGTTACCGCGCCGGAGCTAGGTCACTGTATTTTGATGGACAAGAGAACTTTCCACGACGGAAGTTACGCTTCCATACCTAGTCACTAGAGTATAGAACACACACCTCTCAATCGAGGTTAGATGTCAAGCCTCCGGAAGGCCATTGGCCAATCCAAGTCGCGTGCAGCCTCCATTAACTGTCAGGGTAACTCATACCAGTTCAAAGGCGGTGAGCCATAAACGTGCTGCTCTTTCATCTGGATGGAGGACGACCAGAATTCGACTCGGATAAGGTCGATATAGGAGCGAATAGATGGTGTCTCGGGAGTAGCAGGGATGCCTTCGGGAGCCCGTCAAAATCGCGGTTTCCCACATTGCTTGATCTATAATGGCGATGTTACACACTCGACGTCTCATTAAGAATTTCCGATGGAACGAGTTTGTGTGGATCAATTACAGTGGTGTTCCCAGCACTAGTAGACACCCTATTGAAGAATTTCCGATGGAACGAGCCTAGTGGAATCCATTATAGTCCTGTTCGAGGCTTCAGTGCTTCGCAGTCGATCGAATGTTGATATCCTTAACACTATCTCGCGTCTTACTGCGTAGCTAGCTTTCGGGTCATTAGCGTGTCCTATAAGAGTGTGAGTGTTCAACGTACCATCCCCTCAAAGCGCTCATCTGTATCCATCGTGCGTCCAAAGCCTGTCTCATCTGCCTTTCACCCGTACTAACTAGTGACCACCACCATGTTCAGGCCCAATTATAAACCTCAACTCGCAGTCAGACCAAGGAAACCCACTCAACGTAAATTCACTCTCCAGTTTATAACACCTTTTCCCCATCTCTGACGACCCAATCGTAACCAGATGAAACTTTCCATCGCCGTCCTTGTCGCCACTTTCATTGCGGCCATGGGAGCCAGCGCTGTACCCGCCGAGTTTAGCGTCAATGTCCAGGAGGTCTGTTCCCAAGTGACCTGCTATCAAAGAAAGAACCCTTGCCCATCGGGTTGGTGGGCGAAGAAGATAGGCCCGTGTTGGACGTGCTGCACGTCAGTCGGCGCCGTGGGTACTAAGGCAGTTGAAGGGGATGATGATATATTCTGGTGAAGGGTTTTGTAGTGCACGTGTACCCCGAAGGACTGGGGAGACATGAATCGGACTTTTGCAGTTGTACTTTTGTGATCGATGTCATTTGTGGGTCTTCGTAGGGAAAAGAAACTGTGTTGCAGAATGGATGAGGGCGCTAAGATGTTTGCTGAGGAAGCCGGATCATCTCCGCCTAGTGCGATTCTTCGAAGTATTGGTAAGTGGTTTTGCCACCAACGGCGCACAAGTAATCGGAGATGTCCTCAGAATCTCACGTTTCGTTCTCTAGTTCTGGAGCACCAACATTCGCGTTTCGTGGAAAGAGGCTGCGCCTTCCAGATGGTTCCGTTTACGGTCATATGGTAACTCGAACAGGGCGGCAAGCACACCGCTTGTGCTTGGGATACGAAACGGGAGCGACGAAACCGAGGCTCGGAGTCACCGTAACAGCATTCAAAAACGGAGAGGATCCTCCTAGAGACCTTCCTTTCGCTGCTGTTCCGGGATCTGCAAGGATTTCATTTGTGTGCGTGGCTGGGATATCACGGGATGGAGCAGCCGGCCCAGTATCGTTACAAGAAACATGAGGTGTTTTGGTCGACATTCGGACAGTTGAAGATCTCCGGGAAGCTCATTCATCGTGTCTAGCGTATGCGCAATAAAAATGCATTGTAGATGTGCCTGCCAACGGAGGACCACATAGTACAAGGAGGCGGCATCGGCTGAACATCACGAGAGATCGTCCTAGATTATAGAGCAGTGGAAGGTGCTTGAGTATAGTGCGAGGTGCTCGACGCCCCTGGGTGGCTTCTCTCATGCACGACGACGAGGGCAAGTCGAGGGTTTTAGTTTTTTGGTGAGCCTCTTCCTGATCGTGGGTCTGATTACCTCAGCGATCATAATCTCACGTTTCTCGTCGGGTTCTCCGAAAATCCGACGATGTGTTGACTGACCCACCTCCCATGCCAGGATCCAGCTGCAGACTTTACTTGAACTAACCAATGTTAGACTCTAGCATACAGACCATATTCGATTACTGGATCAGAAGTCGACGACCAAAAGACCAGGAGACAGTCAACCAGAGTTACACCGTATTGCGATGATCGTAAGTGTCGTCCTCTCTTGACCATTCAGTTAGACTGAGGTGATATACTTTCCACTTAGTTCTACGCAGGGAATAAAGGCCAGTGCAGGTGAGACCGACGGAGCTACTGCAAGTTATCTTGCACTGGAGCTAGCCAGTACGCATACTCTCCTCGCCGTGTGTTCTTTCCAGTCGAACGGCTGGAGGTTACAGAGCCCGGCTCTTCCGCGCCTATAACATTACTCCTCTCCATCATCAATAAACGCATACTACAGCTCTGCGAGCCCGTAAAAATCGCGATTACCCGCCTCGTCTGAGCCACGGTCGCAACATCAAACTGAGGACGGCCTACAGCCGATGGAACAGTCGAAAACCCATTCGCTGTCGTTCTATTCGGTTTGCTGCTAGGAGGATGGTAACAAGACGGCGATATCGCGCTCCCCCTCCTCAATGCGTGATCAGGTTCGCGTATCTTGAGGTTGCGTGACTTAGATGTGAAGTCTCGGAAGAGTGTGAGTTTCCATCAGTAATTCCTGTGAGCTGTCTTCATCGTAGTACGTTCTTATCTTTGTCTTCCGTCTCTTCTTACCCACATGATCCTTGTTAGGCGCCACTGTCTACTTAGGTTGCACGGTACACTTCAGTCTGATCACATACACTGCCCGTGAGTTCTCTCCATCTTAACAAACCCAAGATCTACCTGAGGGAAACGCGACCGGATGAAAATGTCCATCGCCGTCTCAATCATCACTCTCACCATAAACACCCTTATGCCACTATTGGATGGTGACCGCGCGCTCCGGAGCTCTGGGAATCCGGAAGAACCGCGGCGACCTACTGCGCATGACCTACAGTAGTCCTACAGAGTTTCCGATGGGACAGTTCCACACGCATCCGCTCTTGTTCTATTCGGTTGACCGTGCTTCGTGCGGGATCGTGGCAAGATGCTAGGTCAATAAACCATCGTCGGAGGGTTAGTAGCTTCGCTGATAGTGGGATGGTCTATAAAGGACGGAAGAATGCAAGGATTATATACCCTCAAAGCTCATCTCAATTCGTTCCACGTCTGTATTCCTTTGCATTTCCTTCATCCTTACTAACATAGATCTAGGTGCATCTACCCACTCGCCCGAACGTAGTCCAACCGAATCAAAGAAACTGTCCACAATTCACTGTAAGCTCCGTCCCTACTCACGGTATACGCGACCCACCCTTGACCAAACGAATACATACAGATGAGATTGACCATCATCACTGTCGTCGCCACTCTCCTCGCAGGCACCGCAGCCATCGCGGTACCGGCTGAATTCAGCATCAGCTTCCGAGAGATGTGTGGGTCAACGGTCTGCGATGGAAGAGTCCCCGTTTGTCCCGGGGGCTGGTACGCGAAGAGGTCCGGGGGGTCTTGGGCGTGTTGCACCAATTTCGGGAAACATGTATAGATAAGAGATACGAAACATCCTCTGGAATTCGGTTCAGCATGTCCGAAACGTTTCAAACCCATCCCGACGCATTGGAATTGCAGTCAGGTACAGGGCGTGAAGAGATGGCGAAGTCGGATGCGCATGTTAGGTACCCATGATAAAGCCCATCGAGCGCATAGCGCCTGAACAATCAGCCCCTCATCCTACGTCACGCCATAACGTACTGGTGGAACGAGGACGTTGCTTGAACAAATCGATCGGAACTTTGGTTGGATTAGGAGGAATCGAAAGGGTAAATGTGCACGATGCAAGGTCAAGGTCCAGGTATCTTGTACGAAATTCACGAGAGCTTACTAGTACTACTCCCACTTCGGACTATGAATGTTTCTCATGAGAATTAGTATCGGCGTTACATACCGTGTCCTCGAAACAAAGAAATGCGCATAGTTCCAATAAAAGCAAGATCGTACAACATTCCAGAAATACAAGCCTCATGCCGATCCTAAGAGTCCATCCATCCGTCCTACAAGTTTCCAAAGTCGAAAGACACTTCAAACATCCTTCTTCGCCAGCTCATGCACGATCTCCACCGCACGCTTAAACTTCGCCTTGTGCTCCTCCGTAGCCTTCACGAAGCTCTCCCCACCACCACACCCCTGTGGTCCGCCATTACACCATTCCAAATCTTCACTGCCCCATGCAATACTGGTATCCAGCCCATAGATGTCTTCGCTCCCCGGAGGCTGTTCTGTCGGCAGGTCTTTCAGGATGCGATGCAGCTCGTCTAGCAGAGCGTCGGTGTCCTCGTGGGTGACGGGGAGGTGCTTGGGCGCGAGGTCGGTGAGGGTGCGTTCGCCGGCTGGGCGCGTTGCAGCGTGGATGAGAAGATTGGAGTTGTTCGAGGCTTTGGTGACGGTGACGGTTGCGTCAGGGGTTGGGGGCGCGAAGCCACCGACGATGCCTGCGATCAGAGGGATACCAAGTCGTTAGTGAATGGATCGTCGGAAATCGCACTGAGAGATACCTTTCTGGAGGCGGAATGAGAATTCTTGAGGAGGCATCGAGTGGTGGGAGAGGGAGAAAGGGCAGTGACGTTCGGATCTCGCTCCGCAGCCTTGATAACGAATCCCCCACATGACCTTATTTTGTGGTTAGGGTTTCTCTACGTCACAGGCTTCAGCCGCTAGATTCTGCTTCTGATCATTATAGGGCATAAGTCGGCGCCAATGCCGATAAGACTCAATAACCCAACCCATCTTTCCTATGTGCCTTTCTTGTCCTCCGATTCTCCAACAACGACGACCCCGGACCCTCGGCATATGACTCCTGAGCAGAACACTGCACGGCTTCTGGACCTGCTAATGGCAGCGACGATGGCCCCTTGGACTAGGAGGTAGTGCTACCTAGGATACTAGTGTATTTGTGATCGGGCTACGGCTGATGACCATCGAAATGGATGTGTCGCAGTGGGGCGAGGACGACGCCGACGTACCCACCCCAGCCACCGGTTCCGACCCTGCTTACAGGAGACGCGCCCGACGCTCATGACAGAAAACTGCGCAGGAACATGCTTATTTGGGGAGGATAACGAACTGCTTGTAGAGATAGTAGAATGAAGTGACAACGGTGGGGGGGGGGGGGGGTAGGCGGAGGAGAAGATAATCTGCAACGGAGCAGAACGCGGAGTAGCTGGTCACTGCGGGACTAGAGGTCCAACGCTTGGTCAATCGACTCGTCCCGAGCTCGAAGGTATACATTCCGCATATGATACCGCGATCCTCGTAGACGATGATGACGTTGACTTCAGTCGCATGTCTTGTGAGTGCTCGAATGGCGGCTTGGAAGGGCTTGGAGACGTGCCATGTCGGGCTGGAGGTGGTCCCAGAGGAGGACCAGCTCGGGAAGACTACACCAACAGATGCCGACCAAGGCGTCCTGGAGTCCACAACGTAGCTTAGGAGGTGGAACACGCTCCGTTCGCGCCAAGGATGTGATGGAGCAAGGCCACGTAGGGGGGGAAGGACCATCGGGGGGTGATAGAACCGCGTCCAACCGGGAAGCACCGCGACGAGCCTTGTCAACGTTGATGACGCGGGAGCGGATGATAGCGACGGTAGACGGAGGCGGCAGAGGTCGACGAGCTGATGTATGTGGTGCGGGCGAGAGACGTGCTTGTGTTGGATGGCGGCCTGACGGCTCTGGGCGTCGACGATGAGGAGTGGAACCTCCCACTAGCGATGACGGGGTACGCGGAGGATAAACATGGTGGTCAATAGGTGAGTGAGGCTGGATCTGGAATTGGGTGTCGAAGCGGTGGACTCCCGCTGATGTCGCTGTCGCCGTGCCGATTCGATCTCCATCCCCCTGATGTCGTTGCCATCAATGGTCACCCCCTCATGCCTTGGCCAGTTGTTTGACCAAAGTCCATCGCGCTTATACCTCGCTCGTTGGTTATTGTTGAAGAGGAGCAATTAGTTTAAAGATTTAGCCGTAGCTAGAGAACTCGTACTATTCATCTTTCCCTCTTTTTCCCTTCCATGATGATGTCGCGATACCTCGATAGCACTAGTCACGCGTAACCGCGGGGGCCGTTCGAGGACGGGGCTGCAAGGCATAGATGTTGGATCTTGGCTTGAAATAAAGACATGAAACCTACGAATGCTTGTACCGTGCTTCACCACGACGTGATCGTCTTCTTGGCAATGCGAGAAGTATGAAGAGCAAAGCAAAGCGCCGCAGCGAGAACTTGGGACTGGATGCGTGTCGTTGTAGTGAGACGCACGTCGGAGGTTGATCAGGACAAGACTCCCGGCCCCGGGAACCATATCGCTTTGAGTCGCCAGACAGTGTCCTAGTCTAGCCACCTGACAAGCAAGGCCAGCCGTATTGAGCGTCGGCGCAATTTGACGGTGAGATGTTTTACTTTCTGGGCGTTTTTTGTCAGATGATACCTATCAGTACGATGCTAAATGCCAATCTTACTCACCAGGAGGTGGCTGGAGGTGCTGGTCAGCAGGGTTACTGTCGGGATACTGAAATGAAAAGGCACGTATACGGTATGGCAGAGTGGCATGTCGAAAATAGCCGACAAATCCGGACAAAGCCGCATTACGTAAGAGTTTTTCGGCCACTTGAGATAGGCCCCGGAACGCTTTCCCGGGGGTCTATTCGAAAAGTCATACCCTATGCACCCTGACAACCGACGTTTGTGAACGCTTCAATGGGATACTCGCCCGTACGTCAATATCGAATTGATTCGTAAAAACGTCGAATGGCACAAACGGTTTGCAAACGCTACACGAATAATCCGTAACAAAATTCCTTTACACCTCGTAATCTCCCACAAGAGATTGACCCAGCCCTAACCCCTTCACTCAATCATACTCGAGGACGTCTGCATTCACGTCAAGCCACCATCTGCACAGCAGCTCCAACACTGCTCTCCAACCTCTCGTGCAATCAATCCAACTGGGCAAGTAGGCTTTTTCGGGAAGCAAACCTTCAAGCAGATGGACTGGGAATCGACGTGAGCAACATGAGCAGGTACCGCGCTGACTGCCATGGCAGCGGCGAGAGCCGCGAGAACGGCGGCGATGGAGAGTCTCATCTGAGTGTGCATGAGATGAGCGGCGAGGAACTGGAATAGTGGGTTGAGGACTTACATCGCTTATTGAGAGGCTGTGTATCTGGGTTGCGACACGGTTAGGGAGGCCTCTGGATATGACCAGCTTGTGAGCATGGTTGGAAAGCTGTGTAGAGAGAGATGACATACAGGCAGGAGCGGTAGGAGGTATCGCATGTATTCGGGCTCACCAAAGTTGGGTGTATTCCGACGTTCTGCTGCCACCCGCTTGGTACGCCTAGAAGGTCCCAACTACGGCTCCGCAAGCCCGTGAAGACCGCGATGACCCCCCATACATGACCTGCTTTCGATCAAAATCTACTTGCCTTCGAGTTCCGAAGTCAAGTGCAATATATGGCAGGTCATCTTTCCTATTCTGTGATTCGGGCGGGGTAGCCGTTGTTCGATGGAGTAGCCATCGTCTGAGACATGGAGCGACCGATTCCCAGAAAGTACTCTACGTTCATCCTGCTCTTCCCAATCCGTTCTGACCAGGTCTCGAATCAAGTTCACATTTACGCATCCTGGCGTCGACATGTGTCAACGCCACCTGCCTTGGATGGGATGCTCGTCCTCCAGTTGATATCGATTCATTCATAGACATCCGAAATTCCAAGCAAAGCATCGAATGTCATTTACGGTACTATGCAGATAAACCCTATCAAAAGTCCTTTACACCCCTTCCTGATCTCCCACAAGAAATTGACCAAGCCCTAACTCATTCACCAAATCGCATTGCGCCCGAGACCGTCTTGGTTCACGGAAAACTCGACATCAACATCTTTGCAACAGCTCCAGCACTTCCCCAACTGTTTGTGGTACCAGCCTACACTGCAGGGATACTTTTCCGGCTTGCAGAGTATCAAGCAGATGGCCTGGAAATCGACGAGACCAACTTGGGTCGGTAACGCGCTGGCTGCGATGGTGACTACGAGGGTCGCGACGAAGGCGGCGAGGGAGAGTTTCATCTGAGCGTGGATGTGCATGGGATGAGGGACAAAGAACTGGAGTAATGGGTCAAGGACTTACGTCGCTTGTTTGGGAAGCTGTGCTTCTGGGCTTTGCGAGGTGTTTAGGCAGGCGTCTGAGATCTGCTTGTGAACATGGTTGGAATAGTGTCGTAGAAAGGGAGGTCCACGTACAGCACGAGAGCTAAGAGTTCTGAGGGAGTGTTGCTTGATTCTTCGCACCTTTTATACGCTACGAGCGAAGCATTTAGCATCTGTAGGCGTGAGATGGAAGACGGATATGGTGGTAGGATAGACGGACACTACAGCAATCAGTCACTGTAGAATCATCGTCAGAAGAGATACACTGATCATGGTAGGTGAAAGGAATCGCGATATATTCGGACTCACTGACCGGTTGGGTGAATTCAGACCATGTCCCATGCCACAACACCCTACTCCTTCGATTCACAGCGCCAAGCTCTCGCTGCTATCAGTTCAGTGCGAATGCATATAGCACGATAGAACCGCGGGCGAACAGGACCGCGATCGAATCGGTTTGTGGCAGCACACGACTTTGATTCGCCACCATAAAAAGTCCACAAGGAGCCTTCCCCAATCGCCAACCAACGCCACCCGCACGGTACGCCCAGAAGGTCCAAAATTCGGTTCCGAAAGTCCGTAAAAACCGCGATTACCTCCGTTGCATGACCGTGTCCGTCGAATTCTGCTCGCCAAATTTCCGATTTCGGGGTTCATCTATACACCCAGTCACGATTCCGAACCATGACTCCCTGATGAAAGGCCCAGCTCAAGCTAAAGATTGGGCGTCGCTCGAAGTGGGCTCCTTTTGATAGAGGGGACAAGAGTGAGCGGTTCTCATTGGTTTGATCAGATGCTCATTGACGAGCGTGCAGGTTTTCCAACTTCATTGATATCCTATCTGGCGCGAGTACCTTGCTAGGTCATAAAGTAAGCCATTGGAGACACGGACAAGGTGAATCGATTGATCTGCACTAGCAGAGAGGTGGCTCCCGACCATCCCTTAGTCAAAGCCAACGTCTCTGAATGCATATAAGAGATAAACAAACGTGACTGAAGAAACGCCTTCATGATGCGACGTTGTCCCCTTCAGAGAAAGGCATCCGTAAGATCTCGGGGCTTGGAGCGATTATGATGGTGTTGGACTTCTGACAGTCGGCGGAGCAGTTGGCAAGGCTTCCTGTGCATCTCCGAAGAAATCATCGTTCAATTTTGCGTATATTTGAAGAGTAGGTGGAACGAGACCAGATAAATGAGTATCAGCTACAGCGAACGACCGCGCTTGAGATGGGTTGACACGAGGAATAGTGCTGAACAGAAGATGCCAAGGAGAATCAGGATATCGAGGGGTCCAATGATAGATAACTTAGCGCACCTCGTTCACATAGACGCATTCTCCACCGGATACACACGTAGTGGATCCTGGATAGGTATTGCCTATGTATTGTGTTGAGACTTGTCATACGACGCGTCAAAGATAAATTCTGACCGAGGTGTTTGTCAAGACGTACCTCCGCACTGCTGCCACTATTTTCAAGTCCTTGTTAGCACTCATTGTGCCACGATGTACCACGCGAAGCCTCACCATTTCCACCCCGCCTCCACCAGCGATGACCCGATAACACGACGTCGTATTCTCAACCACAGGTGCCGATCGTGGAGAAGACGGCGGAGGGGTCAACTTGGGCGTTGGCGGAGGTAACGAAGGATCTGCCACCTATTCAAACTGTCGTCTCATTTTGTCAGTCGATTTGAGGCGAATATGAGGCTGCTCACCACTTGGCAAATGCTAAGGAACCCTAGAGCCAATACAGGCAGAAAGAGGAGCATATATCGCGTACATGCCATGTCTTCTGAGGCAGATAGGAAAGGTCAGTCATTGGATTGGAGGCCGGAGTATAAGAGAATTGTAAAACCTCGGAAACAATCGTGCGAGGGTAAATGTCGGGGAAACATCAACTGTGATGGTCTGTCCCCGGGGACGATGAGAGGGTGTCATCTGACAGCCATCATACTGAGGAAATAACATGCAGTTGCGATTGAATTCAACAGAAACCAGACTGAACGAAGAACTATGTCGATCTATCGGTTTCGTGGTCGCAATCTTTATACATCCCTCTGCTGTCGAGTACGATAAATCAGCTGTAATCCAGCCTTTAGCTCACCATCTCCGAAGACAGTTGGAATCGTGTTGGTGCGTCGCCAGGAGGAGGGTACAGAACATGTAGAGGAACGGTGTCAAGTCAAAATCGGAACCAAATATTCTGCTCAGTGCTCAAGGACGCGACATGATCACGTGCATTTGTGGCCGGCAACATCCGGGACCCCGTTGGTTCACCGGGAACCGTCACGGTCTTGCACAAGTTCAAGAAGTTGCATCCGACCGCCATTGAAAGTGATCGCACCGCTGTCTGGGACATAGCAGGACCTACGATCAATGACAAGTATCGCGAAGGTATACTGCCTTCTCTTCCTATCGTGGCGACATATTTCTCATCGTTTATTTAGACAGATCATTTTGGTGGAGCAAAATCTCGCCGAGACCCACAATGACGAACAGGGCTCACGTTCTGTAATTTCTCCACCGAGCAACTGAATCCACCGAAAAGATGGGTGTGTAGGCTGAAAAAGCCCCTCGTGGAAACTTTGTTACGACAAGTTTCGTGGCATCGACTTGGGTATCGAACTATTCGTTCGAAGGGCAAAATATATGAGGTGTCCAACCGTTTCCCTGTTACTATCTTGCTCTAGCACTGATGGCTGTCAATCTCCAGTTCTACCTTCGTCGTCGCGGGATGAACTCGCTGAGCCACGCTCCAGTCTTCTTGCCCCACTACTCGCTTATACTTGCGATGGAAATGGAACCATCTTCTACCTTTTCAACCACTCCGATCGGCATCGAGCACCACCCAACCGCCGGTTTTCGGAAAAGGTTCCGTCGTCGCTGCCATCCAGCCTGAGTCCACCCTCGATCATGACGTCTCGTCGTCAAGCTATTCCTCCCTCACAGCCGGTGCCTTGCGGCTTCCACGTTTTGTTCCTGTGAGTTTACCCTTCTTTTTCTTCTCAGATGGACACCACACGAAATGGGGGCGGTGTTGTGGATCCATTCCATATATTTGCCATTTCGCGCCACGCTCGTACGCAACTCCTGACGAGTCTCTTTCGTAGATCTTACGCAAACACGGCTCCAAAGCTCCCATACAAGAAGCATAAAAAGCAGACTCGACGAATGAGAATGTATCCATCCAAAGAATAGCAACAACCCCCTTCACACCATCACCATCATGTTCGCCGGCCGTGTCGCCTCTCTGTTCCTCTTCTCCCTCACCTTCACTGCTGTCTCGGGGACACCGACACCCAAGGATCCCGTAACACCCGCACTCGCCAAACGTGCCGGTACCTCCTCTGATGTCCAAGCCGTTTTCACCACCCTCAAGGCGTCCACCGACTCCATCTTGCCCCAGATCGGTTCGTTCACCCTTTTTCCACCTTGGCATGCCCAGTGCCTGATCTTGGTCCACTACAGATTCTTTGGTCTCGGGTGGCACTGCCACGGATGCCACGGTCACTCCACTCATACGACAGCTCACTTCTGCTCTAGACACGGCCACGTCCTCTCTCGCTGGCATCCAAGGCCCCGTCTCCACCAACGGCGGCCCCTCTGAAGACGAAATTGCTGCACTCGTCGCCGGTATCGTTTCGGTACGTACCCCAACTCCCTCGTGAGCGTAGCCCTCTCGCTAATTGACATTCTTTCCGTTCCCAGGACGTCGCGAAAACCCTCAGCGGACTGCAGGGTCTGTCCGCTGTCATCCCCTCTTTAGGCCCCCTACTCGCTGGCGTCAACTTTTCGCTCAATCAAGTCCTCCTTGGACTCGGAATCCTGCTTGACGGTGTTTTGACCCTCGTCGCTACGTTGTAAGTCCTCTACACCCCATGCGAGACTACATATCTCATGCGCTGTGTAGATTGGCCGCTGTCGCTGGCCTCCTCCGCTCCCTCGGTCTCGGCCTCCTCTTGGGCACTCTCGGACTTTAGATTCATACAGTACTATCGGACATCCAAGGACTTTATTATCGCAAGAGATAGATACATATTACAAATGCCTTTTGTGGACACGTTAATTTACCTCCATACCAGTGTCGAACGTTTGCTAGATACGACGAACAATGATTGCCTCTTGTGTACATGATATCGTTGAGTTCGTCTTATTCAGTCCTCGAAGTTTAGATGGCAAACTTTGGCAGCAGATGTGGTTATCTTATCTTATCTCCTTACGCAATCTTTAAAACAGGGAGGGTATTTCTCCCAGGCCTCTTACTTACCATGGATATACCAATGACCAGTCCAGTTGTGCTGGAAGACGTTCTTTCACTTGGTTCATAATTCAGTAACAACCTATCATTAATGTCTGTGTCCTGATGATCTCACTATATCTCTAGTTCCAAGGGGCGTTGAAGCCCGACGGCACATGCGATCAGGATAATTCAGCCATGAACTTACGAGAGCCGATATGCCCTTGCGCTTTCCGAGGTGAGCAGTCATCACGTAGTATATCATATCACTCCTCATTCGATTCTCGGAAGCGACTCAGCTGGTCGAGGACCCTTCCATCAAACCATTCTTCCATTATCGCTAATTGTGCAGGAGAAGGGGTCGTCTCCGGGTTCCAATGGACCAAACAAAGTTCCGCCCAACACCGCGTCCGACAAATAAATAAGCGCCGAACACTGAACACACAGGGTCAGCGTCACCCTGACACTAACAATCTGAATCAAACATTTCCAGCCGCCGTTTCTGATGATTGCATCAGCACCCCATGCATTTGCTCCGTTCAAGACCGAAGATTCTTCAACTTTCCTCCTTTCTATCCTCGTCGTGCTCATCGTCGTGCTTGTATGGCCACCATCATCCTCGACGATTCCACCAACCGCATTTCGTATGGCGGAGCTGCGGGTAGCGACGGCGGTTGGAGTCGAGTACAGGTTCAGCGTTTCTTCGGTGGGTCAGCCATTTGGCCACCTTTCTCCGTGAGACCAGATACCAATGGCGACACGGGCACATATGGGACATTTTCCATAACATTCCAAGGTGCCTCCCCTGTCTTCGTCAAAAACTACGCCTGTTCACAGCAGATGTTTCCGGCTATTAGGAACATCGATAGCCTTTACAGGGAATACACCACCTCACCCCATGTCGCAGACCATTCTCGTCTCCATCGATGGCGGCACGCCGTCTCAAGCCAGCTATTCGGATCAATCCCCACCCTCTGCCCTACAATGGTACAAATCTCCTTCACTCTCAGAGGGCACCCACACCGTCAGCATAACGCACATGGCTGGCGTCTCCGTCGACTTCATGACCATCACCGCAGGGCAAAACACACCACTATCAGGCGAGCGTCTGATCGTTGACGATGACGATTCAGCGATCACATACTCTGGGAATTGGGCGAGAAAGACAGGTCGCTACAGATCGAAGGACCTTCCTTCTACTGGATTGCCCTACGGAGGTGCGACGCATCAGTCTGGGACGTCGGGGTCCTCAGCGACGTTTCAATTTACCGGTGCGTAGCCCGGATCTTCCGTCCCTGGATTCAACGAAACTAATCTCTATCCTAGGTACCTCCGTCGAGGTCTATTCTCTTTTTGACTGGTCTCACCTTGGCACCCTGGGTGTTACATACACTGTTGACTCCAGTCCTTCCCCAAGAACGCACTCTGTTACGACAGATACCGCCGAGTACAAAGAGGGTATCCTCCAGCGCGAGAATTTCCTACTCTTCTCGAGTGATTCGCTCAACCCTGGGGACCATACGCTAAAGATCGAGGTGACGAGCAGCACGAACGGCGCGACCTTGGTCTTGGATTATATCCTATACAAGCCATCGTTCGATACCCTTGCGGCAAAACCAGGTTTGAACCCGCCCCCGATTACTCCTGCCTCATCATCCGTCGGACCGTCAGCCTCTGGTTCGACCCATACAAGCGTGACGCCGTCGTCTGGCATCCCTTCTGGTTCAAGTTCTGGACTCGGCACGAACACCATTCCCGGTGCAGCATCTCCCTCTGGATCCGGTGCTGGTTCAAGCTCGAACAACGGCTCTGGTGCCACCCCAAACTCGGGCTCCAATTCTGCCTCGGGTACGGGCTATAATATTGCAGCGAGCAAGTCCATCCCAGCCGGAGCAATCGTCGGCGGTGTTGTTGGGGGCCTTGCGATCGTCGCTTTTCTTATCTTCCTTGTCCTTTACCGCAAACGGATATCCGGCCGCTCTTCGCGTCCTGTATCAAACGCATCACCCGAAGCTCCTGGCCGATGTATGCTCCTTTTTCAATTCTACCCCATCCCCTCTGTCTCTTCTCGCTTTTATTGACCACACTGACGCCTCGTTTTCACAGCTGGTCTCCTCTCTGTCGACCCCTTTATGGGCATCGTTCCTGCAACGGGAGCCTCGAACTACGACAGTGATTTGACACCTCAACGAAAAGATATGAATCCCTTCCTCGCTCCCATATCAAGCAGCGTATCCGGGAGCAGGAGCGATACCGCCAGTGGCATCGTCGAGGCCCCATACCCATCGTTATTAGAGAAGCACCCCATGCTCTTATCGAATCCGGGACCGGATAGCCCTGCACGAACCCTGTTCGTCGAATCCCGCCAAACAGGAAGTGGCATGAGTAACACTGGGGCCGGGGGCGTGACAGCATTCCAGAACAGGATGCAGCGTCTACAGGACCTGGTGCTTGAGCTTAACAGGACGATTGGGGAGAGCGGCGAAGAGAGCGGGAGGGCTCTGGAGCTGAGAGGACGGATTGCGGAATTGACAAGGGAGGACGTTGGGCATGGCGAGATGGTGGAGAGAAGGCAGAGTGTTGCGACGACAGCGGTACCACCACCGTATGAGCCGAGACGGAGTTGAGATCGTCAGATCCGAGGGGATAAAGGGCGGCCGTCTAATATATATCTAAGTTACAGTATCGTTCATTTGTTGTTGTCAAACTATCATGTCCCTTACCGATTCCTTCTTCATCCTTCAGCTTCATTGCTGACGCTCATTTCCGTCCTGTATTGTTACCACGTACTTAACTAGTACATACCACTCTGCTGCATATACCTGGTCGCTCTCGGAGTCGCAAAGGCCAGGGCCAATTGACGTCATGGAAATCTTGCGAGAAACATGCCACATCCACGCACGTTGAGCCTTTTGAAACTGTACGGTCTGAACGAGTCTCAACCTCGCGAGTCGTTGTGAACGTTCAACGATTTCCTCCCAACTGTCATACCCTATCACCTTGAAGACATCAGTGGTTGAGTTGCGCGTAGCCTACTGGGACCTACTCAAGTCTTCTGAGTGAGGTAGAGCAATGGGATCTCGAGCATGAGTGCAGCGATTACCAAGAGGGAAGGAGAAACTCTGGATTTGCTTGAGCTTGAGGCTCGTCTAACATCGTTTAGGCTCCTCGCTGTAGATGGTACACGCTTAAGCTTCTCCATTACTGGTAAGGCTTGGCTATCCACCAAGTACAGAGGTACCTATTTCAACTTGTCATCGACAGGACCCCGACGAAATGTTTCTTCAATCTTGAATGTTTCGCCACAGGTGTAAAATGTCAGGTCACCTTGCCCGAATGCCAACTGCCTTCCACAGGGCACATGGTGTAGTTGGTTATCACGCCCGCTTAGCATATATTTGCATGCGGGCGGTCCCCGGTTCAATTCCGGGTGTGTCCATGTTCAAACTTCAAAGGCCTCGAGCCCTTTTTTTCTCGTTTTTTTTTCCGTTCAGGAAGAAGGAACCGCAGACTATACTTGTTGGCAGATCTCGTTTGTTCCCCTTACGGAGCATCTGAGTACAACAGAGATAGTACATGAGACCATAATCCGACATGCGCGATAACAAATAAAAGTTCGAGGATTCACACATCCCTCCTGCTCAGTCTCCAGGTCAAAGACCCTCCCTCCCGCCTCCGACTCTAAACCACCCACCTCCTCACAACCGCATCATCCCCCGCGCTCCACACATCCCACCTCTTCCCCCCCTCCCCCTCCCCCTCCCCTCCCGCCTCCCTCACCCTAACACACCTCACCGGATCACAATCCCCACCCACCAGCTCCCCGATCACCGCCGGCCCCTCCGGCACCACCCCCGCCACATACGGCAGCCCATCCACCGTCGCCACCACCAGCCTCGCCTCCCCCTCCCCCTCCCCCTCCAGAAACGCGAGATCCTCCACCCCCGCTCCGCCTTGGCCCCGCGTGAATGCGGTGACGGCTCCGCTGGGGAGGGCGCGCGTGTCGTAGATCGAGACGATGCCTTTGGTGGAGCCGGTGGCGAGGAGGTGGTGGCGTGCGCTGTGGGCTAGGGCGGCAATGCCGCTTCTGGTGGGACCGGGGCGGGAGCGGAAGGCAGAGCGTTTGGTGCGTAGATCGAATAGCTCGATGGTGCCGTCTTGCAGTCCACAAAAGATAGTTGAAGTTTGGACTTCGGGGACTTCGCGAGGATCGGTAGGGGCGGAAGGTGTCGTCTCGTCCGAGGAGGAAGAAGACGAAGGACCGGGGATGGCGGAGAGGACGGGCTGGGAGAGTGTGGTGGGGAGTGTTGCGATGACGGCTGCGGATGGGACGTCCCAGAGCTTTAGGGTGCCATCGAGAGAGGCGGAGAGGACATTGCGACCTGCGCCGAGGATGGCTGTCGCGGTTATGGGCCTCGTGTGGCCGCGGAGCGAACGGGCTGGGGTAAGCCGGACGCTTGTGGTCGAGGAAGTTGTGGTTGGCTCGGGGAGGTCTGCCGGGAGAATCGAGAGCGAGAAGTCGGCACCAGCAGTGAGGAGCACCCTGGAGGAAGGAAAGAACTGGAGGTGGGTTATGGTGCTTAGATGCGGGCGGGCTGTGGCACGGGCGGAGATGGATGGGGTTAGGGTTTGCGCAGGCTGGACTGGGACGCCCGAGGATGGGTGAGATGACGACGAGGGGATGGGGTTGACGGGGTAGAGGAAGACGGAACCATCGAGAAAGCCTGTGGCGAATCTTGTTGAGTCCGGCGAGACGTCGAAGGCCGTTATTCGTTGTGGCTGAACGGAACGAATATGTCAAGGAGACGTATGCATGGTGGGATAGAACGCACCCGTTGAGGATTCGATCGTTCAGGATCATAGTATTCCTGTGCAGGTGGTAATACCGGCGTGGGTTCTACACCCAGTGGCTCGCACGAGACAAGGTATGTCTTCGGCAGACGCGTAAGCGCGTGCCCAATGTCATACAGCTAGATGACTCACCCCATCGTGACCCCTGGTGATCGCCACGTCGCCTTCTTCGACTTTCAAACGAACGAGATCACGGTCAACATCATCGAGCTCCGCCTGTACTTTCGCGTGAACAGAGGGTTGTGATGTCTTATAGCACGAGATCCAGAACTTTTCGATTGGAATGATGCCGCTATGTACGTCTTGGATGACACTTGGAAAGGTTGGGTCGATGGTTACGACGGGGAGAGTTAGGGGATCTGACGCAGACATGAAGAGTTTTGAATTGCAGGAAGAAACCAAACACACAGATGAGGCTGCGATTACGCGGCGATGAGATAAGATGATCTAATCTAATCCTATTTGTCCCCGATTACTGAGAACGCTTCGAACCAACCGCCTTGTAAGTTGCGTCGTCAGTGCAAATCCGTCCACGATCGTCCCAGCCTTCTCCTCTGAACATAGCTGTATCCCTGCCAGGTTATCTCGCTCTCCTCACATACATCGGGCTAGGTCTGTATCTCGGCTCGCATAGGCGGCTGAGATGCCTTTCATCACCATCTCTTTGCGCGTCCTGGGCAACGCTACACCGGGTGTTCCGAGGAAGACGATACACACGCGGAGACCAAGAAATTTGGGCTGTTCAGATGATCTAATCTAGTCTCACTCGTTGGCTTTCGCGCATGGGATCGTGACACGTATCAGTGATACTGCTATAACCAAATCATCTCGAATCATTCAAGCGCCTGTTACCGTTTCCCTTTCAGCCGAGTACTGTGGCCCTAGTACTCGGTGGACCGCTTGATTATGTTAATTATGAAGTGCCGCATGGGCGGGCAAAGATCGGGCTTCTTGGGACTCATCATGTCTCTCGCCCGTCGTTCTAATCCACGTAACTTCAATTATGTCAACCTCCCAGATGTAAGTCTGTCCCGGCTTTGCCTACGGAGCGAAACTGCGTGCTCACTGAATAAAAATATCTTCACAGGGCCGCTGGTGTGAATTATTTCGATAACGCGTCATCATTATAACATCGAATCACCATCGCCGGTTGCACCGTAATGGCTAGCTACCAACAGATTGTTGCGCGACCTGTTGACGGCTCGTAAGTAGAGAGCCTTGGTATATTGGTGTAAGTAGCGTCCGTCACTACCTTTTTCTTATGGTTCCAAGCTCAGTATGGCTCTCGTCCTCATCGACTCCACCTCACCCAGCCTTACTCTGTCCACCCAGCGCAGCGGTGGCGTGATGACTGACTCCTATTTTGTTGGCCAAAGTGCGGTCGAGGTCTTTGAGAGCTGCATTCTGACTTTTTACGGTACGAGGAAAAACTGTTATCATAGACCTACGGTTGTTGTATCGAAGGAAACGGTCGAGCAACCATCGAAACGGCCGGAAGTCGTGCCGCCTCCGTTTCACCCACTCATTCACGCATCGGTACTCCCCTTTCAGTTGACCCTTTCCCTCTCTCCACTGATAGGGAAGGTATGGCCCAATGCTGGCCTCGCCCCGCGACGAAAGTTCCCACCATCTGGGCAGAATGATTACGACTACTCCACGGGAAATACAAATTCGACCACCGATACGAACCGCGACCATGTTACTCTTACCCCACCACTTCAGACACGTATGCAACGCCTCCGTAACATCGTCTCTCGAGGCAATGGACGCGCAGAAGGTAACTCCCATTTTCTCCTGGTCGAATTCTCAATGACATCGGGACAATCCTATAGTAGTTCAACCCTTCCCGCTCCCTGAATAACGATGAGGACGGATTCCTTGTAGCCCAGCGAAAGCTTCCTCTCCTGTCATCACAATCGGGAAGCCTTCGGCAACAGAACAGCGCCGATAATCTCACCCCTCCAGAAAAAACTCGCGAGCCCGACGACGGACCCCGTAACCCTCGGATTCAGGAACTTGTGTCCCACCTACAACGCGAGCTTGTAGCGACCGACATACAGGAGAGGAATGCCTCGCTGGGTGTGCTCCTAATCCAAGACTCAGCACGCCAGAATGGGGGAAATCAGGACGACGTTGAATCCGACGATCGTAGTGTAGCCCAGTCGACGCTCCCGCCTCCTTATCAAACGGATACTTTATCTCGCCGGCCGTTCGCGAATACGAAAGGACGTTGATTGCGGGGACATTTTAATACTCTGAGCTGCCTGCGAATGGGCCAAGGGAGTATGAAGAACTCTCAGAACGATTCCCTTTTAGGACCGCGCGATGTTGTGGAACACTCCTGTAAACCGACTAAGCCAAAGCTCTGCTCCGCAGTCATCTCATAGTCATCGAGAAGGTTTCGCGTCAAGGCCGGTGTCCGGGAATTTGTCGGGATCGAGATGTGATCGATTCGCGACCGAAGGTGGGGAGGGATAGGCGAGGAGTGGAATACTGATAGTTCAATTCCCGGAGCAGCACAAACCGTGCAGCTCAGCATGGGCCATTAGATGATCATAAGCTGTTAAGATCGTGATTCGTGATACGTGAATACATTGTACATCAAGTGAGTCGTTTACAATAATCCGGATTGCCTTTAGGGTTCTGGAGGTTTTGCGCAGTTAGCCTGAGCATTTTCGAACCCTGAAGGAAAACGTCACATACCAAGGCCCAGAAGGGCATGTCAACTACCTTGCCGCTGCCACCACCGACGGCAAAGGTAAATACAAAGACCATGACTTGGGTACCACCATCGAGAGCAGCAGAGAGCAAGAAGTTGTACTTTCTGAACCAACGGGGGCGATAACGGCGCAGGTAGTACTGCGAGAATACAGCGAGGCAGAACGTCGTGAATACGGAACTGTTGATTCCGACGCTGAGATAGCCGAGTGTCCCTAAAGGGCATCCGTCAATACCTAGTACACTGTGCAAAATCGCAAGGCTTACAGCAAAGAACTGGTGTGACGACTTTGTTTGCGCCAAGTTTCGGGAAATAGCGATGAGCTAGCCAGAAGGGTAGCGGGACGGCAAGACCGATCAATATGGAGAAGGGAACGATCTGATCGCGAAGCGGAATGTTAGCAATGAATTTGAAGGAAGTCGCAATGCGCGTACAGCGTAGCGGCCACCGGGTGCATAGAGACGATCGCCGAGGGCTCCCCAAGAGATGGCGTTACTATTGAAGGACTATAGAAGACGTTAGATGCCACGTTAGCGAAGTTAAGATAATCGTATCATACCTGTACTTGCTGACCAGACCACTAGAAGCAGAAAGCACCGTCTTCAGAATTATGTCAACCGCCGGAAGTGACATGAGTACGTACCACATTGCTACCTTGCACGTCGAGGAGGATGTCGCGATGCGTACTGATGATGACTTTCATGATGACGTAGTTCAACAAACCGCCCTAAGAACGACATTATTAGTGCCATGAAAAACGATAGCGCTGGGGTGGAACGTACAACGATGGCACCTAACGATTGGACTGTAAAAGTCACTCGGGGAGGGAGCTTGGTATATTGACCCTAGATTCGAGGTAAAGCGAATGAGACATGGCACTGAGGAAAGACAAACCATCTTGAGATCCCGAATCAGACCACGAGCTTGATCGAGGGTGTTGTATCCGTAGAGTGTGAAGTACATGTTCGCCTGAGGGTTACCGGGAATCATGGCAGCACCGAGCATCTATGATACCATGAGCCGACCCATCACATAACATGCGAGTGAACGATAAAATTCTTTACCTGCACCAAATTTTGGATATTGGGCGAGAACCCTAGAGAAATAAAGTTTAGTTAAGATTAGACAGAATAAGGAGAACTTACCAGTGATGGCATAAACAGTGATAACGAAGGGTAGGAAGACGGCAGAGATGATGAGTGCAACAATCAAACCCCACCTGCAGCGGGAGGAGTGAGAAAACTAGCCCTACATTTCAGAAATGCTAGCTTACCATGGCAAGCCTGATCCGCCGGTGTAAATCGT
Source organism: Lyophyllum atratum (assembly GCA_014905825.1). Classification (NCBI taxonomy): domain Eukaryota; kingdom Fungi; phylum Basidiomycota; class Agaricomycetes; order Agaricales; family Lyophyllaceae; genus Lyophyllum; species Lyophyllum atratum. Next base: position 87,513 of record JACGCN010000049.1, read on the forward strand.
AGCCATGGCCATCGAGAAACTGGCGACGAATGTGGCGATGTACCACCACATGGGGACCTCGGGGTAGACCTGGACCAACAATATCAATTGCTATTTCCCGATCCTGATGTACAACCATACCTTCATCTTCGCGAGATGTGGATCATAATTCTCACCGGCCTAGACAACGTCAGAGCGAATGGCAGGCTTGAAACAGGAGAACCTACCCGATATTTCTTGATGACATCGATGATGTCCTTTCCATACCAAATTATGACGTGCATTATCGTTGCGCCGATGGCAAGATTAGCGCCGATCTTGGCAAGCACTTGGGAACTGGCAAACCAAGGAAGACCCTGATAGAAGATATTAGCCCCACAACACTGATAACCAAAAGAGGGCTAGGACATACCGCGAGGGCGAGTTTAGCTGGGTCGAGCTTGAAGTTCTCGTCCAAGATAGCGAGCTGATTGTAGCGGGTGCCGTTCTCATAGAATAGAGTCTGGGACAGGAACGGGAAGCTCTGTCCGTTCCAAACATTCATCGCGTAGCAAGCGCAGAAAGCGATCCTTGCAGACATCGGATATCGTCAGTTACGAATTAATGATCCCGGGAGAAGACATACATGCAGATGGCTGTTCCCGAGTACAAGGAAAGTTGAGTAGATATGGGCGTGAAGAGCGCGCCAAGGGAACCACCACCTGATCCGACGTAGTTCCAGTCAAGGCATAGAGCAAAGGCACCAAGGCCTTCGTTACCAGCGGCCCCACCTAAAGTGAAGGGATGAGCAACCCATGCGTAACAGAAAGTATAAGCTTACCAAAGACACGAGTGAACCACGCGCTGTTCTGGTTGGCAAGGCAGAAGATACTAATGCCCGTCAAAGTGCTACGAGGAACATAATCAACTACAAGTATTGAAAGGCGTAAAATAAGAACCCACGGTGCGATATACTCGGGGAACCACTCCCAAACAAAGATTCCGACAAACACCAACCAGAAAAATTTGACACGCTTCTTCTGGAGCATCATCTTCTGGCCACGATGAAGCGCATCGAAGAGCTGAACGGTGGGCAGAAGATTAGGGAAAACGATGTAGGTGGGGTACACAAGGAATGAGCGCATGACGCCTCCAAGGCCGTAACCCATCAACTGTGAGCCTATTTTGTCGTCAGAAGTACGATCAACGCTGGCATAAGGATGAGTAACTCACCAATCAGGGTGAAAATACCTACACCAGCATTGGGCTAAGTGCGAGCAGTTGAGTATCGAAGTGAGAGTGATAAGACATCAACAATACCTGGATGTGGTAATAGAGGTCGTCAGCGGCAAAGATATTGATGGCAAGGGCAGAATCAGCGGCGGTCGAGGCGAAGATGGTGATCGCGACGTGCTCCTTCAAGTCTAGGGTGTCGAAATATGAAATGTAAAGTATCCTCTTCGAGCGCGATTACGTACTGAATGGGCCGGGGTTCATGAATCGCCAGAACCGAGAGTCCTTCGTCTGGAGCCTGGCGTGCGCGTTTCCGGGGCCAGGAATGATCTCTTCCAGGACTTTGCCAAGGATATAGCCTATGATTTGGATGAACAGTTGACTGACGAATACAGTCTGCGGTCTGAAGTACTGAAGGGATAGGGTCGGCATTAGAACACGAATGCAAGGGCATAGCGAAGGCTTCATTCTTACGAAAATCTGGCCTAAAACTGCGCCAAAGCAAGACAAGCCCAGACCCAAGAAAGACGTGCGGAACGTGAATGAGGGGAGGGTGGGGTCGTCCTCCAGAGAGATAAGACGTGTAGCAACGTCGATATCCGTCTCTGTGGCCACGTTAGTCAAGCCACATGAGCTCAAGGAGCGTTACATACCAATCGGCCGCTCTTTACCATCCTCGCCCATGTCGATGGACCGGATATCATCGTAGACATCTCCCTTAATGGACTCTGCGACGTCGATAGAGGAACGTTCAGCCTTCTCGTCGAGCTTCTCTTCGCTATAGGAGGCCTTGCGTTCAAGATCTGCCCGAGCGTTGAGCTCAGGTAGGGCGTCGTGAGTCGCCATGGAGGGCCTGAATCAACCGGAGAGAGTTGACAGAGGGTGGTTCAGTAATGATCGCGCTCTCTTTTATGTGTCGCGCACAAGCAGCGAAATGGACCAGCACATGGTTTCATCTGCTCCACCAACGCCATCCAGGGGTACCAATAGCCTTATCGGTTGCTTGGCAGGAAGGAAGGTTTGCCAAGTTGACTTTGGGGAATTGTTCCATTGGGATGTATCCGTCTGTTTAGATCCCCGGTCAGCGCTGGCGACGCTTCTTCTTGTGGCAGAAGACCAGCAACATAGCACCACGACACGTACTTGTGTAATTGCTAGCCTTCTCGATGGCGCGAGACCCAGAAGCAGCCTGAGATGACGAATCATTTAAGGAGTCCTCTAGAATCGGTTCTCGACACGAAGGGCACGGAGAACTATACAACCCTTGCCCTGACAGCGCGGACCCCTAGCGGACGCTGTTAACAAGAGACACAAGTATGTCCGACATCGCTAGCACAGTATGGTAAGTCCAGATCTCTTGATGTGTTCAGCGCATGATAACCACTGGCATAAATAAGTGTCAACATGTTATACGAATGTGTCGGTGTCGTTCAGTTCTGGTCGCGCATCGTTACATCGTATAAGAAAGTCTCTACGACCTGTTCAAGTCTTGGGCCCTCTTGCCACACCATTGGTTTCAATGTCGTTCAGAGACGGGATGGAAGAGGATGTCGGTACACAAGCGTCAACACTCTCGAAAAGCTCGACTACCTCAGACTACCTCCCACGGTCGCTTTCTCCATCATCGCCAAGCAATCCGAATAGCTGGCAAGCGAACCCTTGAAAACTGCAGAGCAGAGTTTTGACTTGGTTTTAACAATCCCTTGTGGGGTCCACTGCTAAACGGATTTTGTGTCGCCCATACGGCTCATCGTCCAGGCCGCCAACCCCACCTCACCTCGACTACCAAGACTCAACAGTTCAAAGACGACGAGATGATGTTAATGATGTCAACAGAATTAGCCATTCGCTCTTGACTGGGAAATAACGCTGCGATAAAGGCTGAAAGCAGGTCCGTTACGTTGTACGTTCAATGCGTCGCTTATGCTCAATATGTCCGCCTGTGCCACGAAGAAGCGTGAGTGACTTGTCAGACGACCAGCGCACCATGCGGTTCACCCGCGACGTCCTATTCAGTCTGTGGCGAATCTTTCGGACGCATCTCGCCACGATCACACACTCGTGTCTAGATCTCTTGTCCTCGATGGTCTGCCGTGCCCTCGAACAAGTTCTCATCTTCCTTTGACTTGACAGGTCTTCTCACTTCTACACCAGTCCACAGAACCAGATGGTTTACCGGTCATTCTGAACTCATATAAAGCCTGACTAACAACTCTAGCTGTTTGATCATTGATTGGCTTTGAGCGCTCAAAATCAACGCCTTTCTGGACACGCGACAGGACTGACATCGCTTCAGCTGACGGGTCTCACGGGTCCGGTAAGCTCGATGCGTGCAAAGCTGCCATCGGTCCCGTAACGATCGTGTATGTCGCATAGTCGCGCATGACCAAAGGAGTCTCCATGACAAGGTCTAACGTCGATGGGAGATGGGCTTGGGTATTGGCTTGGCTGGAATGCCAGGGCGCATCGCTGAGGTGAGCACGCGATTGCTCGAATGATATGATATACAAGTAATCTCAAATCGCTATGCCAAGGACCGCATCGGCCAGTTGGTTTTGGATCCCCACGCCTCTTGGAATATTTTATAGGAGGTCGTTCCGGATTTCCAGACCTCTTACGACGTGAAAATCGACAGCTGATAACTTCGTGTCTGGAGCGCGATATGGAAGTCATAACCTAGTCTTCCCTGTTCATCATCATCTTCGCATGTTCCTTGTTCAACGGAAAGAAGAGTCTTGTGCCTTTCCTTATTAATTATTGGCCCGTCCATCCTGATCCTCTGCAATTCCAGATCGGCATCAACTCACATGACCGCATACCATGAAGATGACATACGTCCTCCTTCTCCAGAATCTGTCTCCGATGTTCGCGCAAGTTCCCTGTCATCTGCAATCCTCCTTACTCCTGTTCGTCGGGTTCGACGCTCTGTTTTATCATGCCATGCAAGCACCTTGAATGCTCTCAACCACACTGTCTCCGCTTCATATAACTGACGATGGTCTCGAGACTGGAACTTCCACCGTCAGCATACCGTATAAGCGGGAAACCACAACCGCACACGATATGAACGACAGGATTCGATGCGATTTACGTGATGCATAAAATAACATGATGATCGACCTATACGGACTAAGAGCCTGGGAACGCCAAAACAAAAGGTATGAACACGGACTCGGATCTGAATCGAACGGGGAGGTTGCATGGGCCGATATGAGGTGGTAAGGAAGGCGACCCTCCTCCGTGCTCGACAAGGTGTTGAAAAGTATCGCCAGGCCGTCAGCGGATGCCCCCAACCTGAATCGAACAGGAACCCACCAGGCAGAGGAAGGTATTTGGAGATGGAGACTGCTATACTAGACGCGCTTGAGGATTATCTCATGATTCCTCATAAACCTTCGACGACTGGGTGCTGCGCTTGAGCATCAGCGATGGATAGCAGGAATCCGTCCGTACGTAGATCAATGACAACTTAATCGTCAAGGAGAAGTTTGTGCCTGATGGAAACAGCCAGACTGAGGGTGATTGGCGAGTATTCTGGGATTATGTATAGGTTGCATACCAAGCTCGCTCAGCAGCGTGATACTGCGCGTTGGCGATGGTTAAGGAGTAGAAATCTAGGAGTACATCGACAACGATGATTCCCCGATCTAATCTAATCTGTTTAGTCGCTCTTACCCTCTTCTTCCTATTCCGAAAACGTCTCTTCGAGCGCGGACCATCACACGATGCCTCTCTGGCTAAACCGCCATGCGCATGAGGTGAATTTATTGCATTTGGTTCTTATAAATTTGGTCGTTGATCTTTCCATACGAATGCGTGGGCTGGGACTTTATGTTTCGTCTGAGTCGAACGGATCCAGCCAAAATAAGGCGTCGGGCGGGCACCGACTCTAAAATCGCTGGTCGATGGTATTAGCTCTACAGGTGTTTACTTGTATGTCTCTTTGCCAAGCATTAATGGGGTAGTGGTAACCTGGGTCGTTGCCATACTGCTTGCGATCTAGATCTAGACAATTAGCTCGACCCGCCGGGGGTTCGATTCCCTCTTAATGCATGCAAGTGAAGAAAATCCTGCTTTTTAGCATCGATAACCGGGATGGCTGGTTTCAGTTCAGGCACTGCAGACCACCCTGAGCACGCAAAGTTTTGTGGTATAGATTGTTTTGATCAAGGAGCCACGCCGATCCTCAAGGCTATACAATGTAGCATGCGATTCCAGCACATATCTAGCTGATCATGGACATCAAGAGGATGATTGCGTGATCTAATCTAATCTGTTTACTGACTCTAAATGTCACGTCAGTGAAATTGACATCCTCAAGCTGCTATCTGCATCCATCAATTGTCGGGATCGCACGTCTGGACGGTGAATATTCCCAGTGGTCGAGCGCAAAATGCTCGACCCGCTCTTTCCACTCTCTTTCCTGTTCTCATCATTGTGTTTCTCGGGCAGGCAAGGCGACCATTGATCGTCATCATCATCAGTGGCGATACCCTCTTGGCCTCCAGTTTCAGCCTCAACCCAAGTACGCCCAGCCCGCTCCGCACACGTTACACCCTACGTATCTTCTCGTCCCGGCCGGCATACACGGTGCGTATGCCTCGTTTCCATGACTCCCGTTTCCGGAGATACTAACCGATGACCCGCACCGCAGTCCTTGACCAGCGACGCCCACCATGTCCACCCCCCTGCGCACAAAACGCAACTTCAAGTCCCTCCAGCTCCCCGTCGACGACCCCATCGACCCCACACCCGCCCCCTTACCCGTCCCCACCCGCCTCGCCCCCGCCGGCCCCCAGCCCCAGCCCAACAAACGCCGCCCCCCACCACTCGGCGACGCCCCGCCCGTCCAAGGCTTCCTCTCCCCCTCCGGCCCAGGCCTCGACTCCGCCATCGGCTCGGGCGTCGGGAGCGGACGGCACAGCGCCCTCCACGCTACGCTCGCCAAGATGGAGCTGCACGCGCCGTCGGTGGAGATTAGCGATCTTAAGAATGCGGATTTGAGGAATATGGCGGAGCTGGGGCAGGGGAATGGGGGGAGCGTGATGAAGGTGGAGCATGTGCCTAGTGGGACTGTCATGGCCAAGAAGGTGTGTCTCCTCTCCTCCTCTAATTTATGTTGGGTTGGGTTGGGGTATGGACTCAGCTGATGGTGGTATAGATCGTCCTCATCGACGCGAAACCCTCAGTGCGCAAGCAAATCCTACGCGAGCTCCAAATCATGCACTCCTGCAAATCGCCCTACATCGTCTCCTCCTACGGCGCCTTCCTCGCCGAGCCCAACATCTGCATCTGCATGGAGTTCATGGACAAAGGCTCCTTCGACGGGATCTACAAGACCATCGGCGCCATCGATATCGAGGTCGTGAGGCAGGTCGCGCATGCGGTGCTGGAGGGGCTGATGTATTTGTATGACGTGCATCGGATTATACACCGTGACATTAAGCCTTCGAATATATTGTGTAACTCGCAGGGCCAGATCAAGCTGTGCGACTTTGGTGTGTCGGGCGAGCTGATCAACTCTATTGCGCATACGTTCGTCGGGACCTCCATATACATGAGTGTGCGTGCCCTTCCTCCCTTCCTTCCCTTCCTTCCCTTCATGCTAACACACCCAAACAGCCGGAACGCATCCAAGGCGCCGAATACTCCGTCAAATCCGACGTCTGGTCCCTCGGCATCTCCCTCATCGAGCTCGCCCTCGGCCGCTTCCCCTTCTCCGACCCCGACGACTCCGACGACTCCGACCTCGACTCCTTCCCCCCCCACTCCTCCCACACCGACCTATCCAAAACAGCTACCCACCGCGACTCTCTCCTTCTCCCCCCTTCCACCTCCTCCACCTCGCCGAGTTCTGGAAAGACAGCACGACGAAGAAGTGGGGGAGGGAACGGGAAGAGAAAGAGCAGGGGGGTGAGCCTGCACGGGGAGGGCATGACGATGTCGATTATTGAGCTGATGCACCAGATTGTGAAGGAGCCGGCGCCGAGGCTGGGTCCGGAGGGGAGGTTTGGGAGGGAGGAGGAGGAGTTTGTGGATGCGTGTTTGGAGAAGGATCCGGAGGTGAGGAGGACGCCGAAGGAGCTTTTGGTGGGTTCTTCTTTTTTTGTTCTTCTTGATTTCTTTCTTGGGGGTTGGTGGGGGTGTGAGGATTTTGGGTTGGAGCTGACGTTCGTTTTTGGTTGTAGGCGTTCGCGTGGATGGATCGGGCGAGGGAGAGTACCTTTGATTTGAGAGAGTGGGCGGGGACGTTTTGATCCAGAGGTGCGGTCTGGTTCGGGAGGTTCTCGTGTGTGTGTTTTTGTGGATGTGGATGGGATGTATATCTAGGAGAGGATATACCACGTATCGTGTATTGTATATAATTACCCAAATTCTGATATCATGGATGGAGCGAAAACGGTTCAACTTCCAAGTTCTGAGTGCACGGGAGTTCTGAGTTGGAAGGGGCTTATGTGGGGTCTACATATGAACTTTGGACGCTGGACCCCACGATGTCGGTTCATATATGTGTAGCCAGATATCGTTGTGGGCTAGATTAAAATACGGTGTCGTTGAGTGACACTCATGCACATTGCAGGTTACTAAGGCTCCAACCGTACTATCTATTTACCATATATATACAGTAGATACCGTATATGTTTACGTATATGTATAGGCCTGCTTCGAAAAATTGTCCTATACAGTAGATATACAGTATAGTATATGATTATACTGTTAATTTTTCCCCTACAGAAATCAGTGACTTTCCTGTGGCCTAGATTGATGTCGCAGTGATAAGTCGCAATCGAGGAGGTGTCAGAGAATGACGATAGAATGAGGGGCGTTTGTGGACGAGGCGTAATCAAAAACACCTCTCGGATCGGGCTTGGCCTATTTTTAGATCGTCCACTTCAAAATTGTAACGCGTTCTGCGCGTCCTTATGTCATATCTCAGTGACAAGTCTCATTGTTTGTGAGTAGAGCTTCAGGTTTCTTTCTAGACTGTCAGGTCAGACACCGGACAATGCAGGGAATTGTAGATAATCACGTAGTAAGTAAACCTTAGAGTCCAGACACGGTGTGTAAGACGACTATATTGACCTGTAGATAATCACGTAGTAAGTAAACTACGAGGTCAATCAGTAAATGTAACTAAGGTAGAAGTAAGGTAAGAATGCTCACCCTTAGAGTCCAGACACGGTGTGTAAGACGACTAAGGGTGGCTGGTGTAGGTACGTCGAGTATGTACACGAAAAGAATAAAGTTCATGTAAAGACTGGTAAATATGAGCCGGCATAACTGAATTGAATAGAGTACTCGATGCGCGGCATCGAGGCGTATAGAATATGCGAGGTCTAAATATAATGTCCGTTGTGATAAGATAAGGAATAAGTGAGACGTATCTTTATTAGGGTTATGGTAAGTCCATCACCAACACTCCCCCGGACGTGCATAACCCTACTTGAGGCGAAGGAGGTCGACCATGTGCTCGTGGGTCACCCGCGGGAGAGGCTTCGTGAAGATGTCGGCGATGTTTTCGGAGGAAGGAATGTGGATTACTTCGATGTCGCCGTCCGCTACGCGCTCGCGAATATAATGATACCGGATGTCGATATGTTTTGCGCGGGTGTGACCCTTGGTCGATTGAGTGAGGGCGATGGCGGATGTGTTGTCGCAGCGAATGATGGCAGGAAGTGGCTGAGGAAGGTCGATCTCCACCAGGGAGTTGTGAATCCAGAGAGCGTTTTGTGCGCTACGTGTCAAGGCCATGTATTCCGCCTCTGTGGTGGAAAGGGCTACTGTGGGTTGACGATGGGAGCTCCATGACACAGGCCCTCCTGCCATCATGAAGACATACCCGCTCGTCGAGCGCCGAGTGTCGTAGTCTCCAGCGTAGTCGGCATCGACGAACCCGACGGGTTTCATGCCGCCCTCAACCTTGCTGTAGGTAATGCGATAGTCGAGGGTACCCTTGATGTATCCAAGTACATGGATCATCGCGCGCCAGTGGGTAGGTCCAGGGTTAGACTGGAAGCGCGCCAGTAGCCCCACGGCGAAGGAGATATCCGGGCGTGTAGCGACTTGGGCCCACATGAGCGACCCGAGTACCTCGCGGTATGGCTTGTCCTTCATGTACTGACGGTCGGCGTCGGTGCGAGGGCATTGGGATGCGTCGAGATGGATGCCGGTAGGAAGGGGAGTGGAGTGTGGGTTCGAGTCGGCCATGCCAAAACGCTCGAGGACACGCTCGAGGTAAGCGCGCTGAGATAAGGAGATCGCACCGGTGCTCGCATCGCGGTCTACGCGCATGCCTAAGATATACTTGGGCTCCCCCAAGTCCTTGATCTCGTATTCCTCCGATAACTCCCTCTTCGCCACCTCTGATCCCTTGGTAGTGGACGAGATTCCGAATATGTCGTCGGTGAATGTGCAGGTGATGGTGCGTTCGGTTCCGACGAGTTTCCAGCGGACACAGCTGTCTGCGCGCGAGGGAGTGTAGCCGATCTTGGCGTATGAGCGGTCGAGAGTGTGCCACCAGTCGTAACCCCCTTGCATCATGCCGTAAAGGGTTTTCTGTAGTAAGCATACATTATCCTCCCCCCCCAGGGAACCCTGGCGGCACCCGCATGTAGACGACATGGTCCAAGACACTGTTCAGGTACGCTGAGACGAAATCTACCTGCCAAATCTGCAACCCCAGCTGCGCTGCAATAGCCGCCGTCATCCGCATAGACTCCAGCCTAACCACCGACGCGTATGTCTCGTCGAAATCCTCCCCCTGAACCTGGGCGAAACCCTTCGCGACGAGGCGAGCCTTCCGCTTGACTATGTTCCCATCTGCATCATATTTGTGGGCATAGACCCACATGCACCCTATAACCTTCTTCCCGGGCGGCACGGACGACGCTGGGACCAGGCGAAAGACCTCCCGCTCCTTCAACACCTTCAACTCCGTGTCCATCGGCGCCTGCCAAAGATCTGGTCGCCGCATGGCCTCCCCGTAATGTTTCGGGAGGTAAGTGTCAGAGAGCGTGGATGCGGCGGTGTCGAGTGATGCGAGGAACGCCTGGCAGTCCTCGGTCATAAACGCGCGAGGGCGCTTGTGGTCACGGGCCCAATCCTCTCCAGCAGTACGCGCTGCGTCCTCCATGGCCTGAGACTCGCGAGTGGCAATGATCGCGTCTGTGGGCGCGGCATTTCGACGTGTCCGACGTAGTGCAAGAGGTAGGTCCTCCTCTCGTGGTTCCTGTGGAGGAAGAGGGGGTGTCGGTGTCGGCGGTGGTTGTGCGCCTGTGGCAGGAGGGTCTGGTGCGGCGGGATGAAGTGGACCATCAGTGATGCGAATGCGAGGGGCGATGGGTTGTTTTGCGGGGATAACACCGGGGACGTTGGGGTTGGCAGTGGGTGGGATACGTGAGAGAAGGTCGTCGTCGGTGTGTAGGGTGATAGCGCGGTGGCCGAGACCTTCCTCGAAGATCACGTCACGGCTGGTAATAATAGCCCGAGACCCTCGATCATACAATTTGTATCCGCTATCAGAATAGCCGACCATGACGTACTTGATCGATCGGGGGTCCAATTTGGACACGACGAGCTCCTCGGGAACTTTAGCAAACGCGGTGCAGCCGAATGGACGTAAGTGGGCGACACCTTGGCGCTTCCTGGTCCAGGCCTCCTCTGGCACACGGTCAGGGTGACGTGACGACGGGATTAAGTTCCGAACTGTAACCGCTGTAGAGCCCGCCTCAGCCCACAGAGGCTTCGCAAGTCCGCTATCGGTAAGCATGCAGCGCACCGCCTCAATGATCGTACGTATCGAGCGCTCAGCGAGCCCGTTCTGTGGGTGGGCGTAGGGTGTGCTGATCTCTAGGATGATGCCGTGTTCGCCGCAGTAGTCAAACCACAGGGCATTGATCCATTCCCTGCCAGCATCAATTCGGCAACGCAGGAGCTTCTGACCGGTTTGGCGCTCGGATTCGACGTGGTAAGATTTGAACGCTGACAGTGTCGTGATGGCGTCCTTCTTTGATAGGTAAAAGCTCCGCATGCGCGACGTCCCACCATCGACCACCAGCATCATGTACCAGGCTCCCCCGAGCGAGGCAACACTGGCGGGACCCCACAGGTCGATATGGCACCGTTCGTTGGCCTCGGTCTCGGGAACGACTACCCCGTCGTATGGGCGCGCCGCGTGTTTCCCATACACGCAATCTTCGCACAGCCCGGCGACTTCCATGTCACCTCGGACATTCAGTCCGTCCACTAACCCCTTCCTAACCAGGTTCCTCAAACCGCTAACGCCGGCGTGACCGAATCGGCGGTGCCAGACGTCCATGTCCACGGGTACAGCAAGGGAACGCGCAACCATAGCCCTGGTTTGCTTAGCGACGAAGGTAAGTCGGTACATCCCGTCCTTCCCTTCCCCCACCATGAAGACTCTGCCGGCTGGGTCAGCGAATGTCGCTTTTCCCGATGAAAAGGTGACCGTGAACCCCGCTGCGTCGAATTTGCCAATTGATATAAGATTCGCAGCGAGGTCGGGGGTGTGTAGCGCGGATTTGAACACCAGGTCTGATTCGGCGCCGTTAACCACGACGGTTTTCGTCACAGTCCCCCGCCCAATAATGCGGAAAGTACCATCCTTGTCTGCAGGCTGGCCCTGGCGCGGAGTGGTGAACGACTCATAGTCAGAGAAGTCCGATCTCACGACGAAGCAGTGATCGCTAGCGCCGGAGTCCGCGTACGTCTGGATCTCCCCCGACGTCATCATGGCTATGTGATTCTGGGACAGGTATGCGTCGGCAAGATCGAAGAACGCGGCTGGTGTGAATTGAGCGTATGTGGTGGGGTTTGTGAGAGCGGATAGGGCATAGGTAACGCGTGAGGTGTTTTGGGGAGTGGTATTCGCGTTCTGCGTGGTAGTGTTCGCGACAGCCGCTACTGGGGTAGTGGTAGGTGGGTTTGGTGTCCCGGTACGTGCACGGCTTCGGAAGTTCGGCGGGAATTGACCCTCCTTGCCTCCTCCCTTCCAATAGCACTCGTCGATAGTGTGTCCCTTTCGTTCGCAATTGGTGTTGATGCAAACGAGGCCTGACTTGTCGGTTTTGTGGGAACGGGAATGGTTTGACGAAGCTTTGAGGGCAGTCGTAGCCGTGCCTGCAGGTGGGTTCTCTTTTGTTTCGATCTGCCAGTGGAGGTGTAATGCTGCAATAGCAGCGGCGGACGTTTTAGTGGTATGGAGGGTAGATATTACGATGTTCCATGATCGCGGAAGTGATCCTATAACGATTGCCCGGAAGCTCTTATCGTCGATCGCTGCCCCTTGCTCGACGGCGGTATTCCATTTTGTACGGAGGTCTGCGACGTGTGCCGGGAAATCTGCCCCGTCGGAGTACATGGTGGTACGGAGGGATTTCTCTGCAGCGGCGGCGGCGAGCTTGCATGTGGAGCCGTAGAGCTCGGTGAGTCCTTCCCAGGCCTCGGCGGCGGTTCCGTCCTGTTTAACACCTAGTCCCACAGGGTTCGTGGTATTGAACGAGATGAGTGCGAGTACCCAGGCGTCTCGAGTTTCCCACTCGTTGACTGATGGGGTGGTCGACGTCCAGTCTGTTGGCTCAGGAGGTAAAGCGCCGAGTGGGGGTGGGGATGGTTTTGGAATGGGGACAGGTATTTTGTCGAGGTATCCTCGGGCGCCTGCAGCGCGCGCCGCGAGTAAAATGCGTCTCTTGAACGCCACGAAGTTTTGGCCGTCAAACTGCTCGGCGGTTGGGAAAATAGGTGTAGAAACCGGTTTAGACATTTTTAATGTATGTGGGGTGTGTGCGCAGGGTAATGTTTGAGACCGTCTAGGGATGTGTCTGGTGTGAAATCACAGAAGCTAACGTGGCCCGATAACCTGTAGATAATCACGTAGTAAGTAAACCTTAGAGTCCAGACACGGTGTGTAAGACGACTATATTGACCTGTAGATAATCACGTAGTAAGTAAACTACGAGGTCAATCAGTAAATGTAACTAAGGTAGAAGTAAGGTAAGAATGCTCACCCTTAGAGTCCAGACACGGTGTGTAAGACGACTAAGGGTGGCTGGTGTAGGTACGTCGAGTATGTACACGAAAAGAATAAAGTTCATGTAAAGACTGGTAAATATGAGCCGGCATAACTGAATTGAATAGAGTACTCGATGCGCGGCATCGAGGCGTATAGAATATGCGAGGTCTAAATATAATGTCCGTTGTGATAAGATAAGGAATAAGTGAGACGTATCTTTATTAGGGTTATGGTAAGTCCATCACCAACAGGAATATGTCCCTTCCAGATTCAAGCAATTCTCAACTTATTATATGTCCAGGTTGATTGGAGACTGGTCGTCCACCGCATAGCAATTTGATGCTTAAAAATTTGAGGTAGCTTTGTAATCTCTACCTCCGTCCTCCCCCCATCGCGGATCTCAGGAGCTCCTTGAAGGCCGAGACAATCAGTCAAGCTCCCGTTGTCGAAGATATGGATTCGGTCGGCGTTATTTGATGTCAACGAGCCCCACCAGTTCCGCTCAAAAAGCATGGCTCGATTTGACCCTATAACAACTGTCTACATCATACCGTATAACCATATATATACTGTAAATACACACTATAAAACTGTATCTGTATATCTACCCCCTCCGCCGTATACGGATACAGTACGGTTGGAGCCTTACCTGAGGTTACTCAGGCTGTCAAAAGCTGAAGCATAATCATGTGTCGAGATCGAAAAAGGTAACAGACTAGGAGAGGCATAGTCCCGACGGTGGTTCGAACACCGGACCCTGCGATAACCTTGTACTGCAATCGCATGCTATACCACTTAGCTATCGAGACTGGTACCCGTGGGGGTTCGCTACGTGAGGATTTTGGTCTTTATGTGCGGCCCCCAGGTCGTCTGGGAGGCGTAGGTGAACTTGAAGAGATATAGTCGGGGCCCGGGGAGAGCTTGGAGATGGGGGTGGGTTGTTGATTGGAACCGCCTGCTCCGGGGAACTTTACGTGTCGAGTGTGGTCTCCAGTCTCGACTCTCCAGAGCTGAGAGGAATCATCAGTCCTTGCCTGAGCTCTCACTACCTCAGGATTTACGTCCCAGGCTCATGATCAGGATTCAGTATGAGCTCTCAGATCTCAAGTCTTGAGCCATCCAGCCATCCCGGCTACCAATGCTAAAAAAGTATTGACACCTTCAATCATTGCATTAAGAGGGAATCGAACCCCCGGCGGGTCGAGTTAAGGATGCGTGCAATGATGGCAACGACCCAGGTTACCACTACCCCATTAATGCTTGTGAAGTCAACATACAAGTAAGCACCTACAGAATGAGGGCGTCCGTTCTCTCGTTCTCTCGTCCTCTTGTCCTTTGCGGCCATTCCAACTTCCATCGGTATTCAACTTCGTGAGCGGGAGCCATACCGTCAACCGGCGATTTCAGATTCAATGACCCCCTACCCGCATTTCGGCTGTGTCCGTTCAACTCATATGATACATGTCCTGGCACCTCCATTATTAAAAGTCACACTAGCGGCACCCTTTTAAATGGGCAGCACGGTAGTGCTGCGGTAAAATAGCATCAAGAGCCTATGCAGCGTGGAAGTAGTCCGATAGTGACTCTGAAGGACAGGTGCGCCAAAGTGCAAGGAAAACAATAAGTTTAAGTTTTGCCACAACAGTACTAGGCTCATGGGTAACGGGAGCGGGGGCTGGGGAGGAGGACTAATATTGGTGGTTGATGTGGTATGAATGCGATAACGAACAAGCACTGAAGCAGGTGTTGGCTGGTTCAGTTCAGAGTCCACGCGCCTTGATAAGCTTCATACCTAATACCGTTACGACCACACCTTGGAC
Source organism: Lyophyllum atratum (assembly GCA_014905825.1). Lineage (NCBI taxonomy): Eukaryota > Fungi > Basidiomycota > Agaricomycetes > Agaricales > Lyophyllaceae > Lyophyllum > Lyophyllum atratum. The sequence continues at coordinate 102,555 of JACGCN010000049.1, forward strand.
TGCTGCATTCACGCAGAGTCCCGATCAAGAGTCACGAGATGACCCAGGCCATTTCGTGCCAAAACGTACCGACAAAACAATGGGAATCGGGTTTTGAACCAATTTTGAACCGCCAGATACGGTGGTGATTCAGGTCCAAGGAGCCCCCAGATTTGGAGAAGATCCATATCACTGGCGCGACTGATGTGCAGATGCAGTGGTTGATGGAGCATTGGAATAAATAGCGATGAATAGCTCGATACAGGAGCGGCCGACGATGCTCCAACACCATCATCTCCTCCATCTCGTCCTCTTCATCTGCTCTTTTCTCCCCTCGCTTATCACCTCCCAATGGGCTGACAGCTACTACGCAGGTACTCAATACATCTTCTACAACGGTACCATCTCCGGCCGCTTCGTCCATCCTCCCAGCCAGTCAAGCTGTCCTGACTACCACCTCGGTCCCCATGCACTCACCTCTCTCTTTGTCGGCGTCAACCCTCCTTGGGATGCTAATCCCTTCTTCTTCGACCTCTACCACATCTCCTCTGAAGGTCTCCCATACACCTACGACTCAATATACAACCTGGAATTCACCACCGCCGCGTACGTCTGTAGGAAATATGGTCAGCCATGTAGGAGCGTCGAGTTCATGCCGTTTTATCATCTGCCGGTGGAGATGGTGAATTTGAAGAACGCGAAGGTGGAGAGGGTGACCGTGGGTGCGGAAACGGGATATCGTGTGAGAGGCGACGAGAAGACTTGGGTTGGCAATGGGACGGTTAACGATGACCTCGAAGTCACGATACCCCTTGGTGTTACCGAGCAGGATGAGTGTATGGGCAGCCTACATTATACGTGGTACGTTGGTCGCAATTCCCCATTTCGATCACCTCTCTTTCTCGATCCTGAATACATATGAAAGAGCCTAAACTAACCAGGTAATGCCCTGCTCAGGAACTCATCCATACCATTCACATACGACATGAGATTTTCCAACACCACCGCTTCCGCGACCTTCTTCCTCAATGCCCCATACGGCGCTCTGACCCTCCAGTTCTCTGGCGATCGAGAAGACAGTCGACCGCGTTACTCGCCGTTCGGCCCGTTCCCTGCCATCGGATTAGACACTTCCGATCCGCGTAAACCGACTTTTACATACTCGAATGGGACCGCCTTCTCATTCGTCAATGACCCGTATGATGGGCGGTGGTACGCTACAGCGCCGCGGCCTTCCGCCACAGCGTCTTCTTCCGCTCCAGCGTCTCAGTCTTCCCAAGACAACGCGGCACTGAATGGGAGTGCACGGTATCCGATGATCTGTTGGGCGTTTGGGGTCACCACTTTGGTTGCCTTTGTGGTTTAAGGAGCAACTTCAATTTCCTTGAATGCTCTATCTGTCTTGTGTTTTCTTGTCGGCGCGGTTCCGCTTTACGACCTTTTATGACTGGCACTTCTCAGTGTTCTCATGTTGTTGAATGATGATTTGGTTTTAGGCGCCATTCCAATCATCGGTACTCAATTTCGTGAGCGGGAGCCATACGATCAACCAGCGATTTTAGATTCAATGACCCCCTACTCGCATTTCGGCTGGGTCTGTCGAAACCAGATGAAACATAAAATCCAAGCCAGCGCAGTCATACTAATATTCAAGCATAGACAACAAAATCTATAAGAACAAAGTGCGATAAATTCCCCTCGTGCGGATGGCTGCCGAGCCAGAGAAGCATCGAGCGATGAATCGCACTTGAAGAGGCGTTTTCCTCGGAAGTATGTATCCAGACCTTTCCTACCACCAGTTCAGCCAGCAAAGGGCCACGATGCAGTGGTGCGAACAAGAGTCATCGAGCCCCGCTGGACGACGAAGTCGTCCTCAGGTTCACGACCAGTAGAGAGTGGGAACCATAACACCATTCCATAGAAATACAATACAACAGATCCTTCCCCGCCTGACCAACATACACTGACAGTTCTACACAGCAAACACCTCCGTATGCAACCCCACCTCCCTCCCCCTCGCCTTACACCCCGCAACAGCATTCGCCGCCTCCCTCGTCAACCCCTCCGGCCCACTCGCACACACCGCCAGCCTCCCCTCAAACCTCCCCCCTCCACCCCTCCCCAGTTCCAGTTTCTCCACATCCCCCACTCCATCAACACATCCACATCCACACAACTCCTCCTCGCTCCCACCCACACTCTTCCCCCCCTCCCCACCCACATCATCATCCACACCCACATCAAGCCCCGCCATCCCCCTTACGAGCCTCCCCATCTCCGGCCGTCCCCCAACGCGCACCTCCAGCCCCGGAATCCCCACCTCCTCAGGCGAACACATGCACGTCACATACACCGTCATCCGGAGGGCCACCATCGATCCTGGGGCGGCTGCGGCGAGGGCGAGGGCGCGCAGGAGCGGGGCGAACCATTTGATGGAGCCGAAGGAGCGTGTGCACCACACGAAATGCACATTTCTCGTCTTCACATTCCTCCTCCGAGCAGCAGCGACGATCCCATCCATCAGCCCAACAGCAAACGTCGCCCCGCTCCCACCCGCTACCAACACCACCCGCTCATACTCCCCCAGCTCCAGCGAACACCCGCCATACGGCCCGTCGAACATCACCTGCACCGGTATGGGTACAGGCTTTCTATTTCTGAGGACCCCAACGAGCACAGATACCGACGGGCCCGCTCCTCCTCCTTCTTCTTCGATGTCGGCGGCGAGCGCCTCCTCCTCTTGCTTCGAAGCGTACTCGTTGAGCGCCTTAGTCCAGTCACCCACCACCCGAGCCCCAAGCACCACCCCCGCCCTACCCAACTCCCTCCCCCCCTCCTCATAGCGATAATACCCCGCCACGTCCCCCGCGCTTAGGCACGTCCCCTCGCTCCCAGACGCGGACGGTGCGCACATGACACTAAGCGGATGCGCCTCGAACGCCCGCCCGCCAAAGAACACGCGGAGGCGCAGGTGCTGCCCCGCGCGGAAGCCGGCGTCACAGTCTGGTATATGTATCTGCAGGGTAAAAAGGTTCATGTAAGGCTCCCCGACATAGTAAGAAAAAGAGAGGACGAAAAACGCACGAGTGTCATTTGATTATCCACCCTGATAAGCTGCGCGTCCTTCAGCCTAAACCGGCCCGCACGCATCAGGACGTCGAACGCATATATCGCAATAGGCGGGAATATCCACGGCGCCGCATATATCGTATGATAGCACACCGTAATGAAGAACGCCGGGACCGCCAAAAAGCTACCCAACACCAACCATCAACCCATGCCAAAAGAAAGCTTCCAAGGAAGAACTCACTGCACCCAATAAAACACGCCCCACGCCCACACCCTCACCGGCCTCAAACTACTAACAACAATCACCCCCATCACCCCCAGCGCCGCCACCCCACTCCCCTCCTTCTGCTGCCCCACAATCGGCATATCCCACTCCACATGATTCCTAATCCACAGCGCCCCATGCACCAGCGCCGCCAGCCCCATCGTCCGTCCAGCCCAGCGGTGCAGGGCATTAAGCCGTGTGTAGGCGAAGAACGGCGGGAGGAGGAGGGAGAGCGGGGTGTTCTTGGAGGCGAGGAGGAATATGGGGGGGAGCTGGGCGAGGGCGAGGAAGCCCGCGCGGTTGGAGTTGGAGAGGAGGGGGGCGGAGGTGCAGATGCAGGCTAGGACGGTGGAGGAGTAGGCTGTGATTAAGAGGACTGCGGAGGAGAGGTTAGGGTTGGGGCACGGAGGGGGGAGGGGGGAGGACGTACTTTGACCAGCGTTGAGCCCGATGCCGGGCGGTGTCCAGTAGATAACGGAGCCGAGCGCTGAGAGAACCCTCGCAATGATGACATGGCTTTTCCGTCTCTGCGGCACCTGTTGTATTTCAGATATACTGTGTACCCTCCCGCAGCATGATTTCCTCTCCTTTTCTGGTGTATCCTGCTCTTCGGTCTCCTTATCGTCGAGGCGAGTATAACGGCCCCGCCAGTCCTCACTAACGCCAAAGATCTCCGCCGCCCATTTTCTCCGGGTGCTAAGAACGGCAGGCAGTGCAATCAGCACGAAGGCAGCCAGCACAGAAGTCCAGGCGATGGTGAACTTGATCTGCCATTTCGGATCCTCGACGTAAGAACTACATCGTGGGATCAGCTTCCTGTATCATGGGCTAGGGAGATAGAGACAGAAAGGGCGTACTTGTATTGCTGGAGCTCGGTGGGGATGACCGGGGGAGCTCCTGTGTCTGCCATCAAAGGGAGGAGAGGTGAAGAGAGGGAGAGGGAGATGGTCAGCGAGTAAGCAGGATAACAAGAGTCGTTAGGCGAGCAGAAGTCTTGTTGGGTGCACAAGCCGCACCGGCTATACAGGCCGTGGGAGCATCAAGCAAAAATAAAGAATAAAATAATGGCATTGCAAATAAAGACAAATATAGTGGAATTTCGTTCCACAAAACGTTCCTCTGGCGCAGGGTACCTCGGGATGGAGGTATAGGGAGCAGAAGCTGAGAGGAGTGTGGATGCGCGGCTGCAGATTCGAGGCTGAAGGGGGAAAAGGCCATAGGACCCCTCTCGCAGAGAATGCGTATGAGCCAGGACATCGGTGACGACGACGTGCCACAGTTCCCGAGTCATTCCCCGAGTCAAGCACATGGGAAGGGGATCAAAAAGATTTTTGTCGACGTGAGAGAGGCCGGGATAACCGAGGGGGGATGAGGCGTCGACCGTGGATGTTCTGGACGTGACCTTGACCGTGGAGGAACCTGGGAAGTCGACGGCCAGCAAGGGTGTATGTCCGGGATGGTGGCGTGGGGTGTAACAAAGGACCGTGTATGGCAATGGTATGCTCGAGCGGGAAGGACGGGGGGATGGAGGACGACGGAAGGCGTGTGCAATGAAACTTGTTGACGATGAGCGATGACAAACGTCACGGTGTCCAATGGGCGTATGTGGGTGTCCGATAGTCTCGACAATAGCAGGTTCCAACGCCAATGAAAGCGCCATGGGTCGAACCAACATACCCCACCAGTCAGCGCAGACCCCAAAGCACCTAAGCAAAAATGCCGCAGTGTGTTCCAGCAGTGGTTTTGAACGCTCAAAAACACTCCACTGGAGGGCCTAACAGGATAGAGGGATTAGCGATCCATGACAAGGCAGCCACGGCGTGCGTAGAGCGAGCGGCAGGAGGGAGGAGGGGCAGCGACAGGCGTGTGGGACGCAATGATGCATGTGGAGGGGAAAGGAAAGGGGGAAGACCAACGGGCCAAACCCTGAGGCTTTTCTGCGGCAGGAAAGTGGCGTGGGAACAGCCATCTGAGCCCTTTCTTTCATTGGCTGAAGCTTTTAGTTGCCGACATTTTCACGGCAATATCCTTCCATCCCTTTTATTCAAGTTCTCTCGCTGATATGGGTGCTTCTGTGGTGAGGATTTGCAGCGGTGTCATCTTTCCAGAGATAGCCGTAGTTCGCCAGATACAACGTACCAGCTGAGCATCAAACAGTGCTACACCTCGCATAACCCTTCGTCGTGACTGTGATTCTGAACAACCATCGTCAAATGCTCGCCAGTCCTAATTCACCTTGAATGGAAACCGGAACCTGGATCACGGTACGACGGGCCTCTGAAATCCTCCAGGTGGTCGAAGAAGAGAACAAGGTGGGATTAGCGATGGATTGATGTCATGAAAGTCGTTGCAGTTTCATTTTTTCTGACGAGTGCTATTCGTCAACTTTGGACAGCCTTTGTTCTCTTTGCGGAATTTTTTTTCCTCCTTCCCTTCACTTACAGCAATGGAGATCTCACCCACGAGGGAAGGACTTGAAACAAGACGTCCGAGAAGTCTGAGGAGGCCCTGTCGCCGTTGCCAAAGCGTACGCCCGCCATCCCCATACCACGTACCGTGAAAGACGCGTGCTTTAGACTAAGGATTCCGAGAAGTCTGAGGCCCTGTCACCATCGCCAAAGCGTACGCCCGCCATTTCCATACCACGTACTGCGAAAAACGGAATCCTGGGCTGCAAGTGGACGGAGAGGAAAGATCAGGAAGCTGCGAGCGACAACTTCAAGCCCTCGCCGAGCTCTGCAAAGGTACGTAAGCTTCTCCTTTACTTCTCCTCCGAGTCTTCCACAAAGCCTATCTACGCCAGCACTACTTGCAGATTCCCCGATATCTGACTTCCTCCACCTCCTACCAGCCCCACCTCCCCACACGCCGTCTCCGCCCTCCTCGCCGTCCCTCTACACACCTCGACTGCGAAGCCGAGCAACACAAGTTCCTTGGCCTTAAAGTCATCCAGGCCATCGCGTCTGGATCCTCGGTCGTAGGACGCGGCGCTGCGAGGTGGAGAAACGCTGCGACGCAGAGGTTTCATTCCACGAGATCGTGGTGGTCGGCGGGTCGGACGAGTGCTATGTGACTCGGAGAGCGACAGAAATGGGGATCAAGGAAAGGAGAACCGGTGGGTGGTGGAGCACAGGTAGAGTATGACGAAGCTGTCATGGGCAAACGTGAGTACCGCCTTCCCTGCGTTCTTGTTCCAGGACGGATAACAGCCCCGTCGCCGTATCCTCACCCCTTCATTTATATATATTCACAGCTCCCTCTTCTCCTCGTGTTAGCCATGGCTAACATCATGAATCCTTCGCAGATCCCGATGCGCTGTGTGAGATCCAGCGGAAGCTTTCAAGGGATACAGATGACCTGCTGCAACTTGCCGTGATGTATCGGCATCGTGGAAGTATGTTATGTCCTTCCATTTCGTGTTCTTTTCGTCGCTTTCCGACCTCGCCCCCGCTCTTTTCGTTTGCGCCGAACTTCATGCGTCCTCCCTGTTTTCCCGCCTTGAGCCTCCGAATTTTTTCTCTACTGACTCAATCGAACGCACGTATCGTTCGCTCCGGGCTTCCTTTCGCCTTTCTCTGAAACACCGCTCGCCTTCTAGTTACCGATCCGGGAGCCTTATCTTCTCCGCTCTTTCATATAACTTTCATATCCTGTTTGGTGAACGCTAATATCACGCAGTATCAAGTTGGATATACTATTCGCGTCTCCTTTGATTGGCAGATACATATCAGCGGCACGCACTGCCTCGACTTTCCATCCGAGGGCCGGCCTCTCTTCCTTACCATCCACTGGCAGATCGGGTCACATGAAATCAACATCAGATTTCTAGCATGACTGTTCATGTCTTCTAGCCCACGAAGGTATGCACCCCCGATCCACGATCACCGGTGGTGGCTTGTCGTCGACAACGATATCTCTCGTTCCTTTCTCGGGTCCTTTCCATATCTTGGACAATGAGATCAAGATCAGATTGCTGGGAAGATATACACGAAGTACGAGTGCGCTGCCGTGTTGTATGCTCGATACTTCATTTGAGTACGACGAGTTCCATGACGAGTTTCGCCGTCTACAACGTGGGGCGTTGCGTCATGGCCTCACCATACCAACCGTTCAAGGCCTCTGATATCTGCCTTCATCGCATTCCTTAGGGATGCATTCGAACGGCGTGTTCTCGACAGTCGGGATCTTCAAGAGAGCGCGTCGTGAAGCTTCTATCTGTTCGCATCTTCATAATTGAAAATTTTCGTGACTAGCGGTCAAAGAGGGCAAGTCGAAGCCCACTCGGCGGTCGTACTTCACATTATGTGCCACCTGTCCATGGTTACTTGTTCGTCTTGAGCACAAGATGCCTGAAGGTCTATACTAGCAACAACAGTCGCGTGCAATATGATGAGCGTTTTCTCTTTTTCTTTATCGGCTCCCTCGTCACCGCTCTCAGCTCGGTGTGATCTGCGGCGCATACTCCTGTGCCCCAACAAAAATAGCTATTGATGTGTTCCGAGTACTATCGCACTGTTATGAGCCATGATCTGTTCCATCTGACTGCTGGGTATAAAGGCTTGAATAGCTGGTATTTTGGACCCGACCCACAATTCCACGACAGCCCTCATATGTCTCCTGAAGAACGCTCGCTGCTTCAACATGCTGGCAAGGCGCTACTTTGTAACATGACATCGCTGGCACCATTCACCTTGCTTTATGTATGATGGTGTTGTTTCGCATCTACACTTTGCTCAACTTTCCGTGTGATCCTTTCACTAGGAGTGTTCATATGGCTTTTCTCGTCATCGACATCGATGCTCTTGTCAGTCACTTTCCCCGCTCCTTATATGTCACTCTCACGTGTCTATAGAAAGCGGGGGCTGACATTGAGAGCCACCCGCGTATGGTTGGCGACAACAACCGCCAGCTTCTTACTTGCGACTATGGACTGGATATGCTTTCTTCTAGTGTATGCCAGTCAAATCAAGGGACTTTTCATTGATTCAGGAGGGATGGTGAATCATGCAACATTTGTTAGACTCGATAACAGAGTGGCTCCCAAATTGATACTCCAGAATTGGGCTTATACATTGCTTGTATGTCCTTTCCATCATCAATCTGGAGCAATGAACTTTTGACATACATGGTTGTATCTTCAGATTATCATCGGTGATGGTGTGCTGGTCTGGAGAACCTGGGTCATCTGTCCAGAGCAGTGACGGACAAGGCTAGGCCTGTGCGCTCTCCTTGTTGGAACAATAGGTAAATCATAATTTCTATAGATCTATACCTTGAGTCGTTGACTCACTCAGTGGGGAGAGCCTCTTAGGCACAACATTGGCATACCTTGTCCTAACCTCCAGTATTTCATCCATTCTCCAAGAAGGCCGGGTCACTACCTCAGTATTAATCTCCGGCCGCCTCTTTACCGCATCTTTGACTCTTTCATTAGCGACCAATCTAGCCTCGACACTTCTGATACTCTACAAATTATGGTCAGCCAATACACCTTACCTTTCATCATTTCCTCATCCTACTTCAGGAACCAACATCGCTTGAACAGAACAATGGGGATAAAGCAGAAGTCAACGTCGCCTGTGCGAAAAGTCATGCTGGTTCTTGTAGAATCCGGCTTTGTATTTTGCGGGATACAGGTATGTCTTAGTCTCTTGATCTAACATGTGGTCTGAGGTTCCACATGTTTGCAGGGTATCTATTTGCTGCTATCGTTTGTTCCATACACCATTGATTCAGCCTTTGCTATGGCCGGTGGAGTTATTGCACAAATAACACAAATGGCAACAGTATGTGCTGAATTATCTAAATCATTCCCTTGGTTGAGGAGCTGAGTCTAGGCAATGTATCCCTCCATCGTCATTCTTCTGGTCAGCCAGCAACGTTCCATGGTTGAAACGTTTGGATTCAGCACACAACTCCGGAGCCATAGAGACCCAGACCTCAAGCACATGCCGTCACACTTAGGAGTATCCAGCCAACCCTCCATTTCACATAGCCCCCCGGCAAATATAGGGCTCGGATCAGAACGTCCAGAAAATCCTCCAGTCGTATCAATCGCAGTTGAAGATAGACTCGACAGACTAGACCAGCCTTCCTCCGCTGCTGGCCATACCGTGCGCGGTATACAGGCAACCGGCAGTGCGCCATTCTGAGTACCATCCGACACATTTGTTTTACCATTCCTCCAATCGTTTCATTTTGCCCACTCGTCGTCGATACCAAGCTTTTACATGACCACCTTCCGGATTTACGGGTCCCTTCGCTTTTACTTGGAATTAGTCTATAACCCCATGCGAAGTTTACAAGAGAGGAGAGACAATCTGAGCAGTGATACTTGATTTTGCTGAGGAACTCCGGGATTGCGGTTGGCTTCAGACGCGTCTGCAGGGCTGCTCGTCGGATAAAGTGCCCAGAACAATCTTGTCGTACTACACGTGGCAGCTCCGCCGTCAACTAGATCTTTCCTGATCTCTCCCCACCATGCCTCCTCGTCTCAACAAACGGCACTAGCGCGGGCTCGAGGAGCTGTACGCCTCGTGAGGCCCCTCGATATGCGGAGGCTTCCAGCGAGGACAACATGCTCACGACCAAGAAACTAATGCTGAGTTCATCGTCCATCATGACAGCCGGCCTTTCTGACGTATCTATCTAGTTCCTTGCAGCAGCGGAGATAGAATGACGGAGTGTCAACGGACGGTCAGTATACTGATGCTAAATATGATGAGGAATGGTGTAAGTGCAATTAAAGACGTACAACGATCCAAGAGCCGCGAGACGGCCGCACTCGGACATACCATCGTGCCAAAATGTCAAGTTGGGGAATCTAAATTTCATAATACGTCGCTAGTAGGCGGACGAGCATCAACTTCAAGCAACTGAGATCGAGGATCCTGACATCGTCTTTACTCAACTGAAGGGTGGCTCCTCGAATATCCAAACGAGCGAATGGAGACGCGTGGCGGAGACAGAAGGGACGGTCATGCAACTCGACTCAAGGCACCCAACGGCTCATGGAACCGAAATGATGACCAGCGGATACCATTGGCGCACAACGACTCCGACACAAGACCATATATGATACACCGCCTCAGCACCATCCCCACCCCCACCGCAAGCCGGAAGCCCGACCTCACCTCACATAACCACCTCCCCCACCTCCCCTCCCACCCCCTCCTCCACCCCCCTCGCCACCCTTTGCACCCACGCCCCTCCTGTTCCTACATCCCGCTTCACCTGAGTCTTGTGCTGCCCGCGCCTCACGGCCTGCACGATGGAGAGCACCGTGAGCGCTATGACGACTGTGATCGCCAGGCCTATTATCAGGCGCATCTAAGTTGGGTGTCATGATCAGAGTTTTCGAGTGGAGAGAGGGGAGGGGAGTATGTACCTTCATGTCTTTCCACCTGGCGGGGGGAGGGAGAGGGAGAGGCAGGGGTTAGTGATGAGGGTGGGGAGTGGAGAGAGGGGCGCGTACCACATATCCTGTATGTAGGAAAAGTTCATGAGTCCGGGGTACGAGGCGAAGGGAAAGCATGCGCGGGACGTACCTTCCGTACTTTATGTGCCGATTTGCGAAACACGCGCGCCGAGTGTACGAGGTTCTCTAATCCCACACCATCATGATCAACTAAGACAGAAAAAAAGGGAGAGAGGCGAAGAAGGACGCACCCGTTCTCGATTCCAACGACTCAAGCCTTTCCCCGCGCTCCGCCATCGACTGCAAGTTACTGCTCATAATCGCAAACGTCTCGTCCAGCTCCAGCTGCAGCGCGCTTACAGGCCTCCGTGCACTCGCGCTCCTCGGTGGTCGTGCGCTTCCGTCCCCATCCCCATCCCCGTCCCTGTCCCTGTGCGCCTTGGGGTTGGGGCTGAGGTGCACATTCGTAAGGGAGGTGTCACTGTTATCGTCGTCCTGGGGTGGTGGTGGTGCGATAACGATGACGGGCGCGGTGGCGGGCGCTGGGGCGATGGTGGGTGCGGGCGGGTCGTAGGGGGTGCCGTGTAGGCTGAAGGGCATGAATGATCTCCGATTGTGGTTCACCATTATAATTTCTCGTCGTTATGAGTCGTGAGTCGTGAGGAGCGTGAGGCCTGCTGCTGCTCTGTTGGACCAGCCAACGGTAATGGAGAGGAAAGGGGCGAAGGGGTTTTGGGTGCTGAGGTGGCTTGAGATGCGGCTGTGCAGAAGGAGTGATGGGGAGATTCAGACAGTGATGGTTGTCGTCCCGCCGCCGCCGGTATCAGTGATCCTCCTGATAAGGGGCTATAGATAGACTGGGGCTGCAGATGGGAGAGTCTTTGTTTCCAAGGGGTCGGGGGAACGGGTCGGGGTCGGAACGGTGCCCGCATGGAACTGCGCGTTTCGGGTCAGTGGAAGGGGTCATCTTGGTAGAAGGCGAGAATGACGGGAGTTTGCTGTATGTTTCTGTCTTTCGAGGAGGGGAAAGCTTGTCGTCGTGTGGGCTGCTCTCGCCATCGGAAGCGACGGTGGTGGAGGGAGACAGGAGGTCGGCAACTAAGAGCCAATCAAATAAAAGGCTCATGCCACGTGTAGAAGATCGGGGTCTATAACCCTTTGCTCCGCTTCTTGTCCACTGCTCTCTGAAATCCCTCTCGGTTGTATAATGCCTTCCAGCATCTTCGCGCTTTCACGTAGCTCGGAAACGAAGGCGTTGATGGACGAAGGTATGCGTTCTCCTCACCTGCGCTGCTACCTCGCCCTGACCCCCTCTGATGTATTTTCAGATTTATATTACTCAGGCACTTGTTTTATGCGACGCCTTTGGCCTCGCCACCCCATGTCCCGTCATGCTACAAGCGCTGTCCTCCTAATCTCATAGAGCTGCGGTTCATCCTGTATGCACGATCTCGGAAATTTGTACGTGGCATGCCGCATATAGTCGCCTGGGCCTTGGCTAAACTTCTTGAATATGCCTAGTCGGATAACGTCGCTCATTGTATCCTTGATATGTTGTCCCCTTCAAGTGCAGCAATGGACACGTCTCAATCTCATCAAGGATACGAGTGTTCGAATCCCGAGCAGAGACGGGGGTGGTTCTATGAACCAACGTACGAGCTGTTCATTTCACCTAGCCCTTGAACCTTCTAAATCTTATACGCACCCAGAATTTTCCCCCGCCCCATTCTTACTTGGATTGGGAATGGGAGGTTGGATCGCCTTGCGAAGAATCGTAAATGTTGAAGGTGACAGGTGCGCATTTTTCACGTCTACCGCTGTATATCTACACAGGGTGCGAAGGACAATATTTTCATGAAAGGTATCTTGAACAAATAGTGAAGGAATACCTTATATGTTCAGATTATGTAGAGGTATCATATTGTAAATCAAATATTGAATTTTATACAAGAAAATATAGTGAGCAAAGTTATTATATTATCAGAGAACATATTCTGAATAAATTCACTGTATTTTCAGTAAAAGAGCAAGCATTACATGGTGAATATAAGCTATATTCTTCCAAGATAATTCTATGAAGGACAAAGTGAAAATATACTTCATATCCGCAGCATATGTTCCTTGAAGAAATTCAAAATATGATCACACTATTTTCACAATATGATCAGCAGAAAAATTGTAAATATATCTGCAACATAGTGAGATATTCATAATATCTTCACCATATTGCTAGATATTTAGCATATTTTCACCATGTTGCTGTTTGATCCTGAGGTATGGTGAAGGTATTTTAAAATTTTCACTAATCATATTGTAAAAATAGTGTGAAAATATCTTGAATTTTATTGGGAGTTATATACTACAAATATGAAGTATATTCTCACCATGTCTTCCATGAAATTATCTTGAAAGGATATACCTTATGTTTATCATATAATGCCTGCTCTTTTTCTGAAGATATGATGAATTTATCCAGAATATGTTCTATCATAAGATTACAATTTTGCTCACTGTATTTTGTTAACTAAAACTAAATGTTTGATCTACAATATGATGCCCTTGCATAATCTCAGTATATAAGGTATTCCTTTACTATTTGTTCAAAGTACCTTTTATGAAAATATTGTTGCTCGCACCCTGTGCTACCTGACCCAATTTATTTTACTCTTTGGTAGTTCGTTAGCAGCTCGTCAAGTATAGCCTACCATCGCGTCGCGATCGACGACCTCAAGAGCATCTGAGCAGAATCTATTCGTAAAGGTATGCGCATACTTGACGAGCCTACCATCGCGTCGCGATCGACGACCTCAAGAGCATCTGAGCAGAATCTATTCGTAAAGGTATGCGCAGTTAGTCTCGCATCCTGTCTATTTCCCATCCCTCACACGGCCCCCGCCCATCCAGCTCTACTTCGAAGGCCACAGGAATGTCTACCCCCAGATGGTTCAGCGATCCTCCTCGGCATATCAACCGGCCGCGGAAACAAAAATCTTTTCGTCCCCGTTTTGTCCAACTTTCCCACACCCTGAATCAGCACATCTCCGACCTTCCGGATCTCCGCAGTCTCCCCTCCAATCATCATCATCGTAATCAGCTCGTCGTCGTCCTCCTCGACGACCCGCTCCCTCGAACCCTCCAACAACCCCCTGCCGTCCCAAGACTACACCCCGAACTCCACGAACCACAACAGCCATGGCCTCCCTCCTCCCCTTCCTTCTCTCCCTCTTCCTCCCCGCTCTCACCTACGCCCAACACGCCCACTCCTCCACCAACGGCCTCGACCCCGCCATGGACATGCCCATGTCCCTCGCGCACGGACACATGTCCCCCTTCCTCCACTTCGCACCCGGCGACACCCTCTGGCTCGACGGCTGGGTGCCCGGGCGCGGGAGCACGCTCCTCGGGGCGTGTGTTGGGTTGTTTCTGTTGGGGGTGATGGAGAGGTGGGTGGGAGCGCTGAGGATGGGGGTGGAGGGGGCTTTGAGGAGGGATTTGGTTGGGTGGGTGTTTTCTTCCGGCTTTTGATTGGGTGGGAGGGAGGCTTATTGGGGTTTCGTTTTAGACAAAGGAAGAGACGCAATTCGATGTCGATCCCGGAGAAGCGTGAATCCTCTGAAGAGACAACGCACCGCCTGCGGGATGTATTGCTCATGCGGGGAGGCACGGCGGCACCTTTCGTACTGAGCCATGCATGGGCGCGGTTCCTGCTGCAATGCACGCAAGCCGCATTGGCTTTCCTATTCATGCTTGCCGTCATGTCCGTTTGCTCTCTCTCTCCCTCTTCCCTGCGATACTGATGAGCGGGTTTGGGTTTGCAGGTCCTTCCAGGTCTCGTTCATACTGAGCATCGTGATTGGGCTGGGCGTGGGGGAAATGATGTATGGACGGTTCACGGATGCGGTGGAGGCGGGGATGCATGAGGGGCTGTAGCTGGCTTTATCTAGGGCGCGTGTATTGTTATTGGGTATGGGGGGGTTGTACGTGTACGTTATTGAGAGTGTTATTTATATGACTGTCGTCGGTTTGGATGGTACCCGGACGTTTTGGTGCTGCGGGATATGTTGAAATGTTCTTTGGAGAGGGCATTGCTCATGGAGTCCTTGCGTCTGTTTTTAGATCTATTGCGGGCTTGTGGAACCGTGCGTAACCATCGGAGCTGGCCTAGCTAGCGTCATAGGCACGGCGTCGTCTCTCCTCCTCCTCCTCCTCCTCTATCAGTCCTTCCGAGTCCTCCATTCTGTAGCGAGGCCTCCTACTCGAGAACACATTGCGATTGATTCCGATGCGCTCTACTTAAAAACTCCTCGAATGCGGTAAAGTTCATCCCGCTCCGCGGTTAAACCTCTCGAGTTCCTGGGTGGAAATTGGCATCGGTCGCGATGCACTAAGAAAAGATAGGTAAGATCAGCTTTCCGAAGATTTCTAATCTGGCGGTGCGACGTTTCCGAAATCTTTGCATTGCCTTCGCACGATTGTGCAAAGTCTTCTGCGCGTCATAGGCACGGCGCGGTCTTTAGACAGAAACCATCATCCTTCTGCCATTCTCCAGCGAGGGCTCCTACTCGAGAAGACATTGCTATTGATTCCAATGCGCTCTAGAACTTTCTGGATACGGTAAAGTTCATCCCGCTCCACGGTTAAACCACCCTAGTTAGATTCATGTTGGGAAGGCCAGGATACTTTAGGGGGAGCGTAGCGCCGAGATGCATATGTCAACCACTGTGCGACACAGATAGAGCTTTGCCACTGGTTTAGCTTCGTGTTTAGGGTGATTTCTTGTACTTGGGGCACTGCCCCCTATGTAAGTACTACGCAACTGCTTCTACACTACATAGGCCCTTGATGCTCTGCTCGTCCATCGCAACAACTCTTCATTTCACTGCGTCACCCTAGCATAATAATAGGCTGGTAGTGACCGCGAATTAAATGGTGAACTTGAATTTGCCCATGGCCTTGGTCTCCTCCGAGGCTGTATACTAGATCGAACGAAGTAATCGTCAGCTTCAACAGAAACAAGATTAGTCCGAAACTCACCGATCCCTTCGCAGCATCCGCCCAATCGATGATCCCTGTGACCTTGGTAATTTGGTCATCGACTAAAGGGGAGAATAAATTCAGTCAACAGGTTACGGTCGACGACAGACCCCAGTGGTATCGACTCACAGAAGACTGAAAAAGCAAGCGTCAATCAGTGATGTCTCTTGGATTTACAGATGAGACGTACTGTTCTTTCCGTTCAAGTCAGGATGTTTCAAGCCATCTTTTGCGATCTCCTTTGCCTTCGCCATCATGAGCTTCGCAGCCGCATCCTTCAAATCAGCTTGGGCCTCAGGCTTCGCGGCCATATACTTGGCGGTATCCTGGAGAAGTTTTCCCTTGGCCTGATCGATGATGAGCCACTTGCGCGCGCCGCCGGCTGGGCATGGCGTAGTCGTTTCATCGAGATCGAATGCGATGGCTTGGGGTACCACATCGGGGTGTTTCGCGAAGACCTATGTAACAGAGGATTTAGCACAGTGCTTGAGGCGGTGTTAAGAAGACCGGGGTAAACATAGCCGCACTCACCGTCTGGGTATTCTTGAACTCCTTCTCGAGCTCCGCATCATCATCACTAGCCTTGGCAAAAGCAGGTTTAAGGCCTCCACTCGCTTTCGCAACAGCAGACGTTCCACTGGTCTTAACCTTGCTCAGAGTGAACTTGGTCTTCTTGATCGTGATGAACGCTAGCAGGATACACAAGAATCAGGATTGTACCCAAACCTCATGCGTAATGGTCGCAGGACGTACGAGGAATTTCGATGTTAGCGCGTTTGACATTCCCGCTTTTCTTGCCAGGGGAACGGATGGGACAGGCGCCTCCTTTGCCGCCGCTGGATGGAGCTTTGGTAGCGGGCACTCCGGCGGGTTTCTTGGCTGCTCGCTCCTCGATGCTCCGGAAAGCGATGTCCTCGATGGTGGTATCGTATCGCGCCATTATAAGTTCCTGCAACGATTTTTAGAGACGAAATAATAAGCCGCGATTCACTCACGGTTGAATGTGGGATGGGAGCGGACCGAGCCACGAGAGCAAATACGGAGAGTAGGGAGAAGAGGATGGCGGTGCGCATGATGAGTATTCGTCGATGAAGACCGGCTTCGAGTGAGTAGTAAGGGTGATAGGATCAGATCAACTGGTCCAAGGAGTCGTGAGTCAATCCGAGGCAGTCTTTATAGACCTGCAACCATCCGATGCGGCCGGGGAGATGTTAGAAGGCAGTGTGAAGCTGCGGTTTGATGTTTCAGAAATCAAAGAAGCGAGGCGCGTACCACAGATGCGGGGGCAGGGTACAATGATTGCCCACGTGGCGGTGGAAGTGGATGGAATCAACAATCAGCAAAGTTTGACAGGTGTTATGGAGTCAGTACATAGGCGGTAGACGTCGCAAGAACTGTGCACCTCAGATTGGCAGATAATGTTGGTCGCCGTCCTTGACCCCATGTATTCATGAAAAACAAGTGGGCCATCTTCAGGTCCGTGCTCGGGAACCTCCCAAGCACTGAAGGATCCGCAGATACGGTTGGGATTCTATACAGGGTTGACAGATAACTTTCGTTGCAGTTTTGATGCTTTGCGTCCCTGACTCCTGGCACCCGTGGAACTAAGCTAAGTCGGGCCATTGCGAACGCCGCACTAGATTGGTGAAGAGCTTCCCGCCATGGTCAGGTCCACAGCCTTCGCGCTTCTTCTTTCGCGGCTCGCCCAGGCGGTGACGGCTAGCCAAGCAGTCAGGATATAGCGCGGGATTGCCGGAGCTATCTTTGTGGAAGCCGACCTCGTCGTTTCGTGGTTGTTCAGGAGCGTGACAATTCAGCCGGCTGTCGATTTTTCTAGACATTGAAGGCATCGTTTCGGGAGCGATCCTCCTGAAGACGTCAGTTATGCGGACAGAGTCCTCAGGTATCTGGTAATGCGAGAGCAACGACGGCGCAGCCTGAGGTCTAACAGTGATGGAACTTGATGGAATGATCACCTATCTGGAATCTGGAGATCGCAACTGGTGTCGTCAGGGAGCTGTCTTTCAAGTTTCAACCCAAGGACATGACGATCGTTCATGAAACGCCTAAGTCAATGACTTTCGGGTGTCTGACGAGGATTCATTCATTGTGATAGTTGTTGGAGGTGAAAGAAAAATCGTGCGGAGAATCAAAAACTTGTAACATGTTTATACTTGCACTGATATGTCTTCACCTCGCTCTTATGTCCGAACCTACAATTGAGTGATTACTCTAAAATCAGCTCAACGGGTTAAAACATGCTTATGCGAGGCCGAATCAGAATGAGTGCTCAAGATAGTCAGCAAGCCTAAGACGGTGGATAACGATTCGGGAGTCAATCGACTGCCAGTAACGTCCGCGCTACAGTCCGGCAATTTAACTTCCGGAAAAATGCCACAACGACGAGAAACGTTGAACACCGTTATCAGAAGATATACTGGCCAAACATAACGAAGTCAGCCCGTCGAAGGTTGCACAACCACGTTGTGCAATCCTCCCGGCAAAGGGATTTCATTGCCGGCTTTGACCAAGCCCTTTGACACCCCATCGACCGCGAGCGTTCCCCCAACTCCCTTCCGAACCTTAAACGACCCAGAACTCGTCGTGGGCGTCGTAATCTTTAAGCTGAGCGTACCCTTCACGCCCTTAGGCAGGGTCCAAGTGACCCCGAACCAACCAAGTGGCGTCTCAAAACCACCTTCGGCACCGGGTAATCCCCCGTTGACATGCGGCGCGAGGGACCACGTCTTTCCCTGAGGAGACGTGACCTGCAGCCCAAGCACATAGAACGTCAACGCGGGCGTTGGACCAGCAGACCAACCATGAGCATGAGAGGTGTAAGCTGCGTCAAAGTTGTACCCGCGGTATGACCGATACCTGAGAGTTATCAGGCGTCAGCGGATTGGTTCATTCGGATGTAAATAGCTGATAATCACCCAATTGAACCATTTGCGGTAAATCCTTCGAGGAGGGTACTTTGTACGGAGAGGTTCGTGTAGAGCATATAACCCCAGGTTCTTCTCAGGAGGTCTAGCGCTCGCGCATCATTGCCCGACTCGAAATGTGCTTGCAACTATGAAAAGAAGGTCAGTGGGAGAATCGGATCCTCAATTCTGTTAATGATACTGTACCTCGAATCCGCCGATGAAAGGACTGATCGTGTCTGGGAGCTCGGGAGCAACAGGTCCTAGGTCATTCCAATTCTTTTGCAGCCCTTCGCTGATCCTGTTCGCTTGTGCGTCGGACGTCGTGAGGTTGAACAAGATTGCAAAGGAGTTCGCGTCTTGCGGACACAACGTCGTAGTCTGATTATCCCTGTACTGCCCAGCGCTATCAAGCCAGAACGCGCTGTTGAACTCCGTCTTGAGAGCTGTAGCATTCTTCGACCAGGCTGAGGCAAGTGCTGTATTGTTGAGGTAGTTTGCGAGATCGGTGGCGGTGGTGAGGACCTGTGAAGATTGTCGGTAAGAGATCGAGGTATCGATGGCAGTCACAACATATTTCACTTTATAAAGCAAAGCATTGCCTTCAGCATTATATCCCCCGCCTCCAAGCCTCGCCCAATCACGCAGGCCAGTGATATTAATTAAGCCAGTGCTGTCGACTTTGCCTTCCAAGAAGGCGACAGCCTGCGTGTAATTCACCCAAACAGTCTGCAGCCACGCCGTATCCCCAGAGAACAGGTAATAGTTGTCTGCGGGTAATTTGCATAAAATTACTAGGGTGCTCGGATGAAAACTCAAGACAACGGCTCACGCGTTCCGATAAGGGTCCAAGCGTGATATGTATCCGACCCAAGCTGGCTTAGAGGCGGTCCAGACTCTGGCAAGGCACCAGTTTTAGGATTGATTGCGGCGAACATCGTGGAAAGCGCGTTGCGCGTTGGAATCAGATCGTTAGTGGAGACGAATTGGGCAGGTACCGCAATTCCCATATCACCTTGGAGGAAATGAATAAACATGATGACCGAGTTGAACAAGCAGTAGAACAGGAGGATGACATACCGGGCCATACGGCTCTTAAAACGGAAGTCGAGATGTAATCCTTGATATCATTGCAGGACAATGAACTTGAACATACCGATCGCGTTTAGCACCATCGACGATAATGGGCCCACCTACTCCGAGGTTTGCATTATTAGCCCAAGCTAATGCCAAGTCAGCTTGATATTCACAGGGTAGCGTCTTTCGGCGGAAATGGTTACTCACTTCCAGCTGGGGCGAAAGGCACCTTCCTCCCAGTATTCAGAGGGACCGTGTTCGTCTGGACGGTGTAAGCGCCGGCATACCAAACTGGTAGACAGCATCAGCAACGATACCGAAAGTAAAGGGCTATAAATACTTTTAGTTAGGAAGTCTGCATCATGGAACACAGGATCAGTCGCTTGGAAATAGCCAGAATATGCTCTGAGATCGGCGACGTGGGGCATGAAGGAGATCGCGCATGATACATTGGAGATCGTCACGGGAGCGTCCGAGTCGGAGACGATGGTTAGGTACCGAAAGCCACCTCGCAGGGCGGACGAGGGCTGGGTCCAGAACCCTGCTTTGAGAGGAGCGGCAACACGCAGGACTCCGTCATAGGTCGTATTTGGAGACGGAAATGAGGAGTCGTCGGAAGCGGTGGGGCGGATGAAGCTTGGTGACTCTGTGAAGGACAGAGAAATAGCTGATGTGGAGGTAACCGCGTTGAATGTCAAGGAAATGAGACCTCCAACCTGAGTTTATCTAGTTAGCGATCATCGACCGATACCTGAACTGATTCTCACCTCGATCCTATAGTCCAATGCAACCCAAGATCCTCGGGTGGAGATCGTTGCGCTTCCGGCATTGTGAACGAGCCGTTGCGAATTCTTAACGGAACCTTGAAAAGAATGGATGGCCGCGGGATATACTGTTTTAGACTTCGGGGCATAGTTGAACGCATCCCAGGGTCCAGCTGGGGCTCGAGCCCACGCAGGGATCGCAATCAGCAGCAAAGGGATGGTTGCGCGTAGGAGTTTCATGCTTCACATTGGAAGAGGGGAGAGAATCTCCTTCTTATCCATGAGCGAGAAGTCGTAAAAGACCTAAGGCGTGTCATGAGGTCTATGTGGGGCCCGACAAGCGGCCCGTCCGACGCATGCTAAACATAGCAGAGGAATCAACCCCCCATATAAATCCCAAGGAAGGGTAGAGAAGTTCAGAAGGCCGGAGCTGGATCCTCGAGGACACGCAACATAATTCAGTTTCCCTGCGAGGGCCGACTTAAGATGTTTGTGTACATCAGTAGCGTCTATGACCACGACAAAACATGGTTATGGACCGCGTCCGGGCGCCGTGAGGTGGATGTTCCATTTCTGTAGTTCTGCACGGTAAAATTCCTTGTTAGGATAAGGTCGCTGTCTAATACAAAGGTGGATGTGTGATGCAGGTGTCAGGCCTTCGGAGCATTCACAAGTAGGAAAACTGACGTCAACATTGGGTGATCGGGGCACAGCACAACATACGATATAACTGACCAAGATCATACATACTTCAACCAAGTATACGTTGGATTTAGCAGGCCATTGCAGTTCTGTCGAAGACACAAAGGAGCACTGTTTCAAGAACAAGGTGGAATTTTCCGAGGCCAAGCGAGATCCGCGTGACGAGTGGAGACAAGCTGGCATCCTGATAGCGTGGTTAGGGTTAGCACTTCTTCATCCAACACCGACTCATCCGACGGCCTCCATGGAATCGCTTAATCTACATACACTGGCCAACTCCCTGCCCACCGCTCAACAAAATGCTGAAAAGGAGCTAACGAATAATTTTAAAGGCAAGATCCAACTTTCGCCGATGCTTTCCTTTGACAAATCTAACTTTTACTCGCTGACTAGCTGCTGCCCTGAGCATCACGACACTCTACCGTTCATCGAGAAAGAACTCGAAACGGGCTTATAACGCTGGATATGCAGCTGCTTGTCAGGATCTCTTAACGATGATCCAGCAGGGTGTGTCACTCAACCCGACGGGATCATCTCATGGCCCGGATGACGGTGGCATGACTATAGGTCGGGTTATGGACTGGACGGAGGCAAGATTGGAGGCTATTAAGTCCAGGGAAGAGGAGGAGGACGAGGAGGAAGAGCGAGAGAAGGAGAAGGAGAGCGGGAGGACCAAGGCGCCCCCGACAGTACCGGGACCGAAGCCTGACAACAAGCCTGTTAAGGTCGCAAGTGCGTCAACGTCGCGCCCTAAAGATCAGGTATGTCTACCATGATCAGCTATCTTTGAAAATTCTGACATAGTCATGCTCTTCATAGGCTCCATCTCTCCCGACAACGAGTTCACCGCGGTCATCGCAATCGCACGCCCAACTACGTTTTGAGCCGTCATCGCCTTCACCTCCACCGCCGGTCGCTCTCCGGCCCATCCAACGTCCCATACGGCCTCGGCCATCACTGAAAGGCGAAGGCAAAGGTGATCTCACAGCCTCGTACACGAATCCAGTAGCAGGCGGCCTCGATTTCATGCACGATGGTCTATCCTCCGACCCCGCTTCCTCAGCCTCTTTTTCCGACATCCCGATCCCCATCGCAGCCGGGGCCAAACGCCGGCACGCGATGATGATGATGCTGGACTCCTCAGCATCCCCTGTCGCTATCGGCAGCTCTTCCAGCCCCCACTCCGCTTCTACGGGGGGCGGCAACTCCGCCGTTGGCGGAAATCATGGGTCTGGCTCGTTCTCGAGCAGGCGGCGGACGAGAAGCTCGAGAATTGGGACTCAGCAGGCACATAACCAGAATATCGGTCTGACGCAGAGTACGTCTGATGCTATGGACGTAGAAGAAGAGGGTGGTCGAGAACGAAAGCGCGTCGCGAGGCGATAACCCGCAGTCTTCCAGTTTTTTTCGTTGAGATCCGTGCCTCTACATTGCATTTCTCCGCCATTCATAGTAACCTTGTATCCAACAATTCATTCACGACTCCACGAACCATCTTTGACGTACAGTAGTATCAGCAGCATTCACATTCCCTGTCTCGCTTCCCACTCACTCACGCTCCATACCTCACGACACCACCTTCCCCCCGTGTTCCTTTACAAGCTTTTGGATAGTCAATAGACTTGGTAGACAAGTTTTTTTGCGATCAATGTATCCTTATTCTTCGGTACCGGGCCGAGCCTCCATCAGCGTCTTGGCATGTCCTTAAATAGACCCATGAAGAAATGAGACCTACTTACGATCAACCTACGATAATTTTGAGCTTTCTGAAGACTACCTGATACTGGGTATACGTGCTTTCAGCGACCAACGTTATCTTGGACTCGGAGTTGCATGCACCTCGATGCCTGTTAGATGCCAGTGAACAATAGGCTGACCATTAACACATGACCATTTCTTCTCACGAGTCCACTGGTGGCATCAAGTTTTACGACGATCACCTCAAGTCGAACTGACGAGAGGCCTGTCAAGCGTTGGCATATTGGCAGCTCGGAGAATCATATCGACGCTCAATTTTCTATTTCGGCGCCCTGTATCTATCCTCCCAACATACACGTCTGGTAAACCAACGGCCACGGCCCACTTTAACCGCGACTCCTGACAGGCACTCTGGTATGATCAGCTTCGGATTGCAGCCAAATTGCAGCCTTGATAAGCACCTTAACCCTTTGAGCTTGGCGCCGTTGCTGTCAACGAAACCCACGGCATCATGATAGAGAGCTTGAATTGGTGCCTACGGTATGATGTTTTTTGTGACCCTGTCTTGAATTTCCGTCAGGGCCACCAACTATCTCACTTCGATTTCAAACTAACATCGTCATTCCTCTTCACCTTCAGGGTTACTACACGCCTAGCTCATCGTTGGCCCCTTTCACTAAGCTCTGCTGATTGGGTTCCTTCAGCATCCATGTGATCCATCATTCAAGAAATACACACTTATTATAACTATCACCGGCACCCGCTTTGCTCGCTGGCACCATCACCCACCTCTTAACGCCGATACGCTCTACACGCTTCTGGGTCTGCTCTCCCGGCGTGCGCAGGTATGGACTTCCACTCCCTGGTGGTATCGGCGTCGCGGCTGCAGACGGTGAAGGTGAGTAGATGTCTAGCTCATGCAGTCTGAAAACGCTTTTAATTTCACTTCAGTATATCAATGGTAATTCCCCTTACGTATGTCTCTTCGGTGGGGCAGGAATTAATGAGATGTTTGATCTTAGTCGCCAGTGGTGCGGTTCTGGTATGTCTGGTTCCTTTTCTGCTGGGATAAGAGAGGCTCGGTGCTGAGATGGACAAGGTTTTTGATTATTTCCAAACATTCGCGATGGAGGTACGTCTGCCGCTCGGTGGTTCTCATATCGCGCTTGGACTTCACACTCGGTGCTTACGGAAGAGGGTGTGTCCAGGTCGAGTTCTTCTGGACACCTGAATGGAATATTGGCAAAGTCCTGTATCTCTTTGCAAGGTACACGGCATTCTTTGATGTCCCGTTGGTGATCTACTGTGCGTCCGTGACTGCCCTTTCTAGCAATTCGCTTATCGACTCTACTTGGGAATTTCTTTCTTCGCAGACGCTTTGGCCTCTAACGTGTCGCACAAAGTATGCTGGATGAAACTATCTTTACCTGTTTTTGCTGATCCTTGCTCGGCAGACGTGTTATCAAGTGTATGCCGTCTCTGCCTGTACGTTCCCCCCCGCCTCACCAATGTTGTACCAGCAGTGTTTCTGACAGATGTTGGGTTAGATTCGACGTTAATCGGGATAGCATTCTCGGAAGGTTAGTACTCGCTTTTCTCAGGATCATCGATATATATAACGTTCGACCTGCAGCGATAATGATACTCCGCACCTATGGTCTATGGGCAAATAATCGCAAAATTCTCATATTCCTACTGACATTCCTCGCTGTCGGTCATTCGCATAATTCTTCCCATTCACTTACTCATTCGATGGTCTAGTTCATTGTTATACCAGCTCTTATTATATTATCGATATTCCTGAAGTCGTTGAAATGTGGGTGCGTAATATCATACTTTCGACGCGCTGCTTAGAAATCCTATAGACGGCGCGCCACCATTACCTACTGTAACTGGCTGCTATCCCACAGCGGGGAGCATAGTACTTTTTGTAGACTTTGTGCTGATCATTTTATTGGAATGCAGTGAGCTTGTTCCTGTGTCATACAGCTAGGAACACGTCTGACGACTGTTTCAGCTATCATGTCGCTGACCGTCTGGATCGGAGTAAAGCATTTTCGGCACTCTCGAAACCGCCTTGTCTACACCCTCTACCGGGACGGGATATTCTTCTTCGTTTACCTCTTCTGTGAGCGCATCTGTTCCATGTACCTCAGCCTTTCGCTAATTGCAGCCCAGTGATTTCCGCGGGAAATATTGTTGTATTGGTAGCTGGCCCGGTCAGTTTCCCCCGAAGCGTTTGAGGTCCGCTACACTCACCTCTTTTCATCCTAGCCCGAATATGTCGATCTACTTAACACGTCCGTTTGGCACTGCTTTCTCACGCCATTGAACCTAACCTTCATATTTCAGCTTCCAAAGAGTCATGCACAGCATACTTTCAACTCGCATCATGCTCCATGTTCGCGATACCGCACGCAGTGATACTCTCAGTCAGGTGCAGACTCGGGACCCCAGGAGCACGTACGATCCCACTATATTCACGACCATCATGTCATTTGGCACGCAATATGATGAAGAAATACCACTGTAGCAACAAATTCCTGGATGTATACGTATTATCGCCATTGGTGAGCCGTTCTCTGACGCTTCGAGCAGCAATTTTGACAAGCATCTAGTACTTTTATTGCATGATGTACTAATAATAGATATTCGATCCGGCGGCGACACCGGCGACAGCGACAGAGATGTATTTTACCTAACATAGACGATCATCGATCTATACCATGGGCTTGTATCAAGGTTTGCCCTTTAGCCAATGTTATCCAAACGCGTACCAACCAATGATACGTGTCGCATATAAGATGACAAGGGAGATGGAATGGATTCGGATTAGACGGATAGTATTATAACACGTTTAGCCTAGTGAGCTTCGACCTTTAACCGAAGAATCCCTTGTCACGCAAATATTCGTGATGTTCTTGACGATGCGCAACTACTTTCTTGTCGACTGATGCTCGCCAAATGGGAGTACCAATCTGAACAGGAAGTGAGTACGGGTTTCGTTAGAACAAAATGGAGAGGCGAACACACATATGCAATTAAGTCATAGATGCCATCGAGGAACCAGCTGTTCTTAGGGGAAGCACCACGAGTTGAAGAGCGGAACAGGCTGGTGATGAGGTCTCCTGTTATGTGTGCATGGCCGTTCTCGACGCCTGTTACGTACCGTCAATGTCCGTACCTGAGTCGTGAGAAGAAGAAAGACACCTTTGTAGAGCGCCAGAGCAGCCTGGTCTGCAGTGAGCCCGTCGTCCGTACTCTCGATCTCACGAACGACCTTCGGTTTCGTTTGATTTTCCACATCATACCCGGGCGTGAACATGGTTGGTGGGAAGAAGATGTGGATATCAATGCCGTAAAGCATGAGTTCAGACTGCAAGGTGTCGGCAAGGCCTAACAATAAATGGAATTAGCCAAGTTCAGACGGTCAACGAACGGGATTACCTCGTAAAGCGTGTTTCGCAGGTGAATACGACGACCAGCCGACGAAGGACATGTATCCAAGGGTGGACGACACAAAGACAATCTTCCCCTTGCGTTGCTGTCGCGCCATCTGCTTCGCTGCAGCCTGATAAAAGATAAGGACGACACGTCTCCTAGTGCAGAAGCTGACTCACGAATGCCGTCCATGCCTGAACCCAGTATCCCGCCGTCATCCCATCGACCAAATCCTGCTCCTCCATTTCTACGAAGAACATGGGCTTGGAAGCCCCTGCGCACGCGAAAATCGCGTCGGGGGATTGTCCGTCGTGCGGGGCGCAGACTGCGCGCAGGGCGTCGGCGGAATCCTTTGCTGTATTTAGAGAGAAGGAATGGGCCTTCAGGATCTGTTCTGGACTTTGGCGAACTTCCTGTCAACGACATTACTGTCAGCACGTTTCAAACAGGCTATAGCCCTTGTACAACGCACCTCGAGCTGAGCAAGTGCATTATCCAACTTTTCCTGGTTTCTGGCCACTATCGAGACGTGCGCACCCTTCTGGGTCAGGAGAAGGGCCAACGAGAGTCCGAGTCCTGTGCTTCCACCTGTGACATAGCAATGCTAGAATAATGTACGTCTCAGCCCATCGATCCCCACCGTCGACAAATAGACAAATTGGACTTACCAGGCCCCGTGGGTTCCATTTCGATGAGAAAAACATATCTTTTCTTGTTTTATTGGATATATATACTGGCCTCCGGGATGTAAAAGATAGTGAGGGGGACGTGGCGCTTGTAGAGTTATGGCGAGAACATGACCTATGCTGTCAACTGGCGGGAGGAAGAAAGCAAAAATAGACTTTTCTCACGTCGAATCTGTTCCTCTCCATCACTTCGAAACAAATTTACATCACGAGCTAAGCTCAAGAATTTCCATTGACGCTTCAAGCTCAAGTTTGAGTACAGCATGAAACTATGTTTCAAGGTTCGAAAAATCCCCAAACGCGATTTATTGGCTCGGAAACGAGCAGCCTAAGGCCCGGAGAAACATCACAAAATATGCCTCCTATTCATCGTGATGCCATCAAATCCGATAAAGAGAGACTGGAGCAAGGTACACTCACAGTGCGCAGCTCTCAATCTTCGGGTATGTAACCATCTATTAAAACTTCATATTTCATAAGTACAGGCTGCAAAGAGTTATCGGAAATGCCTTGAACGTGCCTCCCAACACACGTTCACGACGCTTCACGACGTCACCAAACCACCCTGTCTCCGATTTGTGCGGTCAAATATCTTAATGAGGATGGTCCCTGAGGCCTGGGGCGGTCATGCGGAGGTCATTCTAGGTCATTGCATGCAAATTGCATGGTTTCGGAATATCTGATCATCTCGCTTACTGTATTAGGGACTAGACCGAAGGGAATTTGAAGGGAATCAAGGAAGAATGAACAGCCATCACGATCGCCCTCGCTTCCAAGAGACCACTGCCACAAGGATTCCAAATGACAGAATCTCTTGATGTTACGACTTGTTACGAACTTTGCGAAGGGTACTTATATATGCGATATCTCCGAACCAGTTTTGCCTTCCTTCTCTGCACCGCGTGCTTCTGACTGCTTCTGTCATGGATATACCCTCGCTAGCAGCTTCTGCGAGCCTCCTCCAGACGGTCAAGGTCAGTGAGCTCATGGAAAACATCGATCGTCGGCCCGCTAATCAAACTATCATGTAGTATGTGAATGGTGAGGGATCCTCTGCGACGATCAATTGAGCTCAGTCTGCTCATCGAAATTTATTCTTAGTCGCCAGCTTTGCTCTTTTGGTGAGACCTATCCACATCCCGATTAACGGCACGAAGTTGACCAAAACCCCACCATCAGTTATATGACTACTTCCAAACGCTCCCCCTAGAGGCACGTCGACTCTTCCCTCAATCCAAAGCTCACTGAATAATCGTGGTCATATAAGGTCGAGTTCATATGGAAGGCGAAATGGGGGATGGGGAAAGTTTTGTTCTTCTTCGCTCGGTACCCCACGTTTATCGACGTGCCCATCATGCTTTATTGTGCGTATCTCGACCCGACATTCCTGCTGCCCGTACTTATCGTCACCCAAAGACGCCCTCATGCCGAATATCCCACATGCGGTAAGTCGCATTCAATATCACTATGTCGAAGGCTAAATCGGCTCCCCAGATGTGCACGCATCTTTATTCCGCGGCCTCCTGTGAGTGCCTTCAAAACAGTTGTTAAGGTCTTCGCTGACCGGTTGAGTAGGGCTCACGGCGTTCGGAATTGGAATGGCAGAAGGTGCGCGTCCCACAGACCCATAGTAGGTGCAAAGGAACTGACGGACACTAGCGATCTTGATCCTTCGAACCTATGCGTTATGGGGGAACAATCGCAACATCCTCATCTTTCTGCTATGCCTGTATACAGTAAGGCGATTCCATCTTTATCCTTCACCAGCTCATACATACCCCCTAGGCCATCTATATCCCAGTCGTCGTCATCCTGGTGTTCTTCTTGCGTTCTTTGAGATGTGAGCCTTTCCCCGCCAAATACCAACCTCACAGTTCAATCCACTCACGTTATGCAATCCAGATGGTGAACCACCACTTCCAACGGTCATGGGCTGCTATCCGACCGAAGGAAGCATAATTTTATTCGCCGACTTCGCGCTGCTCATGGTGAACGAAACGAGTGCGTGACCTCATTTTCATTCCAATTTCCAAGGCCGCTTTCTGACGCGTCCTCGGAGCAGTCGTCATGATCCTCACCATCTGGATCGGCGTAAAGCGCTTTCGCCATTCCCGGAACCCTTTGGTCGTTACCCTCTACCGCGATGGAGTGTTCTACTTCATCTACCTGTTCTGTGCGTAAACGTCTCTCTTTCGACAGTGGGCGGCGAAACTGATCTTGGCGTAGTTATCTCAGCTGGGAACATCGTCGTGCTAGTTGCAGGCCCGGTATGTCCTTTCCTCCGATATTTCAACCATATGCGTGAACCTTATTTCCTATCCCTAAATCAGCCTGAATACGTCGATCTCCTCAACACGTAAGTCCCCTTTCCCCATGCCACCCCTGCGCCTGAAGGCTGATCAGCGAGACGTGATCAGGTTCCAGCGAGTAATGCACAGCGTGCTGTCCACCCGTATATTGCTCCATGTACGGGCCACCGCTCGGAGCGGCTACGTCCGCGATATGACGCTGCTCTCTAGCATCCAATTCGAGCCGAAGGACACTATCACCACCACCACGGAAACGACTCACTAGACAAGTCAACTCTGTGAAGCAATTGAGCCAGGGGCTGCGATAGGCTGCTCCGGTCGGGACATCCTGCGGTATCGTCAGCGAAGGAGCTGGTATCCACTACCTGCCCAAATACGCTCCTTCCAAGGCGCAAAACACCGCCCTCAACCGCTCCACGCACGAAACGAGGCTGACGTCGCTGGCGACAAGGAAAAATCACTCCTGCGCTATTCGATGGGTCGAAAGGGTGACCGAGATCGCGTATCTCGCGATGTTGCTATCTGTAGTCGGGAGTCAAGCGCAGAAAGTGGTGGAGGTGGAGTGGGCTTTGGGACGCCTGCCGAGAGCTAGCGTCCTCCGACATCTTTCTCAGTAACTCATCTTTGCCCCGCGGATACATTGACGCCAGGTAAACCCTGTCGCTGTCCGATCACCAAAGTCCAACCACCGAAGGATATTTTGGACAGGCCAAACCATGCCCAGTTACAAAACTATAATACACCGACACCGAAGACCCTCTACACCGATCCTACCCCGACACCCTCCATCCGAGCACCACACCCAGCATGCCCCCCCATTAGGGCCAGCGAACCATGCCGCTCAACTTTTATCAAATCGTTTTGTCCCAAATGTAAATATAACCCATCAGGGTCCGACGCCCCACACTTCCAGCCCGACACACTCAAACGCGACCACACCCGCAGTCTTGGGGCCAGGCGAGCACAGAGGCTCGTTGGCGAAGGTGGGACAGGCCGCGCTGGAGCCGTTGTATAATGTATCATCGAGGTATAATCCGTAGTTGCCGTCACTAGACAAGGGATAATGAAATGTATGAATATAATGTCTTTCACGAGCAGAGCAAGGAAGAGAGACGTACCCGCCCCCGAAAGAAATAAAATCCGGCTCGCAGAGTGCTACATATTCGTTCTTGCCCGTCCATTTGAAGACCTGGAACTTTTTTCCGAAATGTTTCCATAGGAAACTGTCGACATAGCAATGGTCAAGTCAGCTTCCGGACGCAATCAAGAACGACGGAACACTGACCTTTCGCCGCTCCCGTAGTACCCCTTCCCGCGACTCGGGCGCACGCCCTCCTTCCCCATCCAAGCCCCAAACAGCCCGTCCCCAGCGTCCTTCACGACGACAAGCAAGCCCGCTGGGCCTGGCGCCCCCGGCTTCGGCTGCATGTGGGCCTCGCACCGTGTATAGAGTGTGTTCAGCGAAATGCCGTGCTGGTCGAGTGAGTACACGAGGGTCCATTTTCGGGGGAGGCGCGCCAGCGCGGGGAGGTGAGGCCGGATCTGGAACGCATACGGGATTAGACGATTATCGAGGGATAGATGAGGTAGGGGAAACGCACCATATCAGCCACATCGATCCCTAGAACAGGCGTCGTCGACGCCTTGCGCCCGAGCAAATCAATGCCCCCACTCCGTCTCTCGATGATCTGCCCAACGTCCTTCCCCTTCCCCCTCCTCGTCAGATCAGCCGCGCCCCGTACGCCAAGAAGCTCCCTCTCCCTCACGTCATCCCCTCCACTCAGCTCCCTCTCCAGCTCCGCCGAAAACCCCTTGTCCCAATCGTACGCCTCGCCCTTGTACCCCGGCGCCCCACTCGGCGGCGTGTAGACGTGCGACGCAAACGGCGAAGCCTTCAGAGTGCGACCAAAGGGCGTGCCATGGGATATCTGGACGTCCGGTGCGGGCTGGGACGAGGCCCGCCCCGGGTGAATGTGTCGATCGATGCTCCGGGACCGGAGGCTGGGTCGAGTGGAGGTGATGGCGGTGTCGGATGCGAAGATGGATTCCAGGGAGGGGGCGGCGGCGTGGTTGTAGGTGTTTGCTGGGCTGGATTTGGAGGAGGGGAGGAGGGAGGACATCCAGCGTGAGGAGAGGCTGCTTAGGGTCGAGTAGGAGGGGGACTGGTGCATGGAGGGTCTACTTGGGCTGGCGCTGCTGGATAGCGGGTCGGAGTCGTGGGGTGGGGAGGATGAGGAGGCGGTGGATGGATCTGCGAGTGGCGGCGCTAAGGTGACTGGAAGAGCGAGGGTGGAAGAGCGGGATGGTGAATGGTCGGGGCGCGGTGCAATGGGCGCTCGGGGCTGGTTGAGCACTGTGGCAGCAGGTTTAGTGGTGAAGAAGTCATCGTCGAGGTCGTGAAAGGAGTTGGCGGTGTCAGACTCTGTAGTCGAAACTGGAGAGACAGGGGATCTAGGATTCGTCGGCAACCCAGCGTCTGGACTCCCCGATCCCTGATCCTTCATCCAGTATAGAGGATCGTCCTCGTGCATCAGAAGTTCATCGAGAACATCGTGCTTATTCCGATCCGCCGCCTGTTTTGCATCCTGCGCGAATTTGTCAAAGAAGTTGAGGCTGGCGCTGCCTTTGTATGGCCCATTGTTCGATGAGGATATGGGCGCTGGTGATTCGAAATCTAGGCTCGCCAGGGGATCTTCCGTTGCTGATACGGAAACGAACGACCCAAACTCTGAGTCGGATCCTGATGCTTCGTGATGAAACGAGTGCGGCCGTGCGCTTGCTCTTGTGGGCACGGCAGTCATTGGAGCAGATTCAGGTGTTGGTGATGCACGAGGCGTTGCTGGAGAGAAAAGGGTCGCGAACTTGTCGATCATAGCCTCGTCAATCATCGTGATGTTATCCGAGTTGGAGGACGCCATGTTGGCAGTGTCAAAGGAATGCTATGAGCTGGGCCATCCTTGTGAGTTCAGAATCTCGTTGGAAGACCTTTGCTCACTGGAATTCGAATGGATTGGTAGGCGACATAGACTGGAGGTGGAAGGAGACCGCTGCGGTGGGGACAGCGAACACCCCCCACGTGTCGACCAGATTAGATTAGATGGACATATCTAGATCTCACGGCCTTCACAGAATACTGAATCATGTTAATTAACATGATTCAGTATTCTGTGGTGTCAAACAGTTACATGAGAGTACCGTGAACAGAGGCTAATTTAGATCCCAAACCGTCTCTACCAATATGACTACCTACACATGTTTAGGCAAACGGAACCCGGCTACCTTTCAATCTTTCGCGCGAGCCTTACCAAGCCCTTCACATCGTCCCAAGCTGAATTTCGCAGGCGGTATGGATCGATAGCAGCGACCCTCCGCAAACGGGGAAACACCGTCATCAACATGGTGGCAATCAGAGCCGGGGACCCTACCGGTTCGTACTTTATGGGTGAGTACCAGAAATCCAACGTCTCGATAAGATCATTACGAACGCCAGCAAATAGTGGCGGGTCCACAGGGTCCCCGAGGACGGGTATGGACAGGGTGTGTAAGTGGGGACAGTGCTTGATCAATGGGATCAGTCCAGGGAGTGTTATCTGGCTAATATTGCTGCGGTTGTTGGAGATCGTGAGGGAGCGGAGGGCTGGCCAGCCGAGAGATGCATCCATCAACCATGAATCGGTCAATTCTCCTTCGAGACCAAGACGGTCGAGGTTAAGATTGAGGGTTATACAACGTAAGGAAGTCAGTGCGCATAGTGTTCGCAGCACACCAGGTCCGGAAATATCCTCGTGATGATAGTCGGAATTGGGTGGTTGGAAGATCAAGCGTAGATTTAGCAACGAGTGAAGGCATGGATGGCAGTCGAGCGATGCCATCAGCATGCCCATATGGCCTGGGTTTTCCTGGGTATCTGGTCCGGTGGGTTTCATCGTAATGTCCAAAGTCTCAAATGGAAGCTGGAGGCTGGTAACCACCTCCGCGGCTATTTCCCAGCTCTCGGAATGAAATACGAAGTGGCGCAGGCTCCGGAACCCGTCGGCCTGAGCCAACAATTCGGGCGATATGTGGGCACAGTGCAGGCGTTCGAGGGATGGGAGCGCGGCTAGGTCGCTAATTATGCCGGAGACTAAATCGAAGTCTATATCGAGAGAATGAAGGGATTTGAGGTCGCATAATATCGCGAGAGTGGATTCAAGGGAGAGGTTAGATAATCTCGTGTACATGGCTGCAATGTTGCCTGTTGCTCCTTCTAATGAGGGAATCGAAGAAACCATCGAGAAGGACGAAAGTCCTTGACAGAGCTGAAGGATGTCCGAAAACAGTTTCGTTACTGAATCCCAGCATTCGCGGTTTATAATGACGCGGATGGTCTCCAGGGACGGTCCGAGAACAAGACGAGCGTTAAGATCAGGACAAGCGTCAAGATCAAG
This sequence comes from Lyophyllum atratum, assembly GCA_014905825.1. Classification (NCBI taxonomy): domain Eukaryota; kingdom Fungi; phylum Basidiomycota; class Agaricomycetes; order Agaricales; family Lyophyllaceae; genus Lyophyllum; species Lyophyllum atratum. Next base: position 136,347 of record JACGCN010000049.1, read on the forward strand.
ACAAGCGTCAGAATCGGTGTCGGATTCCTCTATTGGCTCGAAAGAGTCAAAAGTGAAGAGAGCTTCGCGAAGATTTGGAAGTAGCCACCGACGTGGCTCGTATCCAAGGATTGCTTCCGCAACGCTCTCATGCAGAGCACGTCTTTTGCGCAACGAGGACCACCCCAATCGTCTGATTTTCTTCCCATAGTACTCAACTCTAGACCAATCCGATTCCTTAAGCGGTCTCTTGAACGCCTTCAATGGGACAAGATCAGATACACCCCACTGAATTGAACGTGCATTGGACACGATCGCACTGACCACTACATCTTCCTGACCCGAGGAGCGCTCGGGCAGGACGATCGACTTGAGGTGCCAGAGGTCCGACGGCATGACCTGGATAAGAAATCCCAACGTCGGCTGCTCATACCAGAGTATATCTAAAGCGGGTTCTGAACAAAGCCGTGAAATCAGATAACAGGGGATATGGGAAATGAGTGGATGGACCTTGCCTGTGAATGCGTGGCAAGTTTGAGCGAGCGATGCGAGTGAGGACAGATCCAGGTCACGGAAGATGATTGTTAAGATATCGAAGACTCCTAAGCAATCATGCATTGCGTTTGACGGGCGTGGTGGGGAGGGGTATGGAGATGGGATTGGGATGACGCTGTAGGCAAGAGGATGATCGAGCCTGATCAACGTGGTATGGGGAAGGCAAAAGGAAGAACCCTGAGTCCGTCACAGTGGGTCCAGTCACTATGAATGAAGGACCTCACCGGACAAAAATATTAGATGTTTGCAACTTTGACTTGGGCTGTTGCCAGACCAAATCTTGACTTGCATTTTTCAAACTTGAACTTACCCACGCTCCACTTTGACTTTCATCGTAATTTTTGATTTTCGAGGCTCGCATTCTCTCATTGATCGCACATATTTTGAACTTTGAGCAGCAACATGGGACTCTGACAACATTGAGTGTGACCTGCAACCTTCCTGATAGTGCCGGCATTTGAGGCAGAGCAAGACACCCAAAACCCCGTGAGAGGTATTTCCTAAACGGTCAAAACAACCGGAATTCCTTGTCATGAACTCACTGCCAGGCTGATCGTCAATGGAAGCGTCTGAAATTTAGACTGTGTATGTATTCATGTGCAGTTTTGGAAGTTTTGAACAATCCGAGTGCTTTGAATTTGGCAAAGAAATTTCGGCGACTCAGGGAAAGGGCTACTCGCGTCCCGTTAGCCCGCACGTCCATCAAAACAGAATGCTGTATTGAGAAAATCGAGAGTACACGCGATCCGGCCATCAGAAGCCCTTCCCCCGACCGTTCACCGTCCCAGGCCCTCTCGCGGTCAGAAACGACGAGGACGCGCCGATTCCCTCGCTCCGGTCCCGGGACACGGGCACTACCACCTCCCCGCCAGTCCGCCGTGTCCCGTGTCAACGAAGCCAGCGCAAGTTGCAACGCCGAAGGAAGGCCTTACAACAACATCAAAGTGAGGCGTGGGTAAGTGCAAGATTCATGACCTCAAGACGAAAACAGCCGTCGTCAGGTTGGATGTAGAAGTTTCATTGTCAAGATTTATTTTGTCCGGTGACGCGCTTCAAAAGTCACTACTTCAACTTCAACTTGATCAAGTTGAAGTTGATGGTGTACAACGCGATCAGGTGACTTTTACGCTTTCCAACCAGCCCCGCTCCTCGCCACGGTCCCGCAGAAAGGTAATTTACACAAATATCGCGGGGCGAGCTGGACAAGTAGGGAAAACTCGAGGTTGCGCTTCAATAGCAGTTGATAGCCTGTCTTCAGCCATGTCATGTAAAAAAAGGGGAGAAGTAGAGGTTAAGACGTTGATATCTAAGATCGGCGCTGGCGTTGTACGCTGCTCAGGTCAAAATTTCGCATTTTCTGGGAGACGGTTGGGGGCTGGCGAGCCTTGCGCAGGTAAACCACTCGGGAGTGAAATGCAGATGGAGTAAGGACATGTTTGGGGTGGGAGCCGTAACGCGGGGACAGCGGGCGAAGGCTGCGGTGGGGATCGGCTACAAAAGTGGTGAGGAGCCACGGAAATGTTGGGTGAAAAACGATGGCACGATGCACCTCTCGTCGTCGAAAAGGTCAAAGTTTGCAAACAAGAGCCAAAATTCTAAACCCTAACCTAGCCCAACCTTTGTCACCACAACTTCCACATCGGTCTCTGACATGAAACGAACGTGGCGTACAGGCTAGCCTCAGGATGAGCGCCACTCAATCGTGTGTAGTAAACTATTACGATTTTCAGTTACATTCACCATCTGCCGCCGTCCCTTCCAGCATCTCGTAATTAACGACGTAGGTCCAACGTGATAAGATAAAATACCATCTAATCAACGTGCCTGAACCCTCGGTAATTGATGAACCGGAGCCGCCCCAAAATGAAGATGCTCGCGTAACGCTGTTTACCCTTGGTTTACCCGACCCCGACAACGGTCCAACACTTTAGAGGCGGATAAAATGGCCTCGATTTCGATACCACGCTCGACCGCAATGTCTCTCGAAAGGCTTTCTACGGTCGCGTCCGCGCTTGGAACTCCCCTAGCCGCCAACCTCAAGGCTCTCTTCAAGTTCGCACCGACACTCGCGAAATATGTGCTTTGGCTGGTGATCTTGGTCAACGTGCGTTCGTGGCCTCTGGCATGGCACTGTGAGTTCACCCTCCACTCATTGTCGTCATAATTCTGACCATGGCGAAAAAGTCCGCGTATTCAGGCCTGTGTTCAGAATACGACTCGCCCATAAAATGGTGGTGTTGCGGTCAATGTTCAAGTCGCGCGCTGCCAAGATTCAAGCAGAGGACGAATGGCTCGATTCTATTTGTCCAGTGGGCTCCGATCCGTTGAAATACGTGATCAAATACAATTCGTGGGCTAGTGAGGCGGATATCTCGAGAAATGCTTCAGGTGGCTGATGGCAATATAGGCCTTGACGAAAGCGATTTTAATGGTCACTTAAGCAACTCGAGCTATGCCAAAGTGAGTTCTCAAACCTGTCTATCACTCCCCAAGCACTGAAGACGCGTCATCAGACAATGGATGCCGCGCGTTTCAAGTCCGCGTTAGCCATGTTTCCAAGGTTCTTTGGCGCAGGAGGGTGGATCGCTTTGGCAGGTCCGGCGCTTATCTTTTGAAAAATTGACTCTATCTCACGGTCTACCCAGCCACTCACTACAATTTCATCCGCGAGATACCCATGTTGGCGTCGTACGAAGTGAGATTGACCGTCGGGACTTGGGACCATAAATGGGTGCGTCTACTCAGCACTAGATCCCTAACATCCACTGATACACATCCCAGCTCTACGTCATCGCCAAGTTCGTATCCAAGCCTCCCAAGGCAAGCAAAAAGCCCCACCACGCAGCACTCGAACAGCCCACCCCTTCCTCCAACGAAAACACCGCCCTCTTCAACGCATCCCTGCGCACTCCCGCAGACGCCATCTCCTCGACCACCACCCCGATCTCCACCAGCGAAACCCCAACCGACACCGACACCGAGGCAGACGCCGCCACACCCGACGCCGCCACCGCCAAAGCCCTCAAAGCCGTCGCCGCCTCCCTCGCATCCGAGGCAGAGCCCGACGGCGCCATCCTCCACACCATCTCCGTCTCCCAGTGCTGCTTCAAGATCGGGCGCATCACCGTCCCGCCCGCACTCGTCCTCGCCATCAACGGCTTCAGCGTCCCCGGCACGGATGTCGCCACGCCTTACTCCCCCTCGAACCCGCCGCCGCATTGGCCGCAGGCGAAGGCGGTGATGTCGAAGCCCGCGGGTGGGAGCATCAAGAAGCTGCAGACGCTGTTGAGGGGTGGATGGAGGGAGGTGCCTGAGGAGGAGCGGTGGTGGGATGCTGCGATGGGAGGTGCTGTCGAGGAGAGGCGGAAGAAGGGCCTGGAGGTCGTGCGAGCGCTGGGCATGGGCATTGCTGGCGTGAGGCACCTTTGAAGAGGCATCTTAGGTGGAAGTTCGGGGATGTGTGGAAGGGCTGGTAGACTAGACAAGGCCGTGTAGAGGAGAGACATTATCTTTATTCGTTATGGAAGGAATCAGAGTCTGTTACAGTATCTGGATCATAATATATACTAGTCATGACAGGGCATTCGGGGCATTACAAGATGGAAACATGACAACAGAGCAACAAAGAACACCGGAAGAACATTATTTAGTCGACATCATTCGCTTGGATCGTGACATTGGTTGGGGGCGTATCATCGTGCAGCCCCATCGCGATAGACATTTCACATACAGGGAAATCATCGAACAATCCTATCTTAGGCTTCACTTCGCCGACACCTTCCAGGAGACCAGAGTGAGCCTTCGGAGGAGACGTGCGCCATGGTTCTTTCGCAAAACGACCGGGGTTTACCACGCCTGATGAAGCGGCCCATCTGCTACTCCAGCGCTCGGTCGGCTCGGCGTCGTCGTCGATGGAAACGTCAGGTGAGGGCTCGGACTTGACCATACGCTGAGAAGCCATGTAGAGAATGATCTCTTCGTCGTCTTCGACGAGACGTTCCAAGTTCTTGACTATTTCAGGGTTGAACAGCTGGGGCCTGGGCGCGAACACATGGTCGTGCGATGGGTCGTGCGGTGGACCTCGTTGACCGACGGGGACAGCTTGTGTGGAAGGCTGGACGTTCACCTGCCTGGAGGGATGCCTGAACGGGTTATGGGAGGAGATTGGCACCGGGTGGCTCTTGAAGGCGTGAGGTATCCCAGGTGTCCGGCGAAATGACTGAGCGGGTTTCAGAGGGGAACGGGGGTCCATAGGGTTCGTTCCAGGCGTACGGAAGGACTTGTGAGGTGCCGCGCCCCAGGTGGATCGGGGCGGTACGTATATTACCGGGTCATCGGAGACTAAGTCTTGCGTATAGCGGCGTTCTGTGTCGATTAGACCTTGGAACAGAAGCGGTTCTTCATGAAGAGGCGTGACGGTGGCGTGATGGGATACAAAGTCTGAATGTGGTTCGGGACGTACATTGGGAAGTGGGATGGTGCGGAGCGGCCTGGCGATATAGCCAGGGTCTGGGGGCTTGGCGGTGAACGATTTGGGCCGATAATCAGAATGGGATCGTGAATTTGAGCTTCCTGGAACACCGTCGTCGCCGCTTCCAACCAGTTCCACCATATTGAAGCGCTCTTGCCTGTCAGACAAATCGATGATGGGGCGGCTATCAGGCTGGGGGTGTATGGGAACAGAGCGTTTTGTATCTCTGGGGCGGGATGCACGCTTCGCCGCTTGGTATCTCCCCAACATGCTGGTCAACGGAAGGGGTGGAGGAGACGTTGGTCCTGTGACATGCGTGACCTGGCGCCTTACATATGTGCGCTGGTGATCGGAACCATTTGGAGGCTGAGTAGACGCCGCATTGCGGAGGGAGCTCCTAGTATGGCCTGATGGAGTAGGTCGAGATGTCCCAATGGGCGCCTGTTTCACGGTCGGCTTGGGTAGAGGGGGCGGTCGTTCATTCATATCATCGCCTGATGAATCAAGAGACGCAATAGATCCTTCGCGAGGATAGAGGGTGTTATAGGGGCATGGAGATTTCGGAGATACTTGGGTGAGATCATCTCCCAGCGCTAGCTCTGGGTCATCCCATTCAGAGTAGGAAGGTAGGACGGAAGGACCATTCTTGTAGTACTGGATCGAACTGGGCAGTAGAAGACCGAACATTTGTCCCAGTCTCCCAAAGACTCCCTTCCTCGAGTGGGGGTCTATCATCTGTGTTGTAGATGAAGAATTCCTAGAGAATATATCATTATGAGATGACTGGTGTATGACGGGACGACTCACGTTGTCACTGTAGCAGGGGTGAAGAAGCGAGGGTGGTCCTCAGGAATCTTCAGGGTAGGGGTGGGACTTCAGGGGCGCGTTTAGCGCTTTTCATGAGGGTCTGAGCCGACCTTTTATAAGACCGCATAGCGGTGGCTTTGATGGGCCTCTCCAGAGAACTATGGCCATCCTTCCCGACCGCACCACGGAGAACAACAACTGCGACAAAGGCAAGGCCAACATACAAGGTTCATCACAAGAGGTCTGACAATTACCGACCACGGTTGAAAGCGAAAGAGGCCAACATCAACTACTGAACTCGGAACAACAGGGAGAGAAAAAGGAAAGCTATGCATCATAGCAACTGGTTCGCAACGCGACGGGATCGACGAGGGGAAAGCCGCTATTTGCTGCTGTTTGGCCATATTGACCCTCAAGGCCTCAAGCAAAGCTTCAAGTTCCGATCACCGACAAGAGTGCCATTTTCCCCTGCAGCCACTTACGAGCATCCACCATCTCTAATTTGCATGCCAATTCTCGATTTCAAGCAGTCCCAAGTTTCAAAAACTGACACGAACTATGGAAGTCTCACCGTAATTCGAGAGATGCAGGATACTCTTAATCAATCAGGCTTCAGAACCTAACCGTGAAAAGTCGTCCCACCGTGGCCTGTGCTGTTGTATAGGCTGAGTCGAAATGGTCCACCGCTATGAGTCTTAGGGTTATCCGACAATAACGGAAGCCTATATGTACTTCTTCGCCGGTAGAATTGGACGCGGTGCCGGACCTCGCAGGCATGGAGTTCAGCGAGTACGATCCAAGCCAATGTCCAAGTGTCTGGAAGTCCTAAAGTACTTACCTTATCTCGTATGGGCTTCCCCTCGACGTCCCAGATATAGTTGACTTGACTTCACTGCTCTTGGTAACACTGTTACTAGTGGTTCGCTCCAATTTGCACTCGTACTGAAGTTTCTGTAAGCCGGGGCCGATGTCAACTGCCAAAACCGTTTCTGAAAGGTGTCAATATTCCGGTATCCCAGAAGAGTCATGTTGCTGTCACCGACCCGCTCATGGAATTTGGCGCCGATTTGTAGGTCAAGGAAGCAGGCATGATCCCGAAAAAATCTGTTCTGTCGTTCGGAAACGGTCCAAGAAGAGGAGCGAAGAGGAAGCACCGAGAGGGGAAAATGTCGCGACTATTGCTGGTGGACAGGTCACAGACGCTACCCTCAAGAACTGCAATGAATGACATGCTCCGTGGATTATCAAAGTGCGTGCTACATTCTTCATGCTTCATTGCATATTCTTGGATTATTGACGCGATCTGTACCTAAAGAAACCATGGAGTAGCCATAAGAAAATGTGCCTGGCCCTCTCGGACCACGGTCACCCCGAAACCACTCTACGCATCCGGCAGACGATACTTAGAACAGACTCTTTAACCTCAAGGAAGACACACCAGACGCTGGTACCGCTCTTCTCATGTTCGGAAGGGCCTGTCGTCTGGATCCAAGGTATAGCCATCAAGGTGCAGATGCCGTATAACCTTGCAACGAACAAGCCTGAGCTAGGAGCTGGGCCTTTTTCATAAGGGTCAACATATATGACGGCGCGCCGAATATGACCGTCCGGCTAAAATTATTCGAGTGAAGGGCATTGGAGGCGCTACGACTTATTTCGCGGCGGGGCTGAGCATGAGCTTGTCGTAAAGACCTTGGATGTCCTAGCTGAGAACATTTTCTTGGATTGTGTTCCCTTTTCACCTAGCGCATCGCCATAAAACCTGTATTCATCGCGCTATCAATCATAGTACCTTTCCTTCGAATACGGCTACTTTTCACCTCCAGAGAACTCACTGAAGTCTGACACAGCCATGGCGGCCTCCGGCCAAGACAGTAGACTTGAGAGAGGCAGATTCAGCAAAAAGGTGATACTTGGAAATGACAACTGTGAGATTCGAACTCACGCCCCGAAAGACCAGATCCTGATTCTGGCGCCTTAGACCGCTCGGCCAAGTTGCCATGTAACCCTGTGGCAATCAGCGATTCAGATTCTCCGGTCATGATCTTATTCTCTGCCGGACCGCGATCACGAGCCGGTCAGTATCCCTCAAACATATCACAGCGCTTCGTCTAATACTATATAACAGATGCCAGAGGTAGGCTTGCGGGGAAAATAGAAAGATTCATCTGAAAAGTGCTCTGCATTCTAAATCCAGGGTGGTGTGAAGTCACCAGCCGACCTCGGACCGCGTCGCTGCGGCGGGCGACAACCTAGTGGCAAGATAACCGTTGCGTGGATGACTCATATTTCCCTTCGAAGCGGTGAAAGGATGGTAGATGAATGTAGGTAAGATCTTGAGGACTATACGAAACGCGATGGGTCGACCTGGGTGTAAGGGTCGTGAAAGCGCAGTTTTGCGCGGGGAAAACAAGGCTTTATACAGGAGGGTTTGCATTCATCACCAATACTCTAATATGCGTGGAAATCGGGTGAGGCTATTGAGATATCATTAAAGGATGTACATCGAGTCCGCGATGGATTGCGAGGTGGGTCCTAAAGACTCAAGAGGGCCCCCGAACTCGATGTGGAAGGTTACGAGCCCATGTCACATTGGGAAGTGAAGCGAAAGGGCATCCCAAGGGTGCGGTGCTGCGAGTGTGGTTGGAACTCCTATCATCAGATGTCGGATGTATCGTGATGCGAGTGGTGATGAGATAGCCTTTGGATGTCAGAATAGGCTGTTTTCAGATACCCTCCCGGACCCGAAGATGGGGCGGGGAATGGGGGAGCCAACTTCGCGTCCTGGTGAAACATGGAACTTGGGAATCGGGATAGTGATCCCGCAGCATGTACACAAAGCCTCCTACACCTTGTAGGATGTAAAAAATTGCCGGTAAACGATATTATGATGAGAGGGGGATTCGAACCCCCGCCCCCGAAGAGACCAGATGGTTCAATTTCCACGTAACATTTCACCTTAGTCTGGCGCCTTGGACCGCTCGGCCATCTCACCATGTCTCCCATGGCGAGACGTGTTCCAGTGGGGCATAAGGATACCGCATCTACGGATGAAGATGGAGGGCAAGATCTGATTCGAGGCGTGAAAAAGGGGGAGCGGAAAGACGTGGGGTTGGATGGGTATCCTGGGACGAGCCCCCGCGTCTGAAGAGAGGAGATGAAGGCCAGCGAGTGACGATTTGCGCGCTTCTGCCCCAGTGTGGCGGCTTAGACCTCACGGCTATCTGACATCATCATACATCTAGACAATGGAGAGGCCGCGGGACATCGTTGAGCAGAGCTGGCGGCATATACATGATGATCTCGGAGTAAGAGTGGGTCATCGACTCGAATGGCATGGACAAGTGGGTGCGTTGAGCCCTCACAGGACTTAGTTGGAGGACAGGCCTCAAAAGGTATGGGTATGGAACCGGGGAGATTCAGATGAGGGTGTCAAGAGACGGTGAGCCCCTTTCGAAGCGTATCGATCATCCCGTCCGTGGATTCCATTCACTGTCAGCGCTGTCCGCAGTGTCGTGGGATGCACAATAGACAATCAAGGGTGGTGGACGAATCCTGGGGGGGGATCTGGCAGTAGTGGGGCTCGAAATGGTGGTATATGCAGGCCAGAAATTCGCGCAGGCCTCTCCATTACGTATCGCGAGTTCGCTGGAATGGACGACGGGGTGCACACTCCGCTCGACGTGCTGCGTATGAGCGATCTTGCAGAGAGCAAGAAAAACTGGGGTCAGCGTCAGTCACAGAGAGAGCTTCGATTCCGAACGTGTGGGATTTCGGGGCGTGTGATACCTATGCTCTACCAACTCCGGCCGGCTTCCAATCCGGCCTGTTATGGGCTCCTTGGGTGACTTTCTTCCGAATTCGGGGTTCGGGTACGTTGTATCTCGTCACGTCGCTGCGTCGTCATGGATAGCCTGTAGCAGTGTCCACTTTTTGTTCGTCACATTGACTTACCATCATATGCACAGGAATAGCACCTACCTTTGCGCTGACAGAGCCTCTCACTGCGCACCTCCCTCTAACGAGTGCCCCCACCTCGCCCTCGTATATAAAGCACGACGAAGAATCGGGTCCGCCAACACAAGCGCCCGGAGGCAAAAACATAATCTCCCCTTTAGGCCCGATCACTCGATCCTCCCACGGCTGTCATATCGCCGACGGGGCAACAACACAACGTCAGCCCCGCCAAAAGACGCTTGATTCCTGCTGCGACGACCGCTGTCGCTGCCTGTTACCTGGACATCGTACGGCGTGCAAAGGCAATTCCCCCAGTCCTTGTACTTTCCAGCTATAACATCGAATCCAGCTCCGATTCCCTATATTCCGAAAAGAGATGGTGTCGTCACGTCCTCCCGCGTCGCCGTCGATGGGAGCGACCTCCTCCAGCCTGCAATTCACCCCATCGACGTCGTCGTCAAACTCGACCACGCCGACACACACGCCTAAGCTCCTCCCACCCGATATCCTCTCCCCGCCCTCGCCGTTCCCCTCCCGGCCCCGTGGCCAGTCCACCTCGATCATCCGCCAGCCGCGCAGCTCCTTCTCCCTCGGCACGCCTCTCAGCAGAGTCATCTCCGAGCCGAGCGTACCACTCGCGCACAATGACCACGACGAGAAGCAGGAGGTGAACGCGTTCAAGGTGTTTGGGATTACGATGTCAAGGGGGCGGATGGATAGTATGGAGGGAACGGTTATGGGGAGCTCCACGCCGCCGAATGCGCCGCCGTCTAGCTGGTGGGGAGGGTACGGGCGGGACACGGAGGTGGCGCACAGGCCTTGGCGGGATCCGCCCCGAAGGAAGAAGACGGTGCCAGAGGAACAGACGGAGGGGTACATCCATACCCGCCAGGTACGTTCGCCGATCTCCGTTTTGGGTGTATGTAAATTCTGATGTCGCGGCAGAGAGTTGCGCAGGCTGCGGTGTCGATTTTGGGTACGGCGGCGGGGGTGACGCATGAAGTCATGTCGACGGCGGTGGAGTTGCTGGAATTCGCGCCGGTGCCGGGGCTTGCATCGGCTGCGCGTGTTTTGCTGAACATTTGGGACGCGCTCGAACTCGTTGACGTACGTCATTTTCTCTTTGAGTTCAAAGTTACAGATCTAAATTTAACTTCCAGACGAATCGGCTGGCGTGCCTGCGCCTCACTGAGCGGTGCGCTGATATCTTACTCTCGATCCGGGAGGAACTCCATGAGACAGGCGATATGGTCGGCGAGGAACTTGCCAAGCCCATTGCCAAGCTCGAAGAGTACGTCGCCAAATATCTGATTATTTAAATGAGACTAATTATCACCCCCAGATCGTTCAGCAACGTGCACATGTTCCTGCAAAAACAGGTCCACCGACCGTTCCTCAAGCGATACCTCAAGAGGGACGAGATTCTCGCTCAGATCAGCGAGTGCGACGCCTCACTAGGCGAAGCACTCGGCCGGTTCGGAATCTCCATCCAGATCCGCATCCTCAAGCAAGTACAAGCCTCCGAGCGCCAACGCGAAGCCGACACGCGTCTCCTCCTCGAGGGCATCTACGGCCTTTCCCCCCCACCAAGTCCGGTACGAAACCAAGCCCCCGACACACCCAAGACCCCGCAGCCGCCTCCGTATGCTACTACCCAAATGCTCGACCCGCCCGCCTCGCCGTCGCGCCTACGGGCGTCGCAGATCCTCCCGACGCTGCGGACGCTGCACTCGACGCAGAACACGCTGGATGCGGCACGGGACAGTGCGGATCTAAGGGCGTTGATGCGGGCGGCGCTGCAGACGAGTAGTGATGTGGAGATGCTGGGGGTGTTGCAGATTGGGAGGGAGGAGATGCCGGAGGCGATTAAGACGCTGCAGCGGGCGTTGGAGCGCGTTGGGGAGCAGGAGGAGACGGAGGATCAGGAGGCGGTGGGGGTTGAGAGAGAGAAAGAGAAAGAGGGGAGGGAGGGGGAGAAGGGGAAGGGGAAGGTGTTGGAAAGGATTAAGCTTACGAGGACTAAGACGACGGGGAGTACGGCGACTGCTACGACGGGGAGCGGGAGCGGAAGCGGGACGTCTGGGACGAACAGCAGGAGCGGGTCGGCGGACGGATGGGGGCGGGACACGCTCGACCGGGAGTTCATCGAGAGCGGCATCGACGCGCTGAGGCGGATGAGCCGCGGGGTCGAGACCAACCTGCCCTCCTGGACAATCACGCGCTACGAGGTAGACCGCGATCAGAAGATCGGGATCGGGTTCTTCTCCGACGTGTACCGCGGGAAATGGCGCGGACGGACCGTGGCGATCAAGATCCTGGCGGCGACGACGCCGCGCGAGCTCTTTGTAAGGGAGGTGGGGATCTGGAAGGGGCTGAGGCATGAGAATGTGCTGGAGCTGTATGGGGCGAGCAGTGCGAGTGGGGAGAGGCCGTGGTTCTTTGTGAGTGCGTATATGCGGAGGGGGAGTTTGGTGGAGTTTTTGAAGCGGGTGGCTGTGGCGGGGGCGGGGGAGGAGGGGGGGAGGGCGGCTGGGAAGACTGGTAGAGGTGGGGGCCCGAGGGGGCGCACGACGAGCTTCCCCGTGCGGGTGCGTGGGGGGAGTAGGAGCCCGGGTGGGGGGAGCCGGGGGAGGGAGGAGCAGGGGGTGGTGCCGAGGGAGGGCGATTTGTTTCGGTTCATGCTGGAGATTGCGAAGGGGATGGATTACCTCCATCGGAACGGGGTGTTGCACGGGGATCTTAAGGTTCGTTTATTCATTTGAATCCATCCTCTGTGTCGGGTTTGTTGATTCCGGGTTGTTGGTGTTGTAGGCTGCGAATGTTCTGGTGGACGATGATATCCGCTGTGTCATCTCTGATTTCGGACAGAGCGAGATGAAGAGCGAGGCGTACCGGATCAGTGGGACTGCCCCGCCTCGTGCGTGCCCCCCCCATTCATCCCCCTCACATTCTCCTCCCTCATTGACGAGCGGTTGTTTTTGGTCGGGTGTAGATGGGACGCTGAGGTGGCAGGCGCCGGAGCTTATGTCGGGGCTGAGCCAGCTGGCGCTTACGCCGCAGATGGATGTGTATGCGTATGCGATCTCGTGTGTGGAGGTTTTGTCGATGGGGAGGGTGCCGTGGGCGTTGTTGGATGATGTGGCTGTTAGGCATTTTGTGCTCAGTAAGTGGTTTTGCATTAATCTTCAAACGGGAACCTCTCGATTGAGCCCTTCCCGCCGCTTTCGGTTGCGTCTTAACGTAACTAATGCCTACGCACCCCTGACTCTCTCTTTATCTCGTGACCGTTGCCGTCCGAACAATGAACTGATACATCAACCCCACTGTCCCTTAGGCGAGAACCAGCGCCCCACCGTCCCCAACACACCGTTCAACACCCCCTTGCTCCAGGACCTCCTCCGGGTGTGCTGGCACCAAGACCCAGACGTGCGCCCGTCCTTTGAGAAGATCGTCGTGGATGTCAAGGCGATGCGCACGGCGTTCCTGCGCGATGGGGGCGGTGGGGAGGAGGCGCAGGTGACGTCGCCGATTGTGATTGAGAAGGAGAGGCAGTGGGAATGGAATTGGGATTTGCCGCCTTCGAGGGAGTCCCCGGATATGCGGCCTGTGCCGTTGCCTGTGTCGAGTACTCCTCCTAAGTTCGGGACGCCACGTACGTCTTTTTGTTGGTTACAATTCAGTACCGACTGATTATGTTTTTGGGTACTGTAGCGGGGTTGGGCGGGGCGGGTCCGGGGCTTGGCATCTCGCCTGATTCGACGGCGACGGATACGACTTACCTTACGGCCGAAGAGGATCTCTCAAGCTCTTCAGCGACGATGCGTCCCACAGTGCGATTGCCTTCCGGGACCATCTCGCCCCTCGACCCTGGGCCCGGGCCCCACCGTGAGGAGACAGTCGCGAACGCGGAGGTCCGCATGCCGGAGCCTGTCGTGTATACGGCGACGGCGCCGTCGACTCGGGCGTCGTCATTGTTCGCGTCTACGCCGTCGTCGCAGTCGCTGGAGGACCTGGGGCTGACGGCGCTCCCGGAGTTGAGTGGGTATGAGTCGCCGGCGCCGGGGGACCAAAGGATTGCGATGATGAGGGATGAGAGGAGGTATCGGTTGTTGTTGAGTCATTCGTTCCATCCCTCGTGTATGTCTTCTCTCTGGTCCCGGTGTTATTTTGTGGAATACGTACTGAGTGAATTTGTAGTGACGCTCCCGCTGTGGACGCCGTCGCCGGTGCTGCTTGGCGCGGTGGGGTTCTTGTCGAAGCCGGCGGGGATGTTTGTGACGCTGTTTGACTCGTTGCATCCGGAGAGGTCGGAGGAGGAGGTTACGAGGGGGTTGCCGTCGCTTTATGGGTATGGAAGGGTGACGACGGGGGGGCAGAGGCAGGATAAGAGGAATGCGGCGCAGAGGGGGTTGGATGCGGTTGTGGGGCTGTTGACGTCGAGGGGGAGGAGTGGGCCTGTTTCGTGAGTTTTTTTTCCCTTTTTTTTGCTCTTCGACTTTTGTTCTTTGTTGGGTGATTGGGGAGAAGATGATGCTGATGGTTTTGATGTGTGTAGGCAAAGTGTCAGCAGACGGTACTCATTCCCGTTGCGCGCGGGGCATAAGACGGCGCATATGTGCACGGAGACGACGATGTATCGCTACATGGAGAGTCTAGACGTGCCGAAGAAGTGGTTCAAGGCGAATGTGGACGCTATTATGCAGACGTACGGACCGGCGCATCATATTCAGAAGGAGGACCTGTTCCTAGGTGTGTTGCTAATACGTTTCATGGTATCAGGCGAGGGGCTGACAGTAAGGCCCGTTTAGTCATCGGGACGCTCGATGCTCCAGACTATGCCCTCTTCGTGAGCCACCACCACCCTGACGGACAGGTATGTCATGGTTTTACGTGGCTTGGTCACGAGTGGCGTTGACGCTCCGGACACCTAGGCACATTTCAATGTGTTTTCGTCGCCCAGGACCGGCCAGCCTTGGGGAACGTTTACGACGGATACGGAAGTTCCGCCTGAGCTTGGGGGGCCGTCGTATGATGAGCCTATACCTGATAATACCCTGTCGACGTGCAAGGCGTCTAATACTGGGGGACCTTGGGATACGGTGCTCGTTGCGAGGCTGCGGTTCAAGCCTGATGTGCTGGAGCCGACGTCGTTGTAGAGTTTTTCTCTTGGAACATCAACCCGTTTCCCTCTTCCTCCAGTCTTTCTATCACTATCTCTCCTGGAACATCATCCGTTTCACTCTCCTCCATTCTTTCTATCATTATCTCTGCTGGAACATCACCCGTTTCCCTCTCCCTCCATTCGTCTTATCATTATTTCTCCTTCGACCTCGCGGAACTTTCTCTCTCACATACACATACTATCTGGATCATTTGGACAGTGCGCACTCCATCATATATACACACCCACCTACATTAGATACCTTCTGCCGCGGCAACTAGCAAAACAGTATATCTTTGCCTTCTTCACATCTCTGTCAGATACGGTGCTATTTCTGCGTGCGCAGTAATTCATGTCCGCGAATCGGACATACGAATAGCATCGCACTTGAAGGCGACAGGAACAAGGAACGAACTGGCGTGATCGTACGGAAGCGTCTCTTTTGCTCCCACCTAGTCTCTCCTAGATAGACAGAATCAGTCGTTCCTCCATTAGCTCCCACCCTGGACTGTCTATTTCTGTCACGGCGATTGCATGCCACATTTAGGATAACTCGTCATCGGAAGTGACATTGTTTTCCGACCTACCGTGGAATGTTGTCCAGCCGTCTATACAACCAGTAAAACGTTGGTAGAGTTGTTCTAAAAATAACTAATCGCATGGCGACTAGACGTTGTGGAAGTCGCCATCATATGTGGAACCCCATGATCTTTGGAAATAATAACAACCTTCGTACTTAGTACATACAGACTCGGAATCTTCTTGCTGGGACGCTTTTTAATGCGCTAATATCTGGCATGCTTGAGAAATCCTGCCCTTCACTCTCAGTCCTGATTACCTGCTACCCACTTTTGTTCACCTTCCTCCACCCTAGCGCTGATGCGAGCCGTCGGCGATGTGGTGTCAGAAACTGTCAAAGGCTTGAACTTCCTGGACCTTAAGATGCAGATAAGAAGCCGTCTGCCTGTACGTCGTCATGAGAATAGCCGTGAGGTGCAGCGATAGCGCTTGATCTTCTCGTGTGTTCTACATGTATATTTCTGGCTACTCGTGAACTACTGCGGACCTTTGAAGCCTGGATCATCATGCGAAATTCCCCCACTCATCCTCCTTTGAATGTAGAGGTCGGGTCTACGAGTGTACTTCTCACAAAACCATCGCAGAATGAGCCCGTCATCGGCCTTCGGCCCATACAATTCTGCTGTTGTCCTTGAGAACACTGTGGCTTGATAATCTCGCAGAAATTCTACCGCCGGCTGTCACGGGCAGCTGATCAATCTCAGTCTAATCTGTACAATCATTGTCGTATGGTAGAGAATGCCGTTTATTTAGAGCATCTTATTCATATCCACGAAGGCTCAGAAATAACATAACCCCTGAAATCTTTTCTTGTCTTCGGCGTCTGGGTGACTGCGCGTTCCACGTAATGTATCCTTTGCACGGCACCTAGACTCCGTCAAACAAAACGTTATCTGAAGTGGGTTAGCTCACCTTTGGACGCACCTATTCAGTTCTATTCTTAAGCGCGAGTCCTAAATTTACATTCTATCTACAGTAACTTTGAAGAACCGCGCCCCGAGGTTACTGCCTATTCAGTTCGCCCCTCACGAGCCGGTGCGCGGTACGCATTTCTAGGTAAAAGGCAGCTCGGACCCGGTCGCTGGGTCGTCGTGGTTGCTGCTCCTCTTCCGGATTTCTCACCCAGTTTGACGTTATCCGGCATATAGTTGTGCCATATGAACTAAACTGGCTGTTCCAATTGGGGACCGTGTCAGTATAATAAACTCCTCCTCCTCCTCCGTCTTTTGAGCTCTTGAATTCACCTACCTCACTCTATTCCATGCGTTGATCTGCATAACGTTCACTCAGCGAGTTTTTTCAAGCTTAGGGAATAGATCATTGAATGTTTCTCAAGGTTGGGTCACGGGAACGGTGCTATCTAATCGGAACCGAAGCTAATGTCCGATTTCATTTTAGCGAACATCCTGTTAAGTATGCTAGACTTACACGAAGAAGGGGATGTGCAGTGGCCGTCATAAGTTATGAAATCAGTATGTCTTGCCACAATCATCATAAATTTCTCACCTCTAAAGGCGACATGTCAGGCTCCACCCCACACTCAGGAATCTCGATCGCGGGTTCCTTGAAAAGACACAAGGCACGCTGAGACCACCAAGGAACACAGGTACGCCGCCTCCATCGAATTTCTTGTCGCAACCTTCTCGATGTCAAGGTTTTAGCGTGATCATCTGACCGACGTTCAGCAGCATTTCGTCATTGAGTAGCGTGGCCTGGACTTCTTCCTTGTACCTGATGCCTTCTCATCCCTAGCTTGCCGTATATCCCGTTGGGCGAGTATTCTCCCATTCCAACGACTCTCACGAACAGGTCTATAGTTGAATATATTTGTTCACATACCTGTCAATGACTGATATGTCAGGACAGACTCTATACCAGGGTCGAGAGCCGGCTTCAGCAACCGCATACGACGTCGCACAAATTGAAAACTCGGGTTAGTTTGATTGCCAAAGAATAGGACAGTTCGTGGGAGTATACCCAGTTGAATCCAGGTGTTGCACTTGTTCGAATCGAGAAGAAACGTCGACTTTTTGAACATGAAATCCTATCCTGCTCTGTCGAGTGCTGTCATCAACGCTTCCTCCAACTTCTCAGAAACAAGAATAACACGTAACTAAGAATGGAAAAACCTCGGATGGCCGAGGTTTTCCCTGCTCTTGCTGGGAATACGCGTACTGAACTTGTTTATCGCACCAGGTTTTGTGAGAACGAGGGAGACCAACTCGAAATCCTCGTTCGTGTACGGCCAATGATCAATTGGGATACAGATCACTGGTCAAAAGTTGCCGATTATACCCAGAAGTTGTTGCCTATTTGGCTTGTGATACTGAGGCACCGAATCCTAACCGATTCCCACAGGCCAATTCACAAGTCCTTACCACTAATAAGGGTGAGCGCCGGAAACACATGCCGGTTTCTCCTCTATCTGGTCATGCCATGTACAGAGACAGGCGCACTTCTTTCGGGACTATCGACAATCTCGTCTGTTCTGGAAAGAAGATCCTTTTTGGCCCACACTTTCTCTCGTTCGAAATTGATCACAACCTAGATTTATCTCATGTCTCCGTGAACTCCCCGGAAAGTGAGCCGCAAGGGGCTCAGGGTCTCGAGTCACGCATACCTTATTTCAAGGATGTATAAATCCGACCTTGACCAACTAGCCAGTGGAGTTTCATTCTCAGTATGTCCTTCCAAGTTCCTTCTCCCAGACGCCCCTCACTGGCATCCGCCTCCAGTATTAGGAACGGTATCGTTACCCATCCACATCTCCGTATGTTTCCACCTCACCGCATGCTACCACTACTCCTGACCAGATTGTGACTACCCAGACCTTCGCGACGCCCATGATGCACACGTCGTGCTCGAGGCCGTCAGGTTGAACCTTCTCCCTATCATCAAGCGCCGTCTACTCTCCAGTGAACGAGATGACCTGAAAAGCGGCCACGTTTATGTTTGGGAGGAGGCCCAGGATGAAGGAGGACTGCTACGGTGGACAGATGGTAGACGATGGTATGCCTGACTGATAACACGAAAGATCAGTTCTCACTGTTTCGTTTCAGGTCACAAAGTAGAATGCGTGGCGATTACCTATTCTACGAAGAGAAAGTAGAGACAACGCAAGAAGAAAGAGACGCGAAGGCCGCACGAAGGTTTGCATTGCGCTTCGCTATCACTCAACAGGAGCTGACTGATCGAATTCGGTAGAGCGCGACGGGCATCGGATCCTAGCGCCGTCCTTCCTCTGCCTACAAGAAGAAAAGACCGGCCGTCGAAACCAGACGGACTTACCAAACAGACATACTCCGTGGCGGTCCACCTTCCGGGGTCAAGTGAGAGCCGGAAATGGCATGTCGTCGCATATTTTTCGGTATGAACCACCTTGTTTTGGTGGTATCCTTGACTTACGCGGGTAACTTCATTAGGGAAACGACTATAATCGTCTCCCCGTCATAGAAAATCACGATTATCTCCGAAATATTCACGTACCACATGGCGTCTTCATGAACAGCAAGGTCCATAGCTCGCGGATTGATCGCTTCTCTCACTTTTCGGATGAAAGTGATATACACGACGACCAAAATCACCCCAGTAAACTCCCGTTATACGACTACTCTGGCTCATCAGCCTCACCTACATCCTCCCACACGTCACCGTCGTATATGCTCTCATCTCCAATAAGGTCGTATCATTCTCTTCCTAGTCCTCTTCCAGGGTCAAGCTTGCGGGAGGGAAGCCAACCCTTGTTACTACCGCCGATAACATCGCTTGCATCCGGTGGACGCAGGCCGTCCCTCTCCCATCCACACGATGGCGGTGTAAGGAGAACCGCGGGCTACACACCCCTCTCATCAGAGGACCGCCGGGTCTTGGATAGCTTCCGTGTGGTGTTATAGGCAGTTCTGACAGCCACATTGTCGCTGCGGCAGCCGGTGAGATCCGACGGACCTTCATACATTATTTATAAGGTCATCATACCTTGAAAACGCACATGTATCTGTCTAATCTCGGAGTCCCATTCTGTATAATAGAAATGTCAAATGTTGTGACCGCTTCGAAGGCTTAACTTCATTAAGAACAACATGGCGTCGAAGGTCTTCGAAACGCGAACGTAGCAGCTCGTTGACGCGTTGACACCGGAATAGAAACATCGACAGAAAATTGGTGTTAAGAATCTCTGACCAAGGGGCTCAAGTGGTATAGCCTACCTTTCGACTGGTTTCGAGCGATGCCACGCAACAGTAAGCTCACTCGCACCAGAATCGTTCCCGGGAGCACGTCGCTGGTATATCGGGGGGTTTCTGGGCGGGGAATTGAGGTGTATATTTTGTTAAGTACTAGACGTCGCCCGAAGTTTTCCAAAATTCAAAGAAGCAATTGAGGTCACCGAGCTTCACTATGTCCGACTGTCTTGGCGTGGCGGTTCAGCGGACTTGTATCTAGATTGAGGGGCCCATTTTGAGATCAACCAGACCCACGCGTTAGATGATACCACGATGTTCGACTTCATTGGCCCAGCGAGTGTAAATCCCGATATTGGTCCGAGAAAGATACAGGGGGGCAGTTCAGGTCTATCATCTATGATCAGCAAAGAAGCGCGTAGCTTATTTTCATACCTCCTCGATCAAATTGCGGTTTGTAGCGTTTTCTCCACACAGGTGACGCGGGATAAGGCGGACCACATGCGGCCCGCAGGGTGCAATTGGCAATTGACAGCACTGTGACTTTGGCACGGTATTATATCCGGGCCGTCCGCGAGGTCGAGCGGACCTAATGTATCCAAAAACGTTCTTATGTCCAGGAGACACCGGACATGAGTAA
This sequence comes from Lyophyllum atratum, assembly GCA_014905825.1. NCBI lineage: Eukaryota > Fungi > Basidiomycota > Agaricomycetes > Agaricales > Lyophyllaceae > Lyophyllum > Lyophyllum atratum. The sequence continues at coordinate 156,674 of JACGCN010000049.1, forward strand.
GTACATAGGTTGCGCACCAGTAAAAGTGATCATCGCGCGGACAAGTTCGAGCCATCTGTCGGATGACAGGAGGTGATGCGAGCTCGAATTACGCTCGTTTTCATCGATGATGATCCGGGTTCACGTGTAGCTTCGTACAGAAGATTTCACGGCGGTGTGGGAGATGGTGGCGCATGCGTGCCCTTACCTCTTTGTCGGTCGCTGGTGAGTGCTGTGAGTAACCATGGTGGGTTGAATTTGTTGCTTCCAAGTTCGCGCTGCGTGACCGTGACGTGACTATCTCCCGAGAAGAAACCGTCATCTTTATTCGATCATCTTCACGGTTCACCACCTTCGGTCTGGTTACTCTGAGTCGTCCGATGAAGGAGATTGTCTACATTCAAGCTGGAAGTCTATCGAACTATACAGGCACTCATTTTTGGAACACGCAAGAGACCTATCTCGCCGAAGAATCTGCGGATTCGCCCTATGATTTCGATGTGTCCTTCAGGGAAGGCTTGAGTCACACAGTATGTCCGCATTAATACTTCGTGGGGGCCTTGAAATTATCGCATCTCAGGGACATCCAACCATCTGTCCGAGGCTCCTGGTATTCGACTACAAAGGCGAGCTAAGAATACCACGATAATCGCGCACCCAATAACTTCCAGCGATAGCCAATTTTGGAACGCTTGCGAAATCGAATGCTCTCCTCGGCACAAACGAGGACGAACTTCCCACTGAGGATTCTCCGGTGATATGGTACGACATCTCCGATCATTAGCCAAATTCGTTCACTCTTTTCGAATGCAGGAATGGGGAGGTTACGGAATATAAACAGGATGCGATATCCAAGAGCGCCTACCATTCCAGTCTTGAGGAGTCGGATGATACCAAAGATATTGAGAAATCCGGCGATGTGGATGGGGACACCTCGCAGGAAGATGTGAGGTATTGGTCTGATTTTAACCGCGTATATTACATTCCCAGGACAATTCAACAAATCCCGGATCCTGCAGAATGGGAGAATCCGGACGGAGACTGGAACCTCGGGCAGACCTTGTTCGCGCGGTATGACGAGGTCAGCTTCACGGCGGTCCTGGCGTTGTCGTCCTATGATCGACTTTTTTTCTCCAGGATCACGGCGTGATGGAGGGGTCTCTTCGATTATTTCTCGAAGAATGTGATTCTCCGCAGGTATGGTCTCGCAGCATTTGTGTCCTCCCAGTCTCACGTAAGATGCTCGACTAGGGCATCCAAATCATGAACGACACCTCGACTTTTGGCGGATTCATGAATTCTTTCCTGACATCCTTCCGCGATCAATACCTAAAACTTCCATGCCTCGCGTTTCCTTTACTCTCCGATGGTATCTCAAAGCAGCTTGCCGTCGATGATGTCGGCCTCCTTCCCTTATTCACGATATGCGACGTTGAAGCTATTTCAGTTCACAGGCACCCGGAAAGTCATAAACGACGCGCTTCATCTGCGCAGTCTCGACGAACTGGCCTCAATAAGCATTCCCATACAACCAACGAACATTTGGCCCACTGATCGATGGAGCAGCTACCTCGAAGCGGACGTAGGTACTTTCACACATGTCTAATTTCTCGCACTGACCGTTAATCAGGTGAACAACATATATCACAGCTCCGCCATCCTATCGGCCCATATCGAAACCTCGACTCTCCCCCTCCGGTCCGGATGTTCTCACCTTTCCCTTGGTTCGGATACTGACATTCGGAATTCATTAAGGCTGAAAGGGACCCACGACGATGTGGCGAAGATGTCTGCAAAACTCAATTGGCGTGGGACGACTCGTTTTTCTGAATTGAGCGGTATTTTCCCTTTCCATTCGCCCGAGGACTTCGACGAACGGCTAGTCAACTTTTCGGCCAGCCGCGGGGAACATGTGAGTAATACTGGGCGTGGTATCCCGATCCCCTGCTGAGGTTATCTTAGGATGGTGCGAAATCTCGCCAATTTACAAGACTGGATGTCACAAGAGGATTTTCTCCCTCCGGTATATCTGCGTACGAACAGTGGTCTATGGGTCAATCGCTTCAAGATACTTTTGTCTCAAGGTGGCGTGGTTCTCCAGGCCTAACACTTGGTGCCTCCTGACTGACTCTTCTTTTCTCTGAAGGGTCCATGCTCCGGCCTATCCGATTCCAACGTCTTACCCCTCATTCTTTAAGCCTGCGGACAGCACACCGTCCCGTCAAGGAATCTTCGCCCAGCCAGTCAAAACCTCTGTCTTCTCTTCCCTATCGACAAGCAGTCATACAGCGAACCTCTTCTCGTCACACGCATCGGCGATCGAGACGTACTTGAAGAGAAAACCTGCTGTCGAAGTTCTGGGTTTCGAAAACGACGATCTCAAGGACCTCGTGAACGACTTGTGGACCCTGCATGACAATTTTGACGATGGTAACGAGGAAGGCGAGGATAATTCCTTGGGCGAAGACGAGGGATGATTATGGTTAGTTTTACATATTGAGGGCAGTACATCTGGAAAGTTCTCCGTCAGGGCTCATCCTTGTTCTTTCCAGAGGTGGGGAATTCGAAGCGGACACATGCAATCTGCACTGCCCAATTGATACGAGGTGCCTCCGCCTTAGCTCGACATCCTGTTATTGCTCTCATGTGTTCAGTTTATGTTGACGGCGTCTCTGGAACGATGTACCAAGGTAGCTTGATTGACATGAAGTCGATTTAGAGCGTGCCTTGAAGCCATCACAGGGATGCTTGAGTCTCATATTAAGGGGTTTGTCCTATGTTCGATGAGCTTAGCTCTCGAACGGAATTACGTCCAAAGTGACATGGGGTCTCGCGGTATGGCTAGAACGAGTCGTTGCCAAGTGGTGGCCGCGCAGGGTCTTGCGACTGCGAGAAAAGATGAGGAGTGCCTGATTCAAAATACACAGCGAAGATCATTAAGGGGTACGATCATGTCTGATCATGTTCACTTATGTTCTGGCTAAACATGTCTGGTTGGCCTGAACTTATGGCTTGCAGGTTGCAGATCGGTGATTGCTTGAGTTTTATTGACATAAAATTTGACATTTGACTCCGTAGATCCGGCTTGATAGCCTGGCTTTCCAGACTTGCGACCGCCTTTCGCCTGCCAGGAAATTCGCAGCATGGCGACGGACAAGCTGTCACATTCTGCCGGACGTCCTCGCGGACTACAAAGATTATTTGGTGTTGCTGTGCAAAGCCTTCACAATACAGATGACATCACACGATGAGCTGGCAGATGGATCCACCTACCCCAAACGGTGACGTCAATGCTCAAACCTATATAGTACTCGACCGACTCGTTGTCTCTGCCTCCCAATTCATTCCTTTCACGCTAATGTCGAGTCCTCCCATTATCGATAAAGAGATACTTCCCGCCACACCTGCCCATGAATGGGCCAATACCACGTCTTCTTCGCTCAAGAGCTCTGGGCAAGAACACAATACCACAGCACCCGAAACTATTACCCCGGGACCAGATATCCCCGGTGCCTTTCCGCGAGAGGGAATGACCGAAGAAACGACCAGTGGCGCTTTCGATATGGGGAAGTGGCAGATTCCTAATCAAACCGATGTAAAGAATGCGGTGATAAACGCTGGCGAGGCTGCCAAACAATACCTACCTGACGCCTTGACCTCGTACTTTCGTGAGATCAATTTTCGTGGGCTTCAGGGGTATTGTTCACGATTTAACAGCTCCATTGACATCCCAGTCACATACCGCAGACACCGATCCAACAGCCAAAGCCTGCGACATACCTTTACCACATGAAAGTGATCAGGATCTTCAGTCTCGGACTGGTGGGTCGACATATTCCATCACATGTACATCAACTGAACTTTTGCTTCAAGATTCGGGCGACAATACCACCGGGATCGATCGGAAGCTTCTAGGACAGAATACGCCCAAAAACGAGACTTCGGTTCAAGACACCAGTTGAGCATATCATCCAACTCCATACCACTCTTTCTGATAAATGTCATACTTATCTTCAGCCGACCCAAGACGGGTTGATACTTCGTTCTTGACACCCCATACCAGCGGCGGATCTGTCTCGAACGCGGACAGCACGGAAGCGCAAGATGGCTCCAAGACAAGCATCGCAGATACCCCCGGCTGGAGCCCATACCCAGCTTTTCAGGGGGAAGCCATGGATAGCGAAGCAGACGTTGACACGATGGCTCCCTCAAAAACACCTGGCGTGGCTTTGGCGAACAGCCACGACTCTTCATCTAGCGACGATGAACGCCCCCTCAAGCGACAAGATTTTGAAGGGGTACCTGGCGGAGACTTCAAAGTAAGATCGTTTTTGAATCTGTAGGACCCAACTGAAACGAACGCGGCTCATCATTAGGGAATCCAGCCACCTATAGTGAACACCACGCCTCGAACTCATCCTTTAGCCGGCGCCGGTGCAAGTTGGAATGGTGTTCCCTTGGAAGAGTCATATCAAAGAGCGTTGGACAGTCACCCTGATCCGTACCTCAACTCGGGGTCGCAACAGCCTGGAGACGTGGTCGAGGAGATGGGGAATAGGGATCACATCCTGAAGGATCAGGGCGCGTCGGTGATGGGGAAAGAGGCGTCAGGAAGTCCCCGACCTGGGCCTCCCGAGGTGAATGTGGATTCAACAACCGCTGACGCTGGCCACTCACCTGTCACTCAGAATCACGAACGGGATGGGAGTACTGCTTTGAACGCGCCCCCTGCTGATACGACGTTGAAAAACGGATCGAAGATTGAGAATACTACCTCGAGAGCGAGCGGGTCGAGCAAGGGGCACAGTACTATGGCAGCTGGCAGTCCTCACAAAAGTTCGTTTATGGACAAGGTCAAGGGTGAAGTGAAGGTGATCTCGGGAAAGATTTCGCATAATGACGAGAAGGTTGAAGAGGGGAAGCGCTTGCTTGGGAAAACGGTCTGAGTCCGTCCTCGCGATTATTTCATTTCGGTTCGCATCATGATACATTACTTCGATAATCCTCACATCTGTATATGCGGTACGGACAGGGTACGGCGAGTTCAATTTGTAATCTAGAATTCCAGCTTTAGTTTGAACGAACGAAGGATCTCACAACGCACGTCAGCTAATCGCCCTACATTTTTCCCTTGTCACGTCCTTCGAGTCTTTGGATCTCGTTGATTCTGGTATTTCCCTCCTGGAGATACTGTACAATGTATATGTGCGAGGTATGGTTCAAATGCAGCGCCCGTTTGGGCCCGGTGTCGATACCTTTACACAAAGAAAAATGTCTGATGGGAACTCGAAAGAGCCCATCGCGATTTTGCGCGTGTTGCGGTGAAGCGCTGGGCGGGTGCAAAAACTCGCGGTCCACCATCCAGATATCCATCCGAGACGTAACGATCGCCCCGTCCCCAGCATGCACGCAACCATGCGAGTCGCCGAAAGAAGGTGGACCTTGTAACCTCGTCTGTTCCTCGGGTCCCCGATTCAGCAGCGATGTCGAGCCTCGGGCAAAGTACTTATGTCAATACGAATGCGGTACTTGGGACCACAGCTGGTTAATCGTTCACCTGCTCATCGGACTTCTGGCGGTCGTTGTGTTCGTGCCGGCGGAGGCAGGTCGAGTCGGGAAAGGACAACTGTGACTTGTGACACGGGCGACGCGTTGACAACAACTTGGGACTTCCACGTGAGGTCCAAATTTAGTGATGGCGGCTCGTTTTCTTTCCTCACTCTACTCCTCACCCTACCTCATCTATGCGATTGATCGCTAGCAGTACCTACGTTCAAGGCTGAGCTACGGTGATAGGAAGATGCTGCGCAGAACGTTAGGTGGGAGTAATCAAATTCATGCCGCAAGGTTAAAGCTATAAAATTACAACTACAGGTTGAGCAATTTCAACACGACAATACACATCACGGTACGGGGCAAGGAGGAAAAAATGCGTGGAAGACTATACCGTATACGATATTTTGACGCACGGGCTGAGCACCGGAATTTTACTTTCCCATCATGTGCTTGCCTTCCTCGACCTTCCTAGTATCGCGTCCCATCTTCCCCGTTATAACCTTCGCCTCGGCCTTCATCTTATCCACGAACCCGAGTTTACGTTCCGCCGAACTTGTGCTGGAGCTCGTACTAGAGCTCGTACTGCCTTCCGCCGCCGCACCCGAGGTCGACGAGGTGGTGTGAGGTGGGGTCAGCGTGTCTGGTGCTCCCGTCGATTTCGAGGAAGAAGTCTGCGAACTAGAAGTCTGCGAACTAGACCCGCCGCTTCCCGGACTCATTACCTTGTCTGTTACTACTTTGAAACCTGCCTTCACCTCCTGGGGTTTACTCTTGTTCTTTCCGCTTTCAGCAGTGGAGGACTTGTAAACCTCGCCTGTACATCAAATAGCTTAGCGACGACGCAAAATGGTGATAGGCCTTGCGAACCTTCCGGCCGATTCCGTTCCTCAGGCGTTAAACCAACCTGACTCTCATCAGGGCCGCCAGGTAGAGGTCCTACGCCGCCAGTCTTACCCAGTCGTTCCTGGCTCGTCTCGTTCGACGGCATCGCCTCTTGTTTGCGCTCCTCGGGGAGCTTCGCGACACTAGCCTCCGAGTAATTCCCTGGCAGGGACCCGACGCCGCCTTGTTTTCCGAGACGTCCCTGCTCCGTCTCCTGCGACGGCATCGCTTCTTGGTGGCGTTCTTCGGGAAGCTTGGCGACGCTCGCCTCCGAATAGTTACCTGGAAGCGAGCCCACACCACCAGATTTGCCTTGCCGTCCTTGGGCTTCTTCGTCATGGGACGGTAGCACCTCTTGACGGCGTTCTTCAGGGAGTTTAGCGACACTCGCTTCGGAGTAGTTGCCTGGGAGAGAGCCTACGCCGCCACGAGAGCCGGTTTGGGTCTCCTGCGAGGGTAAAGTCTCTGAATGCGTTGCTGGAATAAAGTACGTTATCGTTAAAGAGGAAGGATACGCAGCACAGCTGATACGCACCGCTTTTTTCAGGCGATCCTCCGGGATTACCCTCCGTGGCTCTTCCTTCGGTATGCTTCTCTGTGTTGGGCGTACTTTTGTTGGGCGTGCTACCCGCTGCTTACTACCGTCAGCGCACGTAACAAGCTGGCATAGATGACTCACGCAGGTAGGACGAGATGGATTTGGGAAGATAGTGTTTAGCCGTGTCGGCTACACTCTGGATGGCGTCCTTAATCTCACTCTTGGGAGGAAGGTACTGCTTCACGGTCTCGACCTTGTCGCGCAACGCTTCTTTGTGTTGGGCTGGACGGGGGGCCGTAGGATCGGCGCCTTGGGGATATGACCCCGGGACATGCTCTCCACGGGCATGCTCTCCCGGGGCATGCTGTTCCTGTCCGGGGACATGCTCTCCGGCTTGCGGTGCTTTTATGATATGCGAAGGGAGTCCAGACATTGTTTAGCGATTAGTAGTTGGGTGGGTAGGCGTGTAAGTGGGACGTTCCAGATGCCGAGGTTGAGACCAATTCTTATACAATATGACAAAGTGTCTCGGTGGGGCTATGACGCACATCGAGACGCTCGTGCAAAACACGACAACACGGGTACTCTTCAGAGTCCGTATACGATCACCTTCCGCTCAGCGTCTTGTTTCGCCGCAACTCGGTCTTTTGGAGCATCTGCCTTCGAGTTGCTTCCTTCTCGTCACTCTCCTGCGACAGTCTCACGGCGTTTTTGCGCAATTCAAGGCTCGCATTCGCTTGCAATGTCATAACTGGCGTATACCCTGGCATAAAATTAGATTCCTCCTCCTCAGGTGTCTCCGTCTATCTCCTTCCGGCGCCTCGTTCCGCGCATGGAAGCAAAACGCATGGTGAGATGGCCGAGCGGTCTAAGGCGCCAGACTAAGGACAACTTACAAGGTCATCAGCTTATCTGGTCTCTTCGGGGGCGGGGGTTCGAATCCCCCTCTCATCATCAGGGTTGCCTGTTCTTTTTCCACCACTTGTGCAGTCAGCATCTTGATAGGCTCACATGAGCACCTCACCCTAAAACGTTCATGGTATGTATAATGAGACTAGAGGTACTAACGTGGGTTGGGAGTTTCAAAAAAAATTGGAAATCGAAAATCTCCATGTCTTCCTCTTCACTCTGAGTCCTAAGATTTCACATGAGACAATGGCAACATATGCACTGTACGAATATGAAATAACAATGCCGAATCTTGAGAGGATGCCTTCAGCGGAACGAAGCCGGTTCAGAAAGTGCCAAAAAGTTGGGTCTTTCAAAAAAATCGTCACGAATTGTCACAATGCCGGTTAAAACCCCGTCGCGGCACACCTTGTGCTTGAGACGAAACCTGATCCCATGCCAACCCATGGCTTGGCGGACCCCCAATGCTCACGGGAAGTTCCCGGAGAGGTGTCCCTTCGTCACGCTCGCTGGTATTTCGTCCAGAGAAGCAGTAGCTCTGCTTTACTAACTTATTCCTCTTGTATTTAGGTACCAGAAGCATGTAACTAGCTGCCTGAGAAGTCCCGAAATTTCTTGGCAGAGGGATGATGCGCTATGCATGGATCAATACCAAAACCTGTCATTTGATGCTTGAATTTGCCCTCCCTATTTCTCTACAACCACTCAAGCCTCCATTTTTTTCGACTTTCTTAGTCTATATACATGGTAGATTTGGCTAGTAAAAAGGCTTGGGTGAACAGCGATGGAGTTGCCCCACAAAACCTTTTTTTGAAACTCCCAACCCTTTTGAATACCATAACCCACAATAGTATTGACCAGTATTCCAGTCTCCTTCCCGGCGCTCCCGCAGAGAGACATTAGTTCGAATTCTACCGCCATTCCAAGTTAGGCTGGAGAAGGTTCTTGTCCATGTGCATCATGGTAATGAATCAAGTAGGAACGAGATAATGAGTGGCTGACAGTGCTATAAGGCAACTTGGCCGAGCGGTCTAAGGCGCCAGAATCAGGATCTGGTCTTTCGGGGCGTGAGTTCGAATCTCACAGTTGTCACTACATTTTTGTCTCTCTCTCTCTCTCTCTCTCTCTGAGTCTCTTCCTGTGTCGCTGTGTTGCTCCCTGCATCTTACCGACGCCCCAAGACTCTCTTTTGTTGCAACTTCCAAAGGACAAGTACAAAATAGTGTAGATCACTTTGATGTTCCTGGCATCGTGTGGGTACGAGTGTACAGCCGCATTTTGGACATCAACTCGTGATGTGGCAAATTTATTCCCTCCTCCCACAATGTCAATAATGCTGAATTGTCCACAGATCCAGAAACGCTATCTCGTCTGAATCTCGTCTTCGGTTTTCTAAAACTCACAGCTGACCGAAAGTGGTAAGTTCATGGCCTTTGTGATGCGCGACCTGAGGCCTGAACGTTATTCAGTCGAGACGCTACAGTATCTCTCTTACCTAACGGCCCTAAGCTGCCCTTCAAGCTCTTACTATTGGAGGTATACGGTGATTCAGAACTATGGCCTAACGTTCATTCAAAAGTTGGTCTGTCATTGACCACAAGCAACATCTTCTGATCATAACAGCATTCAGGCTGCCAAGACCTCGATTCTGAGCCTAAAACTCTACGCTGGGCACTCAAAGTAGATCGTTTCTACTTCCACGTTACTATAGGCCTTGTGCAGGAATTTTCAGAAGCCCATATTGGCGTCGGCTCATCGTCTTCTCATACTGCCAGACATCGATCACGAGGACACCTTCTGACTCCTCAGGGATCTCAGGCATGCCTATACGAACTCAATCACCGCTCTCTTACAGCGTTCGACCCCTTCGGCTGTAACCCAATTCCCGGCCCAATATCCTTCGTTTGTCTCGACATCGACGGTCAGGAGACCAGATTCATCCATCATTAGAGCCTCTATCCCCCCTCTCGACCCCCTTTTCCGCCTCGGCCGGCAATGGAAGCACGCATGTATGAACGTTCTTGCGGTCGTTCAGCTTCCATCCTGTATCGAACTCTACGAACGTTGGATATCTGTCGCCGGTCGCTCTCCACCACTTTCTTTAAAGGCCAGACAAATGCGTTCGAACTTCGAGAACTTCCTTTGGTCGCCGGATTTTCCAGGAACCCTAACCACAGGCTGCCAATAGATATACCGATTATGATGCGATTGGTTCTCACTGTCGCTTTCGCGCTCACCACCACCGTCATGTCCTCTGCGGCCGCCGATGTATCCGCCTCTAAGCTCCGTCCTCACAACACATCCCAGAAACCACCCACATCGTTCCCATTTCCCTTCACTATCTCTCCCAACACCGATCTCTGGCTCAAACCGGCCCCCATCAACGGACCTCCCACGTCCCTCCCTCTCATCTCAACCAGCCAGCCCACATTCTACACCGCTCTGCCACTCACGTCCTTCGTCCGTGCATCCGTTACACTCTCGTTCCTCCCAGAGATCCTTTATGATCAAGCAGGTCTCGCGCTTCTCTTCCCCCGCGACTCTAGCAAATGGATCAAGGGAGGTCTTGAATATGTTGACGGGGCAGCGAAGCGTAGCGTCGTTGTCACTACAGGGCATGGGAAAGGAGCCGACTGGAGCGTCTCCCCTCCTGTGGCAGGCGCCACCGATCCGACAGGAAGAGTCCATACTGTCGTCGAATTCGAACGCGAGGAGGAAGGCACGGGCACGAGCTTGCTCATTAAGATTGGCGGAGAGTTGGTCAGGGAGGTGACGTGGGTGTTTGCTGCATCTAGCGATCCGAAGGAGGAGCTATGGATTGGGTTTTATGGCGCGAGGCCTGCGAAGCCAGACGTAGCTGGAGACTTCACGGTATCGGTTGAGAAGTGGGACCTTGTAGTAAAGAAAGAGCACTGAATTCCAACGACGGCCTTGGGGTTGGACGGCTGCAAATGGGTACGTAGGTAGAATATCTGTATGATGTAGCAAACAATCATTGAATTGTATGGTTCACAGATATTAATTATCATTTATCCCAATGAGAGCCCACGCTGACGCGATAACCAGGAGCTCGTAGTGCGTTCAGCATATGTCTCGCCTCCTCGTTCATCTCACGATTCCAGAATGTAAATTGCGCAAAAACAAGGTCGACCTCCTCACCTCCGATGCCCTCGCCTTCAAAACGACCCACCAGCCCCGAGTGTTCCATGTCGATTGTCTCCTGCGGGGATGCCCGAAATAAGAAACTACATCGCCAGAACAACGGCACCAGCTTTCTCGATTGTACTACTTAACACCCTTCAAGCCGCGCCTATAGAAAAGAAGCTCTGACTAGTTACGCTGCAAAGCGGCCCTGCATATCTATGCGAGATCCCTCCTTGTCTTGGTTTCTCCCACTGCGACTCGCGATAGTAGTACTCCCCAGGCTATGTGGTCTCTCCGAAGGCAGGAGCCCGAATACCCCCTCATCAACCCATCGCGCTTCTTGTTCCCCACTCGAGAGTCGAAACAACTTAGTACTACATTGCGCACGTTTCCTGAACAGCCCCCTCACAACTCCAAAAGCCATGGATGAAGTGGTCGAGCGGTCGTCAGAACCAGATGGGTACTCGCGTCATATCGTATCCTCTGAACCTGGTGGCTTCGGACGCGGGAGTTCGACTCTCCCAATCATCATAACTTTGAAATGTCAGCTTTTTCCCGAACTTGCTATGCTGGATGAAATATATCGTGTCGTTGCGCCGTGGCACATGCTGTGCATTCACGCCGAGACCCAAGTATCGATACCGTAAGGGTCCGTAGGCAGAAGTCCTACCCCCCGCATGAACAACCCTCGGAGCACCCCTAGCAGTAGTAATAAATAGTACCATGTAAATGTAGCTATAGCAACTGTCCATGCCCGTAGTACGTACCCCCTGTCCATACCCATGCGCATGAATGAATCCAGTATACATTGAGCACCACACGCGTCGCCGCTCGTCCGTTCCCCTGGGATCACAATGCCCCCACTCCGTACATGGTACGCGGTAAAGCATGATGTTCGCAAGCGCATATAGTCCACATCCCAAGTCCCAAATCCCAAAATACCGCACAACTACTTCCGCCCCCCAAACGACAACCCCCGATGTAGCGCCCCCGCCACACCCTCCACCGCCCTCCCAACAGCGACCGTGCCCGAGCGATACCCCAGCCTCTTCGGCGGCGCCGCGCCCGGCGGGAGCCCTCCTGCACCCGAGGACGGCGGCGGGGGCAACGCATAATACACGGACCCCTCTCTGTTGGTATTGGTATTGGCATTGGGGGACGGCGAGGCGGAGCGGAAGGGGTCGGTGTATAAGGAGGCGGAGGAGGAGGAGGGGTCGGCAGCGTGGATGGGGTGTGTCGTTGGAGGGAGACCCGTGTACGCCGTCGTCGTAGTCCCGGTAGTGGAGTTGCTCCATTCCGCCACATGCGCAGGCCCCATCACGTCATCGATGATCCTCCCCATCCCCAGCCCCCCCACGTCCTGCACCCGCAGCGGCTCCGCCCCCATCCCCGGCGTCGTCGCCCTCGACCCCGCCACACTCGCATCCCGATACGCCCTCAACGCCATCCCCCTCTCCCCCTCCTCATCCTCCTCAAAAAAGTCCTCCCCATCCAGCAGCCCGCGATCCTCGCGCGTGCGGCGGCGCGGGCGCAGGAGAGTTTGGAGGCGCTCGTGGAGTTTGCGGCGGTGGCGCCGGTAGAGGAAGGTCGCGGCGAGGAGGAGGAGGAGGAGGAGGACGGAGGCGGTGGTGGCGCCTGCTATTGCGGCGGTGCGTTTTAGGGAGGTGTGTTTGGAGGTGGGGGAGGGGGAGAGGGCGGTTGGGGCTGGGGTTATGATCTGTGCAGGTGGGTATGTGTGTTAGGTTTGGGATAGGATGGGATGGGTGGGAGGGGAGGGAGGGACGTACGGTTGTGGGGTTGCCGTTTTGGTCGATGGTGGTGAGGGTCGTCAAGGACTCTGTGAAATTCGAGGAGGCGGTGTTTATGGGGAAAGTGGTGGGTGTGGGCGTGAAGGTTGGTGTTGGAGTGGGTGGTGGAGGCGGAGAGGAGGAGCCGCTGGCATGGGATGATGACGAGGAGGAGGAGTCGCTTGATGACGGGCCTTGTGACGAGGACGAGGGCGTCGAAGACGGTTCGGGTGGCTCAGACGAGCTCGATCTGTATGTCAAAGTGAGAGACGCGATCAGCAGCCACGATGGAAAGACGCTTACGGTGGTGGAGGCCGTGATGATGAGCTCGAAGACGACTCTGGAGGTGGCTCACTACTGGATGACGACGACGAAGACGGCGGCGGGGTTGTCGATGACGAGCTCGTTGTCGACGACTCGCTCGTCGTGCTAGAGGCAGGCTCTGCTCGCTGGAATACCATGGTATCAAATAAATTAAGTAAAGAGAGAGGAGGGCGATCAGGGTCAGGAAGACACACCGTGCTGCTGCTGCTTGACGGCGTGGGAGTCGGACTTGGCGTCGAACTCGTCTGTCGCGGGTGCATTCTGCCGTCCATCGATCCCTTCCTCTGAGCTCTGGTGGTCGTGGTCGTGGTGCGGGGACGGCGTCGACACCATGATTCCTGCGGATGATGACAGGTAGTGTATGTATAAGGATCTCCTCGTGGCGGTGCTCCCCCACTGGCTTCTCCACTCCGCGACACCCTGCACGGCAATTGGACTCCTGCGATCAAAGGGCAGAATGTAAGAATCGGTAAGCCCCAATGATCCTGGCTTCTAAAGTTCCAAGGATTCCTCATGATCATGTAAACTATGTTTCCATATCTCCTGCCAGAACGCCCGATGGCATCTCGTCCGAACACAATCCCATGTCTGTCTCAGTGAGCCCACTTTACTCGGTGCCAACCAGAAATAAAATCCTGACCAACAGAGCTATTATGACGAGCGGGAGAGTAGAATCCCGGGTCACCGCATTCGGAGAGCCCACATAGCGCCTTGCACCTCTGGGCCACCTACCTCGTCATCTCCAGATTCGTATGCGTGGATGCCGAGACGTGAGCGTGCATTATATTTCTGAGATTTTCGAACGTTCTGCACGATGGCCCGAGCGCAAGCACTGGATAAGTTCAAAAGAAAGTATATGAGGAATATAATTAGCAATATACAGTATATGTACGCCACGGCCAACACAAAATAGAGATGTAAGAAAATGTGACAATGAGTAGCATTCTCAAAACTCCTCAGAAACTTCCAAGCCACAACGGACCACCCATCACACCGACAAATCCTCCCATAGCCCTGTCCATTCCCCGTCGCTCACGATCCTCACTCCGGTTCCTCACCTTCTCCTTATACTCAATTTCCCTGACCGCCTTCTCCCTTCGCTCGCCAAGTTCCCGCGCCACCCACCTCGCGACCCCTGCAACCGCCTGCAAAGGCTCATTCTTGCAAGAGAGAAGGTATCCTTGAATCTCTGCAGTCGAGAACTCGTGCTCCGGGATTTGTTCAGCGAATTTAGCAGCTAAGTCGGGCATGGACAACGAGTAGATTCCGTCTTGTTTCTCGGCAGACTGGAGAGTGGTCATAATGTGACCCTTTGAATTTGGTGGACGGCCGAAGAAGCGCAGAAACAGAGCGGAAGCTTGGGCTTTCGTCGTGTATCTATACTGGATCTTCATATCAATCCTTCCGGGGCGGAGAAGGGCGGGGTCGAGCCGGTCAAGGTAATTGGTCTGTGGATCACGTCTTCCTCTTAAAATACTTCAGCAAAGGCAATTGAAGGACGACAGACCGTAGCAAAAAATAGTATACCCTCCTCGCTACCCACACCATCTATAGCGTTCAAAAGGCCTGAGAGCGTCACAGCGCACTCCCTCCTTCTCCCTGGAATATAAAGGGATCCGAAGGGACCAGGGGCCATGTAGTGAGATGGTTCCTCGTCGTCGTCTTCGTCGCGCGAGGAGAAGGCGCAGTCGATGTCTTCGATGAGGAGGATGGAGTGCTTGGGGATTGAGGAGACGGCTATCCGTAGGTAAGAGTCGTTGATGCTGTGGGCGCGTGATTAGCTGATGAGATGCGGGAGGATGGTACTGGATGTACAAGCCGGAGGACAGGGAGATGGTGTATATCTCTAGGCCCAGTTCGCCCGCCTTTGAGCGTATCACGGGTGTCAGCGTCTTCTTTCGTCTGGGAACTGAAGACAGGTGAACTTACGAGCGCATAGATGGTTGATGCTGTCGCGTGGCTGATTGAGTCCAAGTAAACTGTTTAACAACAGCTATGACGCTTACTTTTTCCTGTCCCCGGCGGACCATGCAGGAGATACCCACGCCTATACGGTATCCCCGCCTCGGTGTACCACTCTTCCGTGCTAAGAAACTCTTGCGCATCTTGGACAAGGGATTCCACGACGCCGTCCGTCAAGACGATAGAGCTCAGGGGTCTGCGGGCCTTGTGCTTGATGCCCCTCCAACCCAAATCCTGCGAGGTTCAGTGAATGAAAGTAATGTGTAGGTTAGAGGGTACACGCACGATATCGGCTGTATGAATAACGACATCGGAGCAGTTGGATTTCTTGTAACGCGCTCGCGCTTCTTCAACGAAGATGGAAAGGACGGCTGTATCCAGCGTATAGATCCTGTCCCGCATGGCAAGTGATCAACTCACAACGTAACTTCCGCAATCAGCTGAAGCCACGCACGAGATAGCTATGGTAGACGGCGAATACTCCCCACCCCAAGCGCTGGTTCCAAGTTCCGTCGCAACCCAATACCCCCGCCACCGAAACATCTGCGGGTCCCTATACGTCGGGATATATTCCGTGCTCCCATTCGATTCCGCTCCGAGCGAGATACCGTGCCAACTGTGCTTCCAGCTTTTGGCGCTGACGTAGAAATCATGCGAGCGACGCCACACTTTCTCTTCGTTCTGCGGAGGGTGGTGTGAGGTCAAGCCACTCTAAAGAAGATTTGGTTTTCTCACCAGGAGTGAGATGACCCATTCGTAAGAGGGGTCTCCCTCTGTGAACGTGGCGCTAACGCAATATTCTGAAAGTAAGGGAGGATTTTGATTCTCATTCAGATAATGACAATCAGCGCTCTCCTCAGGCAAGACTTACCAAACTGAAATCGTTCCATAACCCAGTGGAGAAATCTCCATCCAACGTCCATAAGTGTCCCCAGAACGAAGAGTTGAGCACTCTGCCCCATAAACGGGATTCGCGGCAACGAAGCGATAGGCGAGAAACACATGAAGCGGCTCAGCCAGGAAACATCAGTGCAGATTCGGGCGCGTAGCTTCGTCATAATAGCCTTGGTTATGTTGACCTTTCGCGTAATAGGCTGGTAGGCAGTACCTTGGTTCGAGTTGAGCCACAGTCGGACGAATGAAGTAAGTTAGCATGCGGGAACGGGCACCTTCCGCAAGTGTGTGGCGAGGGCATGGCACGTTGGCCACTAGCTCCTTCGGGAACAATCTCGAATAGCGAGAGGCAGTGGCAGATGCGGATCCGATAATCGCCGTACCGTGGCCCCACACAGGTTACGGAGTCAGTGACAGTAATGGGATCTGGATTGTATCGATTATGGGCGTCAGCGCTCAGGACAGCATAGCAGTGAGGCAAGACTATGATAATCGCTGAGTTGGGTAGCTTGAATGCTCGACGATGTCTCCGAGGGTGATGCATTTGATCAGTCTGGTGGGCCAACATCCTGTGGCCGCGTGTCAAGACAGCAGTGAGTCAAAACTATGATAATGGCTGGATTGGGTAGCTTGAATGCTCGACGATCCCCCGAGGGTGACGCGTTTGGTCAGTCTGCTGGGCTAGCATGGTGTGGCCGCGTGGTGAATTGACTCGGACGTAAGGATCGAAGGTTGCTTTCCGAGAACCGACTCGAGCGTCCGAGAACACGTGTTATGACTAGTGACTAGTCTATTTGATGCTAAGATTCAAGATCGATTAACGATGGTTTAAAAGTAGCCAAAACGGAGCTGACGAGTCACAGATTTTCAAAGAAGCTTGATTGATTATGCTACAAAGTAGAAGCCAGGTTTTAGTATAGAAGAGGGGTTCTTAAGTCGAGAGAGGTGACGATTGTAAGATACGAACATGAAGAAAGATATGCAGTTACACCTGATAGTATGAAGTAACTGAGCTTTCAAAAACGTCCAGAATAAAATTCAAGAAACGATAGTTATACTTGAACGGCCTGGAGGATCAATGAAACGCATCAGTCAGACTGAATGGGAAGGAGAAAGATCGATCCTATGACTGACGTTCACAGGCGAGCATTTTCAATTACGACTTCATCGCCACTCAGTTCCTCATCGTCGTCAAAGTCGCTATCCACCGAATCCGAATCGGACTGCAGGGTCGACGTTTCCTCTTTCTCATCGATATCGGTCTGACCATCGACGCCAAGCTCCAGAGCCGGGGCCGGATTATCGACATCAATGACGCCATCCGGGTTTGCTACAGCGCCCTCGGGCGTAGACTCCCTCGAATCCCAGTCAGGGTACACGCCGTCGGGAACAGATGCTTGGATCTCAGCACCCGTATCTTCATCCATGTCAACATCATTCGACGCGCTATCGTCGCCCTCCACCACCATCTCGCTCTCGGAATCACTGTCGTCAACGGTTTCGTACCCAGGGCAGGTGAGGACCGGCCCGTCATCGACAAATGGGACTTCCAAACGATCGTCGTATGCACCATCCTCGTCCTCATCCTCGTCCATGCCATCCCACGCAGCCATCCTCGTGACCCAAATCCCGGGAGCGTCCAGTACCGTCTCCCATTTCCCCGATTTCCCTGTACCCGGGTACAGAATGCCCTCCTCTATGATGCCCTCGACAAATGAAGCCCCGTCTAAATCATCGTCATCGAGATAAAACCTCCTCCCAAGCTGGATCTTCCAGAAGTGTCCTTTGAGCATCTTCGGACCCGCGAACTCAGCGTAGAGAGTAGGATCTGCCCACGCGAAGATCCCACTTGCGTGACTATACTCCAGGTTAAACGTTTCGATCATAAGACGCGTCGCCCCACGCTGGAGGAGGGCTTCGTACTCCTCGTCAGAGTAGCCAGGGAGGGCGCGGAATGGACCGACGTCACGCAGGGGCGTCGTGCCTCGAGGGGCCCGGACACGGTCACAATCGTTCGAAGCCTCAGTGAAAAGGGAGTCGACCGGAAGGGAGTTCTCTTCATTTTCCTAGGCAAAATCAGACTAGAATGGGATGTGGAAGAAGGAGTGGCTCAGACATACCTTATCCCAGAAGAACTCCATTTGACACCCCTCGCAAAACCCTTCGATGATCTCCCAAGCGCATTCGGTGCAGCGGTAGGTGTCGTGAGCAGCATCGTATATAGGTTCGGGAAGGCCGTTGTTGTCCTCCTCCTCAGTCTCAGTATCTGCACCCTCGTCGCCTTCCTCGTTCTTGACCACCGCCGCAGCTTTCTCTGCTAATTCTTGTTCAAGCTCAGCAACTCGCGTCCTGAGCTTGACGATGGTCTGAATAAAAGGATTTAGAACGCCCGGTATGAAATGGAGAATTTCGAGATAGTACGCGCCCGATTTCGTCGTTCAAGCCGAGACGTCAGAGCTTGAACATCCTCTGGCATCTTGATGGACTAATACGCGAAATTTGCTCTTGAGTCGCGTACAGCTGGTGAAGCAAGGGGGAAACGTGAGCCCGGGTGAACTCAGGTCGTGACTGTGCAAATCAAAACTGGAGCTGGTGGAATATCAGGTCATGAGTTTTCCTCAAGCCTTTCTATAGGAAATTTACCTGAGCGACTCGAGGATGGACAATGGTGAAACAGTGAACAACTTTTGAGACCACAGGGTCGGCGGCGTACACACGTCGCGAACCGAAAAAGGGAACTGCCGATTCTCCCGATTTCCGACTTACAATCCCGAACCGCGGGGTTAGAAGCACTTTGTTACTCCGTAATACTTGCGTATTATCCTCTGCAACCTTCTATAATTCGGCGCATTGGCCACTGCTGGATGCTTCCATTATCTGAAGAAGATCGCCCTCCAGCTGTATGTGGCTAGCAATCGAGAAATACGGACATTGACTCGAGTACTGTCGACAACTTCGCGTGCGAGTTCAGATGGAATATCTTGCGTTCGACCGCGGATGCGTCCTGAAATTCCCAGACGCTTCCCAACACCTTCCAAGGAAATCGTGAGTCTCGAGCTCGGAGCTCTTCTCATCTTTGATCATGATCGCCGATAGCTGGCTTACTGATGCCTATCAGAGGGAAAACCATGCCTCGAGATGGTACCAAGGCTGCCAGGTGCATCGTCAGAAGTGGTTGAATCCGTTTAGCAAGTAAGCCCTTTCCTCGAAAAAGAGCTGCACCTTATGTATGGGAGACATGTTCAGATCGTTACCATCCAGCGTCATCCGCATTTTCGGGGTTCAACGTCCGGCTTTCATCCGATCATGCGTCCAACTGATTCAGGGAAAGCCTTCACTGTGAATTGAGGGGGGTGCTCCAGCCAACCTCAGGTCATCTGAAGTCGTGATACGTAGTGAAGTGATCTATAAGCGGCGTCACGGCGAACTCTGAATTCCCTTGTCAGTTGGTCGGCAACAGCCGCTCCTGCTTTTGTAATCCCTGAGGATATCGGAGCACGCAAACTACAGTCCCTGTCACCAACGACGGTGTCAATGCTTGCTTGCTCCCAGAAGTGCACCTACTAACCGAGCTTTTGGCATAGGTACTATTCCCCTTGGTTATTAGTGGCTAATTAGGCTCCAATTACAGATGACCCTCATCCCACAAGACGGTCTATGGATCGACAGTGATCGTTCGGATTTGGAGCGCACCCCTGGCCATCGTCCCAAAGGCTCGCAGCGTCGCGGGTACAAGCCTTTGATACACAGACTTCCTTTCGAACTCTTAACACAGGTGTTCATCGAAGTCTGCCGTAACACCGGTTTAGGTCCGCTCTACTATACGCAACTGGCACCCGTAACAATCCTTGCGTTGGTGTGCAGTTTATGGAGGGACGTCGTCGTGCCTAATCCCATTCTCTGGTCCTCATTTCGTTTCACCGCCGGTAATTCGTTTCGCACCGATAATACCAAAACTTTGTTGCCTATCCTCCGCCTATTCCTTCGACGTTCCTACCCATCAGACCTTGCAGTCTGTGTCCAGATTCAAGACGGCCCCCAAGATGATCCGTGTTTCGACGAGCTTGCTCTGCACTCGGAAAGATGGGGCCATCTGCACCTCGATGTCTTCCCGCGGCTGATCCCAAAGCTCAATACTGTCAAGAACCGCGTCTCCGCTTTAAAGACCTTATCCCTCCAAAGCAAAGCGAGCCGGGTATCCCCCTCTAGCGATGTCGTGGATGCGTTCGAATATGCACCTCTGCTCCGCAACGTCGCTACGCGCGGGGTTCCCCCTTCCGCTCTCCGCATTCCATGGGATCAGATCACTGATCTGACCTACGATCCACCAGATTCGACGGGAATGGAGTGGGCTCAGCAATGCTCCAACCTTCAATCACTGACAATCTATCCAACCTCGCTCCGAAATGCCCATTCCATTCACCCCCTCCTAGGACAGTTCACGATCTCCCTTGGACTACGCAGCCCGCCAAACGCACTTGATATATCGTCATGCTTCACCATGCCCCATCTCCTCTCTCTCAAGATCAACTCCGCCTCCCCAACCAAGTACTTCGTGTGGTTCCATGCCGAGTTCCTCGCATTCGTAGCGCGCTCCCCGCCATTCGCCCTTCGCGAATTCATCCTCGTCAACCTTTACACGGACATGACCGACGACCAGCTCATCGAGTGCCTCCGCGTGCTGCCTTCCCTACAGACGCTCAAAATCCTCGAAACATACCGAAAGCCTTTATTCACACACGAAGTTTGCCGTGCCCTCACGCGCCGTGCCTACGACATCAATGACATGAGCGACGAGGAAAGCTCAATGCACCTCTCGCCTATGTTAACGACGCTCTACCTAGGAGAAGGGTTGATCGTTGACCCAGAGACCCTAGCGGATATGCTCGAGTCCCGTTCGCCACACGCCGGCGACCCGGATTACGATGAACTAGCAAATCTCACGTCGCTTACGCTCGGAGCCGTATTTTGGGCGTTTCCCCGCAAGAACGCTGCGATGGCGCGGTTCAAGACGCTGGCGGCGAGGGGGTTGAATATATCCGTGATCCCTACTGCGTAGGAGTTTTGTTAAGAACGCCCGTGGTAAGTATCTTACGGGTGGCCTGATAAGTTTCATTCATGGATGTTTTTGTTTCAGGCTAAGCATCCTAACCCGCGTTATTTGACGTGTTGCCTTCGTTGATCTTATGATCTATATACCCTTCCAGCTTCCATAATGGCAGCCGGCGTTATTCGAGGATCATGGTCGACATAGTGGTTCCATTCTCAGCTAGCAGCCATATGCTTCGCATTCGTCGTACGCAGCCAAATTGGTGTTCCAAATTACCACACGGCAGGCCAGTTCTCCTCGGGTTTGATGCTGCATTTTCCCTTTCACACTCAAGTTCCGTCTTGTATTTATTGCCTCGTTAGTGTCGGGTACTTGTAAGATATGACACACACGTAGTCTCCAATCTCTTGCTATTAACTAACATGACCAATACATCCATCTGAGGTCCCATATCGTGAAGTTCGCCTAGTTTACCTCACATGAATGAAGTGATGCTGATGAGGTTCATGGCATTCGACATCAATCACCGTCATTTCACTTGGGTATCAGGAAACGTCGGTGGTTACAAGCTCCTTCTTACCTGTTCTCTTTACCTAGTGTCAAAACCGCTGCCTCCATCTCCATGTATCTGGATGTTTTCCCGTAGAAACGCCTGATTCTGGCCAAGTACTTTTCCAGAACCTAGCTGTCTATGTGCTTTTCCGAATGGCTATCATTACACAGATGCGGGCATCTCAGCATTCGGTGAGACCAGGTACTCGAGTAGATGGTCGGGTGGTGATGAGTCATGGACGGAGGTTCATGCGAGTCTCCACCAGAGCCGGGCTTGGGTGTCGGTGAATTTCTATCTTGACTTCGAAGAAATGATAGGTAATTGGGCCCGGTTCATCCACCCAAACCGGGGCCAAATTGACATACCACTGTGTCAGAGCAGCGACATTTGGCATCCTTTTCGTGAAATGGATATGTTCCGTTCGGAAAAAAGCATCGTTGGGCGTCGGAGACGATGACGGAAAGGGTGAGAGACGAGTCTAGTTGATAGTATAAAATCGTCGGATTTCTGACAGACCACCGGGCCTCCGGACCGAAATAATCCATGACGTTGACAAGGACTTCCAACAACGTCAAACAATCGCTGTCATCAAGTTGACATCAACCATCAAAAGGTTCTGGACCGTAGGCAACCCACAAACGTCGATGAACTCACAGGTGGTTGGTGAGCAAGATGGCAGGCAGTGGACGAGTTTATCCCCTGATAAGATTCGATTCTGGTTTTGACTCTATTCATAACACGCACATTGACGACGATTCGTCCAGAATTCTTTCGAAGGCTTACAGATTGAATATGCTTAATATATAAGCCCTCATTTCTCAGCAACGGGAAGCGCGTAATACTTATATCCTGTACCCTATAAAGCGCAAGCCTATTTCGCGACATATCTTGTTCCCCAATCGCTACCATGCCATCCACCACCGTCCCACAACTCTTTCAACCCATCCAGGTCGGCACGGTATCCCTCTCCCACCGTGTCGTCCTTGCGCCACTAACCCGAATGCGTGCCACAAATGAACACGTCCCGATTTTACCCTTGGTGAAGGAGTACTACGCCCAGCGCGCAAAAGTCCAAGGCACATTACTCATCAGCGAAGCCACCTTCATCGCCCCGCAAGCTGGCGGGTACCCAAACGTCCCTGGTATCTGGAGTGACAAACAGATCGATGCTTGGAAAGAGGTGAATCATCTTCCTTCCCTCGTCTTTGCATACCTACTCAATCATGACTCCAGGTAACCGATGCAGTGCACGCCGCTGGCTCCTCGATCTACATGCAACTGTGGGCACTAGGCCGCGTAGCCGATCCCTCATATCTCGCCGCGCACGACCCACCCTTCCCCCTCGTTGGGCCATCCGCCATCCCCGCCCCCGGACAAGCAAGCCCTCGCCCCCTCACCATCGACGAAATCGCCGACTATGCCAAGCTCTTCGCTACTGCGGCCCACAACGCCGTGAACCGCGCAGGCTTCGACGGAGTCGAGATCCACGGCGCGAATGGATACCTCATCGACCAGTTCCTGCAGACCACAAGCAATGACAGGAGTGACCAGTACGGCGGGAGCGTCGAGAACCGCAGCAGGTTCGCCCTTGAGATGGTCGATGCCGTCACACGCGCTGTCGGGCCTGAGCGTACTGGGCTTCGCCTTAGTCCATGGAGCACCTTCCAGGGTACGTATAAGACGCTCCCTACTGACCCTCTTACATTTCTGACATCAACAACATCTGTTAATAGGTATGGGCATGTTCGACCCAGTACCGCAATTCACGCACCTCGTCCTGGCTCTGCGCGACGCACACCCCACAATGGCGTACCTACACGTTGTCGAGCCCCGAATTGAAGGGAACACGGACCGCGAGGTCAAACCCCACGAGTCTAACGACTTCATCCGCTTGCTCTGGGAGAAACGGGCGTACATCTCCGCTGGAGGCTACACGCGTGAGACTGCGATAAAGGCGGCGGAGAGAGGCTCGGAATTGGTGGCGTTTGGGAGATACTATATTTCGAACGTGAGCGCTCTGGGTCTTGAAGTGTTGTGACGAGAGTGCTGATGGGTGGTTGTTCTAGCCCGATCTGCCGCTGAAGCTGAAGCACGGCAAACGTCTCACCCCGTACGACAGAAAGACCTTCTACACCCCTGGCGGAAGTGAAACTGCCCATATTGGGTACACCGATTATCCATCCGATGGGGAGGGCGCGTAGTGTGTTCTTGAGGCGAGTCTGAAAACCACATAGGTACCTTACGCATCCCTATAACGTTGAGTAACCAAATTAACAGAGTGGTCTTCAGGTCACTTGGAAAATTATTTCGGAACATTTAGAACGCCTGTTCTCTACGTATAAATTGCGACAGTCGCAATTAAGTGTTGGCCTCCGACGTTCTGCCTATAATAATAATTGAATTGGACGTACGAGGTAATCACCGGGTGAAAAAGCCACTGGATGACGGCGCCAAAGAAAGGTGGCCAGAAATACATCGACGACGTAGCTCAGAGGAGATGCATTTGCGGCTATGTTCCTACGGGACGGAACATAAAGGAAACTTGACGAGTACTAATTCGCGAAAGACCGTCCATCACTGGGACCTGATCTGTCCGCACCTAGAAACGCTATATGATATAAGAACCGCGAGATACATTTGACGGCCTTCGTGTCATCATCAAAGTTGCATCGCAGCGTATCATGGGGAATCAGATGCCCAACTGAATGGGTAACGAGGGTATCATCTAGGGCGTAATCAAGTTCTCTTTGAGGAAGTATAGGTGGCCGGCGGAGTATGTGTCGACAGTCAAAGGGGGAAAGCCGCTGCTTGAGCGCACCAGGATTGTTACGGACCGGTTGCTTCGGGGATGGCGACTGGACGCCGACACAGACGATGCTAAATGATCAATTAAAAGCCATCTCTATCACACATCTTTCGACGCAGCCTGGCCCGTTGCCGTCGGGAGGCAATTAAGATTGACTGAGAGGCATTTTACGACCGTGACATCTTGCCAAGAAGCTGCATCTCCATCATTCCCGCATGGAGATTAAGTACCATCCAAACTCTACCTTAGCCTAGCGGGCATGTGTTTTAGAGGAGCCGTGACATGACCACATCAGGAATCTAACGCCACCTGGACTTCCTGATGACGCTCACTGCATCTTTCGATACCTCTCCATGCCAGAGCCTGACGTGAGGGAAAATCGTGCCGGTGCCTATGTTTGGCGTACGGTGTCATTGCCGGACCTCGTGATTTCGCGAAGCACGGAAGACGATCTAAGCAGTGATTGAGTCGGTCAATTCTCTGAAGCCATCGCGCGAACTTTCTCCATTGAACTTCGTAATGAAGCCCTAGTCTGAAGCTTAGAGAGCGCACAGTGATCGCATAGCTATCGGATAGGGATGGGAAGTCCAGTTCTTCCCAGTTCTAGGTGGATTCGCAGAAGACGGTTCATGCTCCAAGGGAAGCTGGTATAGAAGACCAAGCTTACTGGTCCAATGGCAAGATCAGCCGCGTGCAGATGGGGTAGATGGGCGTACAAAGCGCTCCAATCGATCCGCCGAACCCCGCCAGATGATATAATGAGCGCCATTGAAGGTCGCGTGTGGAGACACCAGGAAGATCCGTACCAAGACGTTTGGTATCTGACTCCTATACCTATCTTGTAGAATGATGTAGTCGATGTTGATACTAACGAAATTTCCGCAAGACGGATTCAATTGTGCAATGCCGGGAGAGCATGAAATAGACTTACGCTGCGATTCGGGGACCCAAGAGTCCGTGAGTAAGAGCTGGCATTATTCTCGCCTGACGCGAATACACCACTCTGAGAGTTTCCTGGAAAAAAAGTAAGGAATGGGGTTCAGGTAAGCGGAGTTTTCCTTACTGACACCAGGGCGATTTGTCGATGAAATGGACCAAAGTTAGGTAAAGGCGGTTACTTATGACCTTGCTGAGAGCCTGTCCTGCTCTTCTATGATCAGCCTTGTCCTTTGGGGTGGGATGGCGAAGAAAACTATATGGAAGAAATGTCGGCAGAAGAGCGGCGAGTAGTGAAACGTCAAACCCAATCCAAGAGCAGAGAAGCTGTGTGTGCTATCCTCCATCGGAGCACCGGTGGAGCATGGGTGAGCGAGGTTCATCTTGGCGTGGGGGAGACCTCAGAGCCTATGCAATATCAGAGAAGCGTTACTGTGGATACAACTGACCTCATTCCGTGACGACCTCGTCATTCTTTCTCATAGCCAGAGTTCTAAGAGTATGACAGCCTATCAAAAAGGGTACAGTCGATAGTCGAAAGAGACAGTCGATGGTTGGTGTGGCCCGCCTGCCCGTCGCGCTTGGGCCCTTATCGGGCTATTCAGAGTGCCCTATCTCCAAGAGATATGCCGTCAGCGCGATAGGGGATAACCGTATGGAATTGGATGTGCAAAGCTTGGAAGTTGAGCGGGCACGATAGCGCTCAACGTTGGTAAAATACTTATCACACGAGCACCACATGTCGGTCGTCATACCCTTCACTCGATACCAGATGGGAGGATTGCAACCGTATAGACAGGTCCCGATCGGTTAGCAAATCAATTGGACGTGCGAGATTAGTCGGCCGACACAATTACGATCGATCGGAAGATTGTGCGAGTGGGTGCGAGTTAGAAGCTGCTGGTGGTGGAGAAGACTCGTAGGACGACGACATTTCCAGTCACAATGGAGGATGAGAAGTCTTCTGAGTGCATTGAAACCTATTGAAACAAGACATTGATCGAGGGTATGGACGGGCTCATCCACTGGGGAAAGATTTCGACGATATACCATGCAATGATTCACCACAATTCAAACAAGATGTCGACAGGTGAACCGCATGGTACAGTATCGTCTGACAAGCACCTGGTGCTTCCTTGTGAAAAGAGGCGCACTTGGGCAATTAAGCCTAGACTGAGTGATGCAGGCATGGGAAACTTGGAACGACGTATGTTTCCACCAATTTTGTGGATGAATACAGCATGGTCGCTCGTAGGGAAGGTCTCCCTATAGCTTATCGACGGAAAGAGGAACTTGGACAGAAAGAGGAACGTTATCAAGGGTCGGTAGTCGACTGCCATCAGCAATGGAAAGATGTCTTGGCCCTTGACGGAACTTAAATTATCTGAGATCCGAAAGCGGCACGCCATTGATACACAAGCGCACACAATCCTCCTTATCCTCAATTTCTCTGACCGAAAAAAAGACTCCGAGGCTCAAGAGATATGAGGTGGGACCAATACAAAAGTCAGACGCAGGAATTCTCATTCGTGAGTTTCAAGTGCCCTACAGTACCTGACAGACACCCACACTCTTCAGCTGGCAGGCCGTCTGTCACTGGACCCATGTGTAAATGAGATTGCATCGGAGATGCCCTGAGCACATGAAGGGTTCCACAGACCACACTGCATCTCATCCTGGAACAATCGTCTCTCGCCACACCCCTGGACTCCCGGTCAAAAACTGCGTTTTCAGCAGTGTTTTGGTTTCCCCATTCCTTCTATGTAACGCTTGCATAACGCTCTAGCAAGGAATCAAACTTACAGGGATGTCCATATGATTGAGATCGCATCTATGGCATGCCCGTCTTTTCGACTACGGCGCTCAGCCGCTGGTGGCCCGTCCGTGTCCGATTTGGATGGAACCATGTGGTCTCGATATGTTACCCCGGAGTGCACTTGTGGACGGAATGGAACATCGCCACCAAGTCGCCGGGAATCTATTTTTAGACGTCCAGATGGAGTGCCTCACTTTCGAAGTGGACCGATAAGCGAACTGTAGGCCGTGAATTGGTATCGGTGGAGTGATGGGACCATGTGCTCCTTCTGTCCTGGCTGCTTTTGCCGAATGCATAAAGGGAGCCTAGGTAACATCTGAAAACCTCGTCAACTGTCCCAGTTGATTCATTTCCTCCATGGCGACCGCCGAGGCTCTCCCTGCTCTCTCTGCTCATGCGGATCCAGAGCGCAAGGAAACTTACGGCGACGAGAAGTTCAACGAGAAGGACCACTCTTCCGCTGACATCGCCGACTCTGAGTCGTTCAAAGGAGACGTCTACGATGACATCCGAGTCATCGACATGGGTGAAGATGGCAAGGAGCGCCCCATTGGTACGTCGTGTGTTATATCCTCCAGGGAACCAGCTAAGTTATCGTACAGAGACGGACGTCGATGTTGCCACGCGTCTTATCTCCCTTGAGGACGACCCCTCCCTCCCAGCATTCACGTTCCGCATGTGGTTTTTGGGTCTTGGCTTGTCCTGCTTCGGTGCCGTCTTGGGGCAGATCTTCGTAAGAAGATGCCTTTCTACACGCGCCATCCTCCACTATCTAACAATAGCATGCTCCCTTTAGTACTTCCGGCCCCAGACTGTATACGTCAGTCAACTCTTCCTCCAGATCATCGCGTATATCCTGGGAAGAATTCTGGAAGAGATCATCCCTGGTCCTGGAAACCCCCACGAGCGTCTTCAGACGAAGGATAGCTGGTTCTGGCGATTCATGAACCCCGGCGCATTCAGTAGGTCATCTCGTGTGATTATGATATCCCCTTGTTGATCATCGTGCAATAGACTTGAAGGAGCACGTTGCGATCACCATCTTTTCCACCACGGCTGCCGAATCCGCCCTTGCAATCAGCATCTTCGCCGCTGATGACCTGTACTACGGCATTCAGGTATGTCGATATCTAACTTTTAAACGCTAGACGCTCACTGTATTTCTCGTAGCCCAATGCTGGTGTTGGAATTTTCACCCTGATCGGTAGGTTTCTTGTTTCTCGGCCATTACTCGGAACAGCGTTGCTGACGATATGGTATTCGCTTCATAGGCTCTCAGTTGATGGGCTACGGTATTGCCGGTGTCATGCGCTCATTCCTCGTGTACCCGACCTACATCGTCTTCCCCAACCTGCTGCCCACCGTTCAGCTCTTCGATGCGCTTCATCGTGGCAAGAAGATCATGCTCCAGAAGAAGCGTGTCAAATTCTTCTGGCTGACCTTCATTGGTATCTTCGTCTGGGAATGGTTCCCCGAGTTCATCGCACCGTAAGTCCAACCCTATATCCACATCCGATACGGGTCGACTTAGCCTTCCTTAGTACCTTGACCGGTATCAGCATCTTTTGCCTCGCGAACCAGGACAGCGCTTGGTTCACCCGTATCTTCGGTAAATTAGCCTGCTCGTCATATGCAACCGTCGCTCATCGCTTTGTGTTAGGTGGTGCCGCTGGTAACGAGGGTCTGGGCATGTTCTCTCTCTCCCTCGACTGGAACTACGTCGGATCCGGCGGTGGCTCGCTGGGTGCACTATTCACGCCCATCTCCACCCAACTTTCTCTGTACTCCGGAACCGCCATCTGCATGTACGCTCCTCCATCCAATATCAACCCGTTGCCGAAGCTAATTTTTTTCGCCCCAAAGTATCGCCTTCTGCGCATGTTACGCCAAGAACGTCTGGAACGCGCAGAACTTGCCGTTCTTGTCGCAGTCCCTGTTCAACGAGAATGGCACGCGTTACGACCAGCTTTCAATTCTTGACGAGAACTTCAAGTTGGACCCTGTCAAACTCGCCGCTGTGGTACGTTCCACAGCTCTTCCTTTGTTTGACCATGCGGGCTGACTTTGATCAGGGTCTCCCATGGTTCGTCCCCTCCCAGGTCCTCACCAAGATCGGCGAGAATCTTGCCATTGGCGCCACTATCATGCACGTCCTCATTTGGTACGGGAAGGACATCATCGATGTTATCAAGAAATACAGGGTATGTCTCTATTTCTAGTGGTACGGTTTCCCTCTGACCCCTGGTATAGGCTGGCGAGAGCTACGACCCCCATCTCGCCAAGATGAAGGTATGTCACATGGATCAGAAGTAAAAGGCAGGTGTTTATACATTATGTGCAGGTCTACCGCGAGGTGCCGATGTGGTGGTACATCGCTATCTTCATTGCCAGTTTCGCGATGGCCATGGCTACGATTTACACCGGCGGCTCAGGTTTGCCATGGTAAGTCTTGTCGTTGTTGTCCTGTATCTGTCGTCTAACTTGGTCAACCACAGGTGGGGCTTGATCGTCGGCCTAATCATCTCAACTATCTTCTTGCCATTCGTTGTCACCGTCTATGCCATCACTGGTGTGTTATTTCGTATCCGTTCTCTTGTGTCTAGCTCTAATCGCCATTTTGACTAGGTTTCGTCCCGAACATTCGCAGCTTGGTACAGGTAAGTAGCTCTCACGCTGTCAGCGCTGCTCGTCGGGCTTACGGTTGGGCAAAAGATGCTTGGTGCTGCTATGATCCCCGGAAGCCCTCAGGCCAACATGTACTTCACGCTTTACGGCTTCAACACTCTCGATCAAGCTCGTGGTCTCGTTCGCGATCTTAAGATGGTTCGTCATTCTGTCGCCGACTGCTTCGTTTGTCGCCTAATTATGTCATACAGGGTCAATATACCAAGCTCCCTCCTCGCGTCACTTTCACAGTGCAATGCGTGGGCGCCGTCATCGTATGTCCCATCTTGTTTTTTGATAGACCGCTCGACTAACGGTTCAATTACTAGGGTGGACTGCTGAACTACGTCATCATGAAGGTCATCATTACGACCCATCGTGAGATCCTGCTTGACGTGCAAGGTAGCAACATCGTACGTACCTCCATCCCGCCGCCGACCTCGACGAATATTGACGATTGCATCTCTGTTCTTTTAGTGGTCCGGTCAACAAGTTCAGGTATGTCTCGGATGTCTCAAAACCATGGATGTATCGTCTGACCGGTTATTAGTCGTTCAACAGTAATGCCATCTCTTGGGGAGCTCTTGGCAACCGACTTTACGCACCCGGTGGTCGCTATGCGGTACGCTCACTGTGACTTGCATCAAGTTCATAGCTAACTTCGCGGGCTCACCTCAGATCGTCCCCTTCTCTATCCTCATTGGTCTCCTTGTCCCGCTTCCATTCTGGATTGCCCACCGCTACTACCCCAAACTCGGTGCCAACAAAGTCGTTACTCCCGTTCTTTGCTGTAAGTCTTGCGGTTCCACATCCACTGCGACGTACTAATGAGGACTCCACAGGGACTCTCGGCTACCTGAGCGTCGGAATCAACAGCTCCGTCTTCACCACCTTCTGCTTGGCTGTATTCTCGCAATACTACCTCCGTGTCTACCGCCCACGCTGGTTCAGGAAGTACAACTTCCTGCTCTCCGCTGCTCTCGATGGTGGAACCCAGGTCATGGTCTTTGTGTTCACATTCGCTGTCGGTGGCGGTAGCGGCAAGGTCTCCAACATGCCTTTCTGGGCTTTGGTATGTTCCGTTTTCTCCATGCGATGACTTTTTTTGGCTGACTTGGAGTCGCCCTTAGAACCCGAAAGGTAACCCCGATTATTGTAAACGACTCACTTGATGTACATTGTATTTACGTATAACGCGATACCACGGGCTTATAATTTTATTTTGGTCTCAACTCATCCTGCGGTCGCGCGCCACCTAGCATGGGAACTACCTTCCCTTCCGTAAAGAGTTCGAATTCCCAGCGAATGACACGGGGCCGCCTGTAAGTCACCTGTAAGTACTGTGTAGTCGGCCATGTGATTTTTTCGGCTGGACACGAATCAAGCAACTGGTATTCAATTATCTGTCCAGTAGCCTTTGCAGCTGATTAGGAACAAGAGGCTGTCTCTACATTATCGAAATGGAAGGACTGGGAACGTTTAGATAGTCAGTTACAGTGTTTCAAGTTTGTCATATCAGTGCATGGGACTTCCCTAACCAACATTTAGACACCCTCGAACCGTACAACCATGACTGCTGGAGCACCCTGTACCTTGCTATTCCGGTCTTCCAGAAGCTCCTGTACGCGTGGGTCATGAGGGATAGAAGGCTTTTCAGCCACCCCAGTTCCATGGTAGCCAAATCCCGCGTCGTGGACCACTGCCATCACCCGCAACACGCACATCCAGTACGACACCTACCGGATTGTTCCCAAATTCTCCGGAGTATGCGGCGTGCCATGAACGACATAGGGCGGTGGGAGGATAGAAATGATGTCGCTGCTACCGTCGGACAACGCATCATCATCGAAACTCCTATGACGACGATGACCTGCAGCTCCATGGGTCAACAGTAACCCCAACGAAGAATTGCGCTCCTCAGTATTGGTTACCGCAAGTTCCCGTTGAAGCTCCATCACGAGCTCCTGTATTCGCGTATGTCGAGAATCGTCAGAGTCATCCCTCTCCCGCGCATCCAATGCAACGATGCCATTTTCTTCTTCCCCGGCAGACGGCTGTCGCTCAATGCCTGGGGGGCTGCGAGGAGGAAGCGGGGGCTTTCTCTGGACAATTGTATAGTGGTCGGAGGCCGGGGTGGCGGGAAGGGGGAAGGGCTCGACTGGATTGATTCAGATAGCGATTCAGCGAAAGCCATATATGATGCCAGGCGAGACATACTTTGTGTGCGTTCCGATAATCGGGATGCAAGGCGAGCCAGCCGCTGCATACGAGACGTTCTTGCCGCCACGCGACGTCCCGAGTCGCCCGAGTCAATCGTACGTCCTGGGGGAGGGTTGTGTTGCTGATCCCGGGGTCGGAGGGGTGCGAGTCCGGATAAGGGGGGCTTTCGATGCGGAGACGAATTTCCATGAGTGTCCTCGAGGCCTTCCATCATTTGGGGCAGGAGAAATGGTTTAGCTGTAAAGCCGCATGCGCCCATTGATGATGAGTGCAAGAAAGGGGTCTGAGCAGTTATAATACATACATATTCGTGCCGCCCGTTTCCTGGCGACACGCCTCCAGTAGAAAAACAACACCGCGATGACGAGCATGACGCCCAGGACAGCCCCCACGATGGCACCAATAACAGCATTATAACTCTTCGACGCGCCACTTGGGCCCGCCGTACCGGAAGCAACGCTGCTGGTACTGCTCACGGGTATCCCCATCACAGACGGCGGTTTTGCAGCGAGAGTGGTGAACGAGGGGGTGTACACGAAATAATCCAGTGTGAAGTACGTATCCGAGCCCTCGTCGATCTCTGCCAGCTGCATGCCCAGAGTATGCTCTCCGGGATCCATTTCGTCCCATGAGTACCATAGGAATCGCGATGATGTTCCACCAGGCTCAGCGGTTACATTTTTGTGGAGCCCGGGGCTTCCGTCCAGTGTGAAGATGACTTGGAGAGGGCCGGAGGGGGAAATTCCGTACACGGCGACGGATGTACCTGCGAGATTCCATGAGATCATTGGAGGAGGAGGGTGGCTTTAGAGATATATTGATAATTGGGGACGAACCGGTGAAGTGGAAGGTGGCCGAGGAGCCGGATTCTCGAGTTTGACGTGTGCCATTGCCAACAGCAATGAAGGTATGAAGGCTAGAGTCAACCAACACGCTCGCATTACGCGTCCAACTCCCTTCGTACGTGATGGAAGAGTCCTCATCGTCGACAATCAAGCGCTTGCCATCATCGAGTGCTGTATCCTTCCCTGCAGTGACAACCACATAATCCAGCAAGATGGACGGTTGGACTTGAACGCTTGTCCCACTCGAGAAGAGGTCAAAGATCGTGAGGGTGTGTGTCGCGTTATCATCGCGCAGAGTGGGAGACTGGAAGAAAGGCCCGAAGGTGCCGGGTCCAATGAAGGACGTGTTGTATCGCGGGCCACCGTCGATGGATATCTGGATCGGCGTAATCCCAGGCTTCCCATTCAGGAGGAGGGGGCCACCGAAGAGGGCTATGGCAGTTCCTGCATTTGATATGAGTATGCTCATTTTAGGTGTTATCGCGCCATCCATTCACTAGATCGGACACTTACCTTCGAACCGGAGCACACAGTTGCCGGAGAACGCTAAGGCAGCTCCACCCATGAAAGCATCGCCGTTGATGGAAGTGGTGGTAAACACTTGAGTAATTGGCGCAGAGTCGGAGTCGAAGAAGATGCTGGCCATGATCGTGGTGCTGATGCAGATAGAGCGGCCAGTCGACTGAGAACAAGTCGTGCTGAGTACGCAGTCATATTTTAGTGATAATCATCAAGTTCCTGCCTTCAGCGCTCTTGATGGTGGCATGTTGACTCCGAGTCGTATCTGACACGACGAGATAGATGGCGAGGTATATATAGCACCTGGTACCGAGGTCCAGAACGCCGTAGATATCCAACGAGAGGAGCCTGAGCTGAGATCACCAGGTACGACATCAATACCGACAAGTTCTACAGTAGTGCATGAAAGGCGGACATTGGTGCGACTCTGCGAGGGTATGAACGCTGTAGGCTAATGCAGGCTGCAGCTGATGAAGACATGTTGTGCATCAGTGAGATTCGATGCGATCAAGCGGTCCAGCCCATCTGTCAATTGTCTGTCAAAGCATAATCCGCGGAGATCCTGTTCTCATGACGTTGGTCTCCAGAGTCCTTTTTACGTCTTGACAAACGTCGGAGGACACGTCTACGCCAGCAAAGCCACTTCGTCATCCGACGGCTTTGATCCGGTGGCGACGGTTCCAGCTTCACTTCTCCTTCAAGCTTTCGGCTACGGTGCTACATACTGAAATGATGAATCATGACACAGAACTTGCGATTCTGGTCGAATTATGTGTCCGAACAGGCCCCAAGTGATCCGGAATGAAGGTATGCAAGCCACGCAGACGTAGATGCCAGATATAAGTTGTCTGGAAGTACCTCATGCGATGCTTGGATCGGAGGACCCACCGAAATCATTTGGGGGGATAGTTGACGAGGACGAAGGTACTGCTTATCGTAGGTTTGGAGTGAAGAGGATTATCTTGGGTGGTTAGATGCCTCGACGTGACAGTCCATCGTTCAGAGGAGTGCGAGCTGTTCTGGGGAGGTACGAGTTTCTGATACACTCACTGCACACCAGTTCGGAATGTCCAAAGCGTAGTCAATAAATATGTGGGTCATGGTTTGACATAACCATAGCAAAACCCTAGATCAAGTTATCGCTTTCCGCCTTATTCTTCGCCGCGGCCTCGAGCTCTCCGAAAGATCCGCTCTTCAGACACATGTTCCTGAATATACCGTCTTCCTTTTGAATCAACTTCCATGGTGTATCGAATTCCGCAATCTGTGGAAATATAACGAAAATACTCAAGATATGTAGCAACTGACATACCTGTCCTTTGTCAAGAACAATCAAACGGTCGTAATCGATGACAGTGCGAAGACGATGAGCAACTGAAGAGGAATCAATATCGTCTTGACTGTAACTCTCAGGAGCACGTACCTGTCAGAAGTAGGGAGGAATTGAACTCTTCACGTATGGTAGCCTGGATTTTAGCATCCGTGGCGAAGTCAATGCTGCTGGTGGCTTCGTCTAATACAATGATTGAACTGCGGCGGAGAAGGGCCCGAGCCATAGCAATTAGTTGCCGCTGTCCCTGTGAAAAGTTTGTGCCTCCAGCCGAGACTTGTGTATCCAATGAGACCGTCGTTTTGATGTTGACATCCGTGGTAGTCGTCGAGATAGAATCAGCCGTCTCATCACGTTCGACGCCATGAATAGATGCAGCACGAGAAGCGACGCGTGATGAACTGGCGGATGCTGGGTGCGAGCCAAAAGGGCTGTTACTGATCATACCAACGCGTTGCAGGACGTCCCAACACTCCCCATCACTATGTTCCCCAAACGGATCCAAATTGTCCCTGATGGTTCCAGAGAAAAGCGTAGCATCCTTGGGGTATTTGTCAGCAAAATGGAGAAATTGGAGTTTCGCCGGCGTGGGTGACTGACTTGAGGTATAAACGTCTATGACAAGATGCGTTAAGCTCGTACGGGTGAAGGATTATTCAGCATACCAGTCTAGATCTTAGGTCATGAATTCCGATGGTGGATATATCGATTCCGTCGATCAAGATACGCCCGCTGGTTGGGTCCACCTATGTCCCAAATGAGAAGATAACCATGTTGCCGTTGAAGGACGTACAAATCTCAGCATGCTCATAGCCAACGTCGACTTCCCACTCCCTAAAAGAGTAAAGCCCTCAGGGAAGAAAGTCGGAAACAGTAATCTTCGACACGGACCTGTTCGTCCAAGAAGTCCCACACGTTCTCTGGCTTTCAACGTGAAAGACACATCCTGGAGAACGGCAGGAAGGTCAGGGGCATACTTGATAACCAGATTCTCAACAGCAACGAGGGCATTGTTATCAGAACTCGAAGGCCAATAAGCGGGAGGTCGATGTGATTCAATGACTGCAGGAGGTTCCTGCGGGAGATCGAGACTGGCGAGAGTTAGACAGATCAGGCTCCAGAGGGCAACTCATACTCACTATTCCACGACCCGCTCCACAGAACTACTTTTGTCAATGATACGTCAGGGTAAAGGGTATGAAAACATACTTGAGATCCAACTCCAATGCTGTAATACAAAGTCGTCAGGATGACTAGCCAATAGGTCGACAGGTCTTAAACTCATACCTGTCCAGAATCGGCAAGCCCAGTACACTTATACCATGTTCAGTTTAATGCATCAGGGATCCAAGACAAAAGGTTCTCACCAGAGGACGTGAAAGCCATCGCACTCGTGATACAGAGACCCGCCATGCCAGCGCCATCACCTAACGTCGTGATTGAGAACAACATGGTGATAAAGACCGCTAAGGCACCTAAGGCATCGAAGTTCAACAAGAGCCATCGATTGGTCATCCAGAACGTGTACCACATCTACTTGTCGTCAGACACCGCACATTAGACTCAAGCCACGACCTTACCTGCGTAGTGGTATCAATCTTGCGGTGTAAGTTGTCTAGGAACCGCATTTCTGCCGAGAACGCGCGGACTGTGACGATACCCTCCAGGAGCTCTCCGAAGTCAGAGAAAATAGGCGACCTTGTGTTCGATTCCATGCGCCGGAGGTCCCGCCCAGTGTTAAGGTATCCGATCGCCAACTCACGGTAGGCGAGTCCAATGAACATCGCTGGGATAAGGAACCAGGGAAAGACGTATCTACGATAGGCTGAGGAGCATCGCGGGTAGGAAAACGAGAATTACTCACGCCACGGTGATGATAGATGCGAAAAAGCTGGCAAGCGACGAGTTAACAGCCTGCAGGGTTCCAGCCAAGGATGAATCGATGGTTTCTATGTCCTGGTATTCATTGTCAACTAGGATTCCCATGGAATCCGTAGGTAGTACTTGCCTTTCCGAAGCGGTTAAGCATGCGACCTGAGACGTCAGACAAGGACAAGTATCCGAGATGAAGAACATGGAATACCTTGGGGTGTGGTATCGTGGAATCTAAACGTAGCCCGCACGACAGTGACCAACAACTGCCTACATCTGGATAAGCCTCCCCTGACCAGTCAGACAAAATTTTGGCCATACCTGAAAAGAATTCGAGATGCCCTCAAAGCACCGGTATATTGGGCAATGGTGGAGCAGACACTCGTAAGAGCACCGGCCAGTCCTATGGCCGCGTATATCCCGATGTAGAACAAAGGATGTTGAATCGCCTCAGGCCAATTGATCCCAAATCGACCGGTTTTTGAGAACATTCCATGGAATCCATTGGTGTGATAATGCGACGACAAGTACCCGTCAACTTGAATTTCCTGCTCCATGGTAGCAAACGAACGGAATGCGTAAAACGCTGGTGCACTTTCCGAATTACCGTAGGCCTCGCCCCAAACCTGGGCAATCATGAAGCCTTAGCTCGGGTTGGGAAGTGACGAGACTTACCATGATCCAAATCTTCTCCGTAACCCCCAGAACCTGCGATACGAGCACTAGTGATGCAAGGAATCCCCATATCCAATACGACCTATCGCAACTTGTAAGTTGAAAGAATTATCCGAGCTTGGCGGTACGCACGAAGCCTTGATATAACTCTTATAGATCGCCCACTTGACGCCTCCAGTTTCACGGTGCTCGTCTTTGATAAGCTTGCGAGGCTTCTTCACTTCATCGACCTTCTTGACATCCACGTCGACCTCTTCAAGGGGCGCATCCGCAACCGTCACCTCCTCCTTCTGCACCTCCACCGCAGCGTCCTGCTTGATGTTCTCCAAGACGCCTTGGGCTTGGAGATCTTTGATGGTACCCTGCGTATCGATCCTACCGTCAAGCATGCGGACGAGGTAGTACGCTCCTGGGAGGACTAGTTCCACGTGATGCGTGACTAGGATCTTGAGATTCACAATGGATTGTCAGTAACGGTGTCGAGAGCCAATCGTGAACACGTACGACAGTGCGGTTCGCCAAAAGAGGGCCGCGGAGCAAGCGCTCATACAGGAACCTCGATGTATGGCTGTCCTGGAAACACGATCGACGGACTATCATCAAGCAAGTTGGAAAGGTGACTTACAACGGCGCTAAGCGGATCGTCTAGAAGAACATATTTCGTCCTCGCATACACCGCACGAGCCAGCGCAACCCTACGAGACCATTTAGCCAAAGATCAACTGAAATTATAATGCCTAATCACTCACCGCGCCTTCTGTCCTCCAGACAAGCTCACACCCCTATAATCAAGCCAAAGCTCCCATCAACACCTGTATATGCATGATGACGAGCCGACGCATACCTCGCCCCGATCTCCGTAGCATCCCCGTCCTCTAACATATCCAAATCCGGCCTCAGCGCACAGCATTCCACCACCGCGTTATACCGTTCCTCATCATACGGGTATCCAAAAAGTATATTCTCCTTGATGGACTGGTGCCGAAGCCACGGTGCCTGCGCCGCATACGATATGCCATGCATAAGCCCGTTCTCGTCGACCCTGCTCGGGTTCTTCGCCATGATGATCCTTCCCCCAGGCAGGAGCGTCATCTCGCCGAGCAGTGCCATCTATATGCAAGTCATTCAGAAACACACTGGCAGACAGGAAGACAGGTATGACGTACCAGAAGTGCAGTCTTACCAGACGCCGTAGGTCCAGTAATCACGGAAAGCTCGCCCTCGGGGAACCGCACACTGATATCCCTCAACTCGAAGCGGTGGTCCATGGCCTCGGCCAATGACGCCGCGCTCATGGGAGATGGGCTTTCGACGATGATGCTCACATCGTCCCTTGTAGAGGGCAAAGCACCCGATGCGTTGCTCGCATCCGTCCCTTTGTCCTTCACCTTCCCATCTTTATCGGCCTCCTCGACTTCATTCCATTTCAACGACGCGTTCTCGAGTCCGAGGCCTTCTTGCTCGTCGGCTAGTGGGGGTTGGGACGCATCTTTTTTAAGTGAGGAGACCTGTGGGGTGACCTCGTCCTCGTCGAGATAAACTGCGATGCGGTTGAGAGCGACACCAGTCTGCAGGAAGAGGAACGTTAGTCGGGTCTCATAAAAGGTACATGGGCAAAGAGAACATATACATACCTGCAGAATTTGCACGATCCAGGCGGGGACGACGTTGAGCGGTGCCCTGCCGTCGAGGGTTTTAGTCAGCTGATTCGTCTCAGCGGGAAAACCAATGAAGGCCTTACCTAACCATGTTGAACAGAGCGATAGACTAGAAAGTAGCAACATCGTGTCAGTACACGTTGAGTAGGAAGAGCAGCATATACAAGACGAACCGTAAATGCAATCGAGATGGACAGCTCCTTGCCCTGCACGACATACGTAAAGAACGAAATAATAGAGACCAAAATCGGGGCACAGGTCCACAGGAGGCCAAACATGACCGAGTTAACACGAGCTAGTCCGCAGATCCTCAGCGAGAAGCCCATCAGACCTCGATGAGAACTCACCTTTGATCATCCACTGCATCTCCACCTCCCTAGCATCCAACGCCCGCCCAATCCACCTCTCCTCCCACGCAAAGAACTTGATGAACTTGACAGCCCCAATGAGCTCGTTCAACACCCCCATTCGCTTGTCTCTGGCGGTAAGAACGCCTTTCTGGATGCGGATACTCCGGCGGGCGATGTAGCTGTTGAGAGGCCAGCCTGCCAGGAGAATAAAGAAACCAGAGAACGCGCTCCAACCCAGTAATCTATAGCAAAAAGCTTAACACCTGCATTGTGGAAAGGCAAGAGATATACGCACTGGTAGAGAAACGTTCCTGCGATCAGAATTTCGAACGGTGCTCCA
Source organism: Lyophyllum atratum (assembly GCA_014905825.1). Classification (NCBI taxonomy): domain Eukaryota; kingdom Fungi; phylum Basidiomycota; class Agaricomycetes; order Agaricales; family Lyophyllaceae; genus Lyophyllum; species Lyophyllum atratum. The sequence goes on from JACGCN010000049.1 coordinate 196,283, forward strand.
TAGATAAAGTACGACGCCGATACCGTTTGCGAGACCTGAGATACATTGAGATAGGGACAAGTAGAAAGATGCCGTTCCCACATACCCGATTCGCGTCTCCTGCCATCAAGTTCACGATCTTGCCTACATCCGCTCCAGCCTTCGGATCATCAGCTTTCGCAGCCTTCTCCTTCTCCGCACGTTTACGCTCCTTACTACTCTTCTCTGTACAGATACTCAGAAAAGAGCTACCTCTGCAAAAACGAAAACATACTAGAGGTAGCAGCTTCGGCCTCTTTCTCGGCCTGCTTCCCTCTATCAATGATCCCAGAAAAGTCCTTGCGCTTGAGCGCCTTGTCGTAGATCGCTGCCATGAGCTCAGACCGGATGCGCGTCGCCGCACGGCGCCCGAACCACAGATGTTGCACGTCCGCTTGGGCCTATGGACACGTTAGTCAACTAAGATATATAAAGGAGGGCTACGGACCTTGCATATGGAGCATGTGAAAGCGAGGAAGGCGTAGATATACGCCCGTGTGCGAGTTTCAGCCGTTGGCGTATCTAGATCAATGGCATCTAGAATCCGTCTATTCTATGTCAGCATACTAGCGACACGGCAGAAAGGAGATGGGCGAACTTGAGGAAGAATGGCCCAGCATAGTTGAAGGTGACGCTGACGACTGTCAGTAGGAAGTCAAGGCTATAAACAGCCGTTAGCCGGGAGGAAGGACGTGGATGATGTAAAGAAGAGCGTACATGAGGTCCAGCGAATTGGCGGCCCAGAGCCGGCGGAGAAGCGTAGAGCGCCTGGAAGTATGTAAGCCATTAATAGAAGTATGGGCTATTTGAGACGGACTGAATGGTGACGAATTTGATGAAGATGGGTCGTGACTGCATGGTTGGGCTCAGCGACCATATGTCCTTCTCGTTTAAGGTAGTACTGCGTCCCTGGGAGGTGGTGAGCACTTAATGAGATAAAATGACGCGAAGGCTTACGCGTTGCACTAGAGGGTAGACCCAGTTGAAGGTAACCCAACCCCACAGTGAGGTGTAGTCCTCTGGAGAGATGGACAGGCCCTGTAGCTGTCGTCAACAACCCATTCCAGAAGCTCATATCACCACTCACGATTTTATCCCTGTGAACCCTCTTACTCGGCACCGCCAACGGCATACTAGCCACGACATTAACCAAGGCTCCAACGATGATCAGATTCCCCCAAAGCGCCCCCAACACCACCCCCGCCGGCCAGCTATCCCCAAACACCTGATGATCGTATACCGCTCCTCCGACTTGTAGCAGAGCGCCAATAAACAAGAAGAGATATAGCGCGAACAGGTCGAACGGCGCGGTCGCTGTGGGCCGCACGATAGGGCGGAAAACGGTGTACAGCCACGACGCGCCGACGAGGAATGTTCGAACAGCCCCCCATACATCGGAAGGGGACTCTATAATCCGGTAGGACCCGTACGCGAGCCAGAAGAGGGTCTCCGTAAGTCCGGTCAGCACGAATACGAGTGTGCGCCAAAGCGGGACTGCCGGCGATGATGCCACGTCAGCTTTGAAATCAACATCCTCGTCACCCTCCACCGTGTCGCCCGCAGCTGCATCCGTATCTAGAGCCTCGGCCTCGTCTAGAGTGAGATAGGTCTTGAATGGGCGTGTGAGGGTGTCAAAGGCCTTCCTCAATGTGGTGGGAAGGGGTATGGAGAAGAGGCATATGCAGAAAACGAATATTGCTGGGAGTAGAGAGCTCCACGAGGAGCGCACGCAGGGGTCCCGGAAGTCAAAAAGACCGCCATGGCTGCAGAGCACGACGCCCATGAGGGTTGTTGAAGAGGGGTGATCGGCACAGCCACAGCTCCGGCTAATAATAAACACTTGACCGTGACATCCCCGATCAATCGGAACACTTGGTCGAAAGTTTGGTGGTCAGAAGTTGAAGTCAGAACTGGGTCAGAACTTCAAGTCAGATACATAAATTGGTTGCGGGAGTACATAAGTAGGAGCATATTGAGAAGTTTGAGGCAGTGATTGTCCTAGAAAAGACAAGAACGAAACGCAATCGCGTGGAGAATATCATTGCTGAATTACACAGGAAGACAGTCACTGGGTGCAGTGGCATGCGAAACGCTACAAAGGTAGTACAAAGACATGACGGGAGGACACAAGCCCGAAATTTCACGAAAGTACAAATAATGCGAGCCAAAGGAAACTCCAACAGCGCTACAAACCTTTCTCGTCCTCCGTGTCGACCTCACCGTTGCCAGCGCCCGCAGTAAAGAACCCCTTCTCCGTGCTCATCATGCCCATAAGCGCATCCGCAAACCTATACTGTTTCCAGACCAGATACACCGTCTGCCGATCGTCCTCACCAAGCGGCACGCGGCGATCGAGCTCAAACCCGTGCCATGCATATATCGCCTGTGCCAGGACGCCGCCAACCACCATCAGCCCCGCAGTGGGAAACATATACCAGAAAACCACAACGCTCATGACAAAGATGCTAACCAGCTCCGACGCGACGTCTGCGAAAAATGCGAAACGGCGGATTCCTTTCGGGGATGCGGTAAAGCCGGGACCAAAAATGACGGTTTCGAGGTGGGCAGTGAAGAGCAGGATGGCTCCGCCGGCGAGCATGCACCAAGGGAGAAAGAGGATGACTCGGAGGAGAGTGGGGACTATGTTGCGGTAGGAGAAATGTGAAAGCGTTGAGCTGAGAATGTCGTTTGCGAGAGCGAGGTCGTCGAAGGACGGTGTCTTATGTGCAAATGGGAGTACAGAGAAGAGATCCCGGGCAGTTTCGGCGGAGGCTTTGTCGTTCGGACTGACAGAAGATACAGGAATCGGCTATAAGGAAGAGCAGTTCAGCATGGTACCGAACGTTCTACATCAAAAGCAAACCTTTTGTGTGGCGTCTAATGCGGGCGGACCGTTTTCGGCGACGGCGGAGGCGGTTGAGGACCGAGGGCCCGGCAGAGGGTCGAAGAAGGGCTGTAATACGGAACCGGTAGGTCAGCATCCGAGAAAGGCGTGGACATAGTGTGTAGCCAACATATTCTGCAAGCTGCGCGTCAGGAGTTTCGCCTGGGATGTCAAGAGGTCGATTCGGCTGGCTATAGATGCTCTCCCGTCACGATCCCACATTAGCTCGGACCGGAATGAGGACGAGAAGGAAAGCATCTCACTCCTGCGCGGAGACGAGAATCATGCGCGTTGAGCAGACTATCCTTTGAGTTGTCATAGATACTGAGCTCGTCCAGCGAAGGTGAAGGGGTCGGCGCCGCTTTGAGCGCGTCACCAACTGAGAGCTGCAAAGGGGAACGAGGGCGTCAAGGGACGCATCGGTGCCGAGGATCCAAGGAGCTGGTAACATCTTGGGCTCATACCTTGGCCTCAGTCTGTGTGACCTTCAGGAATCCTTGCGTATCGAGTCCTGCTCCATGTGGGCCGAGATACACCGGCGCTCCATGGATGTGTGGGTCGAGGTCTTTAGCGAGCAGTCGTTGCTGGATTCCCGGAAAAAGTTCAACGTCTTCATCGATGGGCGTCGTGAGCGCCGAACCGAAGGGCGATTCATCGGTGCGATCTGAGTCGACGCGTTCAATAACGGTGCCGGTGTTTTCGGCGGCCTATGTTTTCATGCGGCATGTGAGCGTTTACAAGGGGTACCGGCACATAATTCGCGTGATGAATGATAAGCATACCAGAGGAACGAAGTCGCAGGTAAGTGGTGCCGACATAGCGGCCCTCAACGTCGTTGTTCCAGTCCAGGAGAAATGAAGCACGCGCATATATAGTGCCGGGGTTTGAATCGAGTCGGGAATGTCCGATGTCCCCCCCCAAGCCAGGCCTGTGCATACAAGGCCTGTGTATTGTTCTCATCTCGCGCGAAGTACTTACCTACGTTGTTCTCCCTCTGACAAGCCTCATTCGAATCGCTGGTATATTTCTTGCTCCCTTCCCCTCGCGTGGAGCAAAATGTTTGAGTATGCTATGGGAAGATGCAGAGAGAGAAACCAGTGCCAACGGGGTAGGAGCGGGAGTTGGTGGATCAGTGACAGTCTTTCTAACGGCACATAAATGCAACGAAAGTGAGCATCTATCTCACGAGGAGGCCACATGCTCAATTTAGTGGTTACCTGAAAACAGAGCTTCATTTTCTCCGAGATGCATCCGATGTGTGAATGTTCTCCCTTCTCAATTTACTTGAGCTTCTTCCTTGTCTGGTGATGCGGTCATGCTTCCGCTTCTATATCTTTTTCGGCCCGCCCAGCTTCGCTTACGGGACATCGAGCGCATACATAACGGCTTTCCGTTGGGGGTGATGACGCAAAGACGCAAATATGCGATCTTTCTTCGCGCTTTTCAGCTCTGCTTCAATATTTGTGCTACTGGCCGCAGCAGCCTCCCAGTGGCCTGTCCATCAAAATGGTTTCACGGACGCGGTGCAATGGGATCACTATTCGTTATCCGTGAATGGTCAGCGCACGTTTGTGTGGTCTGGGGAGTTCCATTACTGTAAGATGCGCTCGTTTCTCTACCTCCTAAGTGTCAAATCTGAGCTTCTGGCGTGTAGGGCGGATTCCAGTACCAGAAGTCTGGCGCGACCGTACGTGATTACATTTCTACACATTACGGTGTGTCTTAGACCGGTGATAGTTTTGGAGAAAATCAAAGCAGCGGGCTTCAACACAGTCTCCGTGTACTCGTCAGTCTCACGTTTTTGAATCTTCGGCGTATTTGCATGTTAATATGATGGGTAGTCACTGGGCTTTCCATGCCCCGAACAACTCCACCGTCGACTTCGAAACTGGTGCTCGCGATATCGCCAAGATATTTGAACTGGCCAACGAAGTCGGGTTATTCGTGACGCTTCGAGGAGGACCCTACGTCAAGTGAGTTAGCGTTCTATCATTCATGCCCTATCCCTTCGGAAGGCCAACTAACGAGACACCGCGAAACAGTGCAGAAACCACTGCGGGAGGTTTCGCGCTGTGGACGACCACTGGTGCTTACGGCGGGCTGCGCAACAACGACCCGCGATATACGGCTGCATGGGAGCCATTCATGACCGCTCTGAACCAGATTGCTGCGAAGTATCAGCTCACGAAAGGCGGTACTATTGTCAGTTTTGTCATCACTTTCTTTCCATGTGGAATTAAACCCGAATCTGACTTTGTGAATACACGGCTACTTTTTGCAGTTGCTGCAACAAATCGAAAACGAGATTTGCTGCCAAAGGAACGGGAATGGCAGTTTAAACACGCCACTAGTCGATTATATGGTGGTAAGCAAGAGGACATTTCCTAGTTATCTACGGTAACCTGAACTCTCTATTTCCTACTAGGCTTTGGAAAGTAACACGCGAGAGAATAACGTGATCATGGTAAGTCTTCGCTGGCTTCGTTCAGCCGTCCTAGTCGCTAAATGGGGTCGCGTTAGCCCATCATAACCAATGCGCCTAACATGAACTGTATGTTGTCTCCTTCAAGGAACGTCTAGTCGCCCTGAAGAGCCCCCGTCATGTAGCGAAATCGTGGTCAACAGACTACCTCCCCGGCCCCGGTCAACAAGACCTTTACGGTGAGCAGCGAATCATTCCTTCACGTCACTGGTACACGCTGAAATGTATGAATAGGTGTAGACTCGTATCCCGCGTGCTGGTATGTTTCCTATTCATCTTCTTGATCGAGAAATCCGCCGATGGCGCCCTCTCCAACAGGTCATGCAATCTTGCCGAATGCGGGCTGAAAGATATCACCTTCAACGTTGTCAACTATCACGACCACTTCAACCAAGTGTCTCCGACTCAGCCGTCGTTTATCCCCGAGTTCCAAGGTGGCTCGTATAACCCTTGGTAAGGGCATCATCCCTGCACATATTTTAAGGCGAATATTGACCTGGACTTGCAACGAAACAGGGGAGGACCACAAGGCGGTTGCCCTGCAAACCTTGGGCCCGAATTTGTGAATGTGTTCTATCGGCATTTGGCTGCGGAAAGAATCACAATGGCCAGCTTATATAGTAAGTCGCGAAGTGGCAACACACCTCGCTATCTGATGAAGCTATTTCCAGTGCTTTATGGAGGGACGAACTGGGGTGGGCTCGGTACGTGAACAACCGCATGATTATATTCCTTCCGGTCTTCCTGATACGACAGCGACAGCTACAAACCTCGTCGGGACAAGTTACGACTACTCTGCACCGATCCAAGAATCGAGGCAAATCTCGGACAAGTACTACGAAACTAAATTACTCGGATTCTTCTTCCGTGCCGCGCAAGACCTGACCATGACCGACCGAATCGGATTCTCGACATCATACACTACCGTACCCACCGTAGGTGCGACCGAACTTCGAAACCCAGAGACGCAGGCTGGCTTCTATATAACGAGACACAACATCAGCGCATCGCAGGAAACCACAGACTTCAAAGTAAACGTCGCCACATCTATAGGCAACATCACCATTCCCCAATTCGCTGCTCCCATCCGGTTGAGCGGTCGTCAGAGCAAAGTCGTAGTAACAGATTTCAGGTTCGGCGAGAATTCTCTCGTGTATTCGACTGCCGAGGTTCTCTCCCACTCTATCATTGATGGGAAGAGCGTGCTAGCTCTTTGGCTTCCTACTGGAGAGTCTGGGGAGTTTGCGGTCAAGGGCGGATCGGCCAGGCGCCAGGTCGTCTCAGGGACCGGGGGAGCATTCCATCAGGTTGGGGAGGATCTCATCATTTCGTACGAGCAACAGACGACGCAGGGTGTCCTTCAGTTTGATGACTTCCGCATCCTCCTACTTCCGCAAACTATTGCCTATAGGTTTTGGGCCCCAACTCTCACCAATGATCCGATTGTGACTCCAGACCACGTCGTTTTCGCCACTGGCCCATACCTTATTCGCTCCCTCACATTCTCCGACTCGACTGCGGTCGTGACGGGTGATCTCGATGGATCCACCTTCCTCGAAATATTCGCCCCTGCGAAAGTCACCAAGATCCGATGGAACGGAAAGGCGGTTAAGACCCAAAAGACGTCTTACGGAAGTCTCAAAGCTACCTTGGCCAAGCCAGGGCTCGATGCGGCGACCTTGCAGAAGTCGCTCACATTAACCAATTGGAAATACAGTGATGCACTGCCTGAGCGCCAGGCGACGTACGATGATTCGAGATGGGTCGTGGCAGACCACATGAGCACTCCCAACCCTACCAAACCACAGACCTTACCCGTCCTGTACGCCGACGACTACGGCTTTCACACAGGCGTCCAGCTTTTCCGTGGTCGCTTTACGGGCAGCGCTTCCGCTGCGAAGCTTAACGTGCAAGGAGGTACGGCCTTCGGCTGGTCAGCTTGGTTGAACGGGGATTATATTGGAAGCTTCCCGGGAAGCATCAACGCCGTCTCCGGTAGCCTGACGCTTTCTTTCGCCAATGCTACCTTGTCTTCTTCTGGAGAAAATGTGCTCACCGTTGTCATGGATCACTCTGGGCACGATCAGCGTGCGGATGCGCTGTTCCCGCGCGGTATCTTGGGTGCATCACTGGTGTCTGACACAAACATAACCTTCTCGAAATGGACTTTAGCAGGCAATGCAGGCGGGGAAAGCAATATCGATCCCGTGAGAGGAGTGATAGCAGAGGGTGGGCTCCACGCTGAGCGCCTCGGTTGGCATCTTCCCGGGTTCGATGATTCGAAATGGGCTTCACGGTCGCCATCAGATGGTGTTGGGAATGGGACGATTGGCTTCTTCCGCACGATATCAGACATTGAGCTGCCAGAGGGCTATGACGCATCATTAGAGATAATACTGACTGCGCCGGTGGGCAGTCTGCTGAGAGCGCAGTTATATGTGAATGGGTACGTCTGGTAATTGTCGCGGAGGTCTACATCAACTGAACCTATCGCTATAGATATCAGTATGGAAAATTCGTCCCGCAAATTGGACATCAAATCGCATTTCCCATACCACCAGGGATTTTGAATGTCCGCGGGTCGAACGTGATTGGATTCAGTCTTTGGTCACAGAGCGCTGGAGGTGCAAAGGTGGATGTGAAATGGAACGTTCTGGGCGTGTATGCGAGTTCATGGGACCCTGGGTTTGATGCGAAGTATCTGCAGCCTGGATGGATGTTGGAATCTCGCCCGGATTCGTTGATCAGGCATGACGACATGCTGACTTATCATAGAAGTTTTCTTATTCAGTAAAATTTACTTACAATTTTCTACATTAATAATACAGACATAGCTAGGTATATAAACGGAAATACACTGGCCAATCTCCTTACGAGATTGTCCACCCTCGGCTTAACCGCCCCTGTGCTCGCTATCAAGCCCGAAATCCCAATACAATCTCGTATAGCCTGCACACACCCTCTGCTCTCTAGTCGCCCTCTACATCTCTATCCGCGATGACCGACCAAAAACTCACCGATATGGCAATGGTCGGTAAATATTCGCCAAACGTCACCTGTTACACTTGTGGGAAAAAGGGGCATTTAGCCCGAAATTGCCGAGACGCGAAGAAGGACAGGACAGGGAAGGATGATGACGCAAAGAAGACTGACGCGCCCGACAACGCGCACATCGCGACCGACGACGATTATGCTTTCTGATCCCGAGATCACTTCTCGATGACGTATCCCGAGGCCAGGGAGAGCCTTGATGATGGAAGTTGATGGTTTCCAGAGCCAGGGAGAGCTTTGACGACGTGCAAAGATAGAGATTCCGGGGCCACAGAGAGCCTTGAAGACAAACTCGAATTTTTAGATATATTTTCTTTTTATTTTCTAACTCTTACTATAGTGTCATGCCAGATCAAGGGAGAGTGTTGGAATCTCGCCCGGATTCGTTGATCAGGCATGACGACATGCTGACTTATCATAGAAGTTTTCTTATTCAGTAAAATTTACTTACAATTTTCTACATTAATAATACAGACATAGCTAGGTATATAAACGGAAATACACTGGCCAATCTCCTTACGAGATTGTCCACCCTCGGCTTAACCGCCCCTGTGCTCGCTATCAAGCCCGAAATCCCAACAATGGACTGATGAGCGCCTCCAGTATGTCTGAAAGGATGCATTCATGTACCTAGCCCATCTCCAGATTTGGCGACTTGAATTTCAGGCGTTGGAGACTTGGAAATCTACCTGCTTCTGTTGCAAGCATGCCTGGAGACTGGCCCGTCGGTGGGTATGGAGATCTTGTCGCAATAGTGAAGCAACGAAGTTTGCAGGATGAATCATAACATCGCTCGTTGGTAGATGCCGGTGGGGATCGCATGTTAACAGGTCTCAGATTTGTTGCGCCTGCTATGAGATGTCTTAAAGTGAGAGATTGCATGTCCGGGATGGCTAGGCAAAGATGCATTCGTGTTGTGGAGTTGAGGCCAGACTTTCTGACTGAAAGCCGCAAGAACGACTCTATCCGTTAGACTACGTCGCGCAAGTTTACGGTCTCTACACTTTGTCCCAGGTCTTATATACTCTAGGCCGAAAATAGTGAGATATTTGTGAATGACAAAAATACATGAATTTTGGAGGGCAAGAGCATCAGGAGGTAGAATATCGAAGTGACGACTCGGAATGTACTCAAAAATATTCAACAACATCGATAGTGTCGTCGCTGCGTGCGCCGATATTCCGAATCAAATTGCTTTCTTCAAATAGACCACAGACCCGATCCCACGCACGGTTCGTTGCCGAATCAAACCCGCCACCTGCAACGGATCTCAGGTTTGGAAACATGACCACCAGGCATCGAAAGACGGCAACCGGATTCTCAATCGGGCAAAGTTGAAAGAAGTCAATCGAGGTAATCAAAGTGTTGCATATCCCGGGCTGCAGGAGTTCCAGGCTGAATGGTATGGCACTCACGGCAAGTGAAAGATCTGTGAGTTGAGGACAGTTCTTGACCAACGGGATCAAGCCTGCCAATGTCACGTTAGGGAAAGAGCTATGGAAGTGAAAGGTGATTGCCTCGAGATGCGGCCATGATGTGGCTGCAGCCGCAAACCAGTCATCATCGAGATGATAAGTATATAGCCATGAGATGCCAAGAGTTCGGAGTGCTTTAAGTGAGAAAAGAGCCTCGAAAGCATTGCAAATTTTTTGAGTGTTGAGGGCTACGCCTCCCGAGTCCGATACCGGGCCATGGATTCTTAGAGTCGTTAACGACGATGCCCAGTCGGCGGGGTGATGGATGAATGATTGAGTGAACCTCGTTAGAGAGGAATGCAGATGCTCTCCCGTTTCCTGCACGATCACAGTGAGGACTTCTAAGGGGCATTGCAATGTCTCTGTAATCTCCGCCGCCGTGTCCAGACTATGGGCTTCGAACTCGAAGCAGCGGAGCATTCGAAACCGCCCACCTAGCGCGGCAAAAAAATCACGGACCACAGGACTGGTAGCATCTGATGGAATGGTGATTTTCCGGCAAGACCGAAGGCTGGTAAGGCTCCCAATGAGGTGAATCAAATCGGGGGTCATCGCTGGGAGACGACCTAGAAGGGAGATGGATCGGAGGTCCTTAAGAGCCGCAATGAGGCTTTGAAATGCGAGGCTGAACGCAGGTGGAAGGTGCCTCGCCAAAGGTGGCCCTCTGAGATTAACTTCAAGGACATGAAGCCCAGGACAAAGGCGCGCTATAGACAAAAAAAGTGCCGGTAGGTGATCCACCACCACTGCTTCATTGGAGACGCGAATATAGATCGCTGTGACGGAGGGTCCAAGGAGGACAGGAAAGAACGGCACAGATTTCAGCATCGGCCCCGACAAGTCCAAGGATTCGAAACTCAATGCACGGAGGTTTTCAAGGAGTGCGTGGATCGGACGATAGGAGCTGAGGTATACCAGGATCGATTTATGCGTGGCTGGAGAACGGTGTATTGGTAGATGTCGATTGTAGTACCCAAGGCGGCGAATCTTAGGCGCGTAAAAATCGAATCTTTGCCAGTCACCTGCCTCCAACGGCCTGATGAATCTCTAGAAAGCATGATCCCACTCAGAAATGGATTATTCGCCATAAACCGTTTCAAAGACATACCAGAACCCTGATTCCGTCACAGAGCTCCCACTTCCATAGATCATGCGGCATCACCTGTATCAGCGGAGCGAGCCAGTATTGGTCTCGCCATAATGCATCGAGAGCACACGCTGGAATGTGGAACCGTCAGCTCAGGCAGAGCGTGAAAAGGACGATCGGATGACCTGTGAAAGCGGTACACGTCCTGGCCAGCCTTGCTAGGGTTGCGGGATGCTCGGGAAGCAGGAATTCGAACACGGCACGTTGAATCTCCGTGATCTGGAGACAGGCCTGCATTTTGAGTGTTAGTTATCAAGAGCCTTGGAAGGTGAATGTAGGGCAAAAGCCAGTGAGTGAAAGATGAGACCAGGAAGTGGACGCAGCGTTATCGATCCTTACGTAGTAGGGGCGTCACGCAATCAATGATAGGCGCGCATCGAGCGCTAAGAGAAGAAGGTCGATTTCGAAAAGCTTCAGCAGCATCTGAAGATTGGGCACTTCCATCGAGCTCACGATATTTGCACACGGTAGAATTACGAAGAGCCATAGCGTCGCCGGGGATTGATCAAGGACCAAATTACTAAGATGCACCACATTTAGGTGATGCGCGAGAAGGCATGATGTCGCAGAATGTTCCGTCAACTCCCATTGACGGAAGGGATCTGACCCAAGCCCTAGAGGCCGAGACGAGCTACGAGGGAGGGTGGGAGCCCAACTCGTACGCCCGGCGAAGGGAATGAGACGAGGATACTTCACTCACATCAAGTTGCTGCTGTGCTGAGGGATGTCCGAATCGACCAGGGAGTGGTGGGTGTGTGCAAAAGGAGCGGAGAGAGCTGCTCTCGACGTCGGACAGCTCCAGAACGTCGTGGTGAGCGGAAGAGAGGAAATTCGGCGTCACCCGACGTTCTCACAAAAGACATACATCTAATCCTCCGCTCGTTCCTCGCTACGTAATAGATAACAATGGGTGTTGCGGCGAGAGGCTCCCGGACGCTGCCATACCCAACATATTTTCGGTCAATTTGTGAGGATCTGAGGACGCAAAATCGTGATTTTTCTGACGAGGTAAGTATGTATGAGGGGAAAATCTGAACAACTTCGCCGCCCTCAAAGTCTTGAGGATTTGGAGGCCAACTTTCGTGGATTTCGCCGTTGAACGTATACGGGAGCGTCCGGACTCCGGAGGGGCCTTGTTATTAGGCCATACACATACGAAACCATGCCTGCGAATCTGCTGGACCTAATCAAGTCCAGATTGGTTCCGAGGAGTTATCTGAGGTTGTTGGGAATCCAAGGCAGGCAGGCCTTGTAGGTTTCATCGACCTGAGACAGCGATGCATTCGATCCCTTGATCACAAGTCGTCTGGCAAGAGTGGCATGTCCCACGTTGCAAATTGAAATTGAAATTGAAATTTCAGCAAGGTTGCATTTGATCACGTGGTTATGAAAGACGCGACGCGACGCGACGCGCCAACGCCAACGCCTGGCTCGAGTCGCAAGCCTGCGTGGAACAGCATCGTAAATTCCGAGCCATGTACAACGACCACCACCCGGCAGAGCACTATACAAAGATACCTAACATTACCGTATATGATAGTCCATGAAAACCGGAGTAAGGGTAAAGGGGAGAGACGAGGGTAAAGGGTGATGGATGGGAGGAGGTATATGCAAGGTATATATATGGTGAAGGCCCAAACCCTCCTTTCCTTCTCACTCCGAAAATACAAGATAATTCCACCACCTACTTCATATGTATGTACGATGATATAAATTCCAGGCACGAGCCATGTACACCCGACAGCTGCAGAGCACTATACAAGGATTACCATACACATAAAAAAGAAAGAAAAACTCGAAACGGTCGGTCGGGAGGGGGGTGCATGGGTGAGTAAAAGTAAGTGAACAAGTAGTCGATACAGGAAATTCAAAGGTCGTCAGGACGATGAAGGATGAGGAATGAGGGAGAATGGGTGAGAATAAGAGGGGAGAGACGAGGGTAAATCGTAAAGGTATGGGAGGGGTGTATATCACAAAGGTATCGTAGATATCGGGGGATGCCAACTTCCTCCTTCGTTCCGCTTCCTAGCCGCAATAATCTTTCCACTCCCACTTCCCCGACGCGTCCAGCGCGCCCTTCCTTTTCCTTTCTTTCCCCCACTTCCCCCGCACCTCACCGCCGATCCCCCTCCGGCAAACTATCATACGTAGGCGGAATCTCCCCCGCCTCCTCCCCCTCCCCCTCCTCTTCCACCCTCCCCCCATCCTGATGAACAACCGGCCCACTCCTAAGATACGCCTGGCGTCTCCCCTCATCCACCCCCGACGCACCCGCCCCCTCGGTGTCGGGATTCGCCACGCCCAAGCCACCGGGGGGGTTCCGCCCTGCAAAGGCCTCACGCTCTTTGGCGCTCCTGGAGGCGCTGGTTTGGGTATGTGTGTTTGAGCCCCCGTGGGAGGAGACGCTCCCTGGGCCGCGGGCTATGACGCCGGGGCCGGGGTATACGTTCAGGTTCGGGTAGGCAGCTTGTTGTTGGGGCGGGAGGGTGTAATACGCGCTCCCCGTCGAAGCAGTCCCCGCGTCCGAGTGCGTCTGCGTCGTCGGGGCGTACGGTCCCTGCCCCTGGTAGCCAGGGTGGCCCGCATATCCCTGATGCGCATACGCTCCCGCTCCCACCCCCGCTCCACCCGCAACAAGCGCACCCGGAATCTGACCCTGACCCTGGTTCTGTCTCATCTCACTCTCAGGCACATAAGAAAAGGGAGACACCACCCCCCCGACGCCCGTCCCCAGCCTCCCCCCCATACCGTCGTCCTGGTCCTCGTCGTCGTCGGGGAGGGAGATACGGGGGGCGGTGGCGGGGACGACGTGCGCGGGGTCGAAGTTGCCGTCGAAGTAGGATTTTTCTTGGCGCCGTTTGTGGCGGCGGATGAGGAGGAGGAGGAGGGCGAGGAGGGCGAGGGCGCCGCCTACGCCTGTGTGAGGGTGTTAGCTTTGGTACCGTGATTAGGAGGCAGGGGGGGAAGGAAGATGGAAGGGCCCGATCGGAGCGGAAGAAGCAGATGCGGGTAGAGAAGATGTGACAAGAATGGTGTGCGGGAGGAGAAAGACGTACCTCCCACGACCCCGCCGACTATAGCGCCTATATTCGTTGACGACTTGGGTTGACCGGGAGGGGCGGTATTGATCGTCCCCGGAACCTGGATAGTCGTACTCAACACCACAGTAGTGAATGTCTGCCCATTTGAAACGCCGCTGCGTGGCGTGTAAGAGCGAGAACACAAGGACGGCACTCGAAATGCGGGACTTACACGGAAGTACTCGCGATGACGGAGGTACTAGGGGTCGGGAGGAGCGAGGTGCTCGAAGGTAGCTGGCTTGTCGAACTAAGACTCGTGGCGCTTGAGGGGGGTGGAGAAGAGGGGGGCAGGGAGGTCGGGTCGCTCGAGCCGGGGGAGGTGGGTGGGGACGAGGAAGGCGGGGTAGTGGTGGGCTGCGAGGATGGCGGGCTTGTTGGAGGCGAGCTCGTGGGCGGGGGGTCGATGGGGATAGTGACGCCTGCGGAAAAAGAAGAGGGGGTGTCAGATGGCAGCAACGACGTCGAGAGAGGGAGCGATGGGGAGAGTGGTAAGGACGATGAGGGGAATAGGGGCATAGCGAGAGGTAAGGTAGGGGTAGGGAGGGAGGGAGGGGAAGACAAAGCACCGATTGAAATCGACGACGACGACGACGAGGCCGTCGATGAGCCGGACTGCGACGATTCCATACGAAGCGATCACGAAAAGGAGAGTAGCGGGCGGAAGGCGAAGGAAGGCAAGAAAGGTAAGGCGACGTAAAAAACGACGTCAGCTCGTGGCTAACGTCAGGCAGCAGAGCTATTTTCGAGTCGAGGAGCAGAGGAAAAACAACACAGCCGCCGGCCGCCCTATCCCTTTTCCCTTTTCCATGCATGAATAAAAAAAGACGTACTCACCGATACTAGACATGGTGGCGTGCTAGAGTGTCTTGGTCCGATTGTGTCCGTCCGTATGTCTTACTCCTGCATGGAGGAGGAGAAACAAAAACGCTGATCTCGTTGGTGACGTAATCATGTTTATCTCGCTTGTCGCCCCACTTTGGCTCCTGCTCCCACTCCCCTCGCATAGAACATCCTGTCTACCTGCATTTCGATATTTCCAATGATACAGAGTTCCTCCTTAGCCCTATTTTTGAGGGCCACAAGGATACTCCGATGTCCGATATTTTCTCTTTTTTCTTTTTCTTTGCTTTTTCTTTTAGAGTTCATCGACCACGATCTTCACCCGCAGATGCCGAGAACCCGCCGCGCGGGATCAATCGCAGCGGACACACTTTGTTTTACGCACCTTCGATAACGCTCAGATCAGTCTTTTCTTATCCTAACACGATTCGGATAGCCTCTGGGCACCGGCACCCCTTACACTGTGAGGCCCAGACGCCGCCGCCGCCACCTCCTCCTCGAGTCCATCGCCCGAAATAGCTCCAAAGCTTAGTGTGATTCCAACACCGAACGCTCCAAGACCCGCGTCGCGCGCCCACGCGGTATACGGCGCCTTTGAGTACGCTCCACAGCACGCCTCGCCCGGGCCCGGCGCCTCATCATGACCTCACAGTCCTTATCCTCAGCATCAGCAACCGCCGCCCTCATGTTGGGACACGCATCGTTCACAAATTCAATAACATGATGCGCTGGGGTTACTTGGTATAGTCCCGGCATTACACCTCTAACGCGTCATACGCACGAATGCGCCAACCAGTAAGTCTACATTTCCCTAGCATGGGCTTCCCGCTGAACTTGGATCTGCATTGAAGTTCAAGTAGCTCATGTCAACTCGGTCATGTCCCACCTCCCGTGGACCCATGCCCCGATCCGGGTCCCCATTGGCATCATCTCCTTCTTCACACATGTCATGCAAGCCAAGGAGCTGTCTGCCTCGATTGCCTTCACGGTTCTTCCATATGCTCTTCCTACCCAGCACGTACTGAAACAATGTCGTGGCGTTTCTCTATCAGTTTTCATATTTATTGATTGCATTTCGGACGTTCTGACATGTTAGGCAGTGGGTGTATATGTACCCCATACCGGCGCGATCCATACCTACGACAGGCGGGTACCTTCGTCCTGCCAACTACAGTATCCCCAAGTCCCCGAGGGTCCTCCGATCCAAGTATCACCGCTGAGGCGCGTGTGTGTGTTCTCGGCCTGGGGCATATCCAGCAGACGGTAGCCGTTGATAGCGCCTGCTCATCCTCCTCTACATATATACACACCCTATGACACGATACATCTCCCCCAAGAACGCTGCATCCCATGAGATAATTCCAGGTTGATCTAGGCTGCTAGACTCGGCCTCCTCGCCTCGTCGTTGCACTCCAGGCATGTCTTACCATGTTCTTCGCGATACCTAGTCAAATCCGAGTTGTTTGTCAAGCATCGGATTGCCATCATGATATTGCAGTATACATAGAATCCCCGACTGTCATTCATTGCAGCGATATAATCGCTGCAGGCGTCACTTTCGTCCATTGGCACTCACACAACAAAGCAAGGTTTTCCGCACCCGATCGATGGTCCCAGCAAACCTCACTCGGAGGATCCGCCAAAGGTCGCATCCATCCACTTCTTCATCATCTTGCACCCAGGATCACTGTGGTTGTCCACTAACCACTCGACACACGATCTAAGCCTAGCCCCTTGCACGAGCGCATTCCAGTAATCGTGGTCTGCACCTTTTACAATCTAAGCCCCGTATATCAGCAACTGCCTGTCGACGCCAGAACCGTTGTTCATGAATCATGATTTGCGCACCCTCAGATACAGCTCACGCAAGCGCTCGCTTTCCTCCCGACTTTCCATCCAGAGCGTCGTTGCATGATTCGCGAAACGTGGATCAGAACACCCATCGTACGAGAGCCATGGTGGGTAAGAGGCTGCGAGGACGGCAGGTTGGAGGATCTGGTATTCCCAATCGATGACGCCCGTGATCTGGCCTGTCTCGTCTGCGAGGATGTTCATGTCGTTGAGGTCAGTGTGTACAAGCACACAACGAAGAAGCGCAGCCTGAGAAGTCATCGTCGCGTTGGATTCAAACAGCTCAGCCAGAACACCATCCACGTGCTGCCTCAGCTCATCCACATACTCGTGCCCGCCACCCTCATCCCCGCCTTCAACCGACGACGACGACAAGTTCTTCTTCATCTCGAATAAGAAATCGAGGTACTCTCGAATATCCTCGAAAACCCTCGTCGCACGGAATTCCTGCAACCCAATCCTAGGAACCACATCGTCCTTGGATGAGTCAGAGTCAGAGGCTGGTGCGCCAGGAACTAATGTGCCGATCCGTTGCGGCACGTCCAGCTTGAACAGCTCCAGCGCAAAGTGCGCAAAAGAGTGGACGAGGCGCTCCTAGCAAGCGATTCTTCTTTAAACGGTGTGGCACAGGTGGATCATATGCAGCCTCGGGAACGTACCTTGGCTGGTGTCCCGAGCGTGCCGTAGACGTTCAACAACATGTCGCTGGGCAGCTTATCCATGACGATGAAGTCGCTGTACTGACCATGCGCGGGATATAGAATCCGGGGGACGGGGATATCGGTTCGACGAAGGAGCCAGTGCAGGAGGCGAGCTTCGCTGCTTAGCTTCTGTATCCCCTGTTCCTCATCGGCTTTGTCCTTTGGCAGAACCTTCCTCGCGATGATTCTGGTTTCGTCATCAAACACGATCTCCAGTGTCTTTCAAGTTGTCGATGACAGACATCAGAATCTTGGCGTCGATTATAGAGCAGTATATGCATTCACCCACCAAATTCGAACCCCGAGCGCGGACGTGAGATTCGGTTGGCGATTTGCACAGGGCGCGGGATACAGCGTCGACCAATGACTGCTCGTCACTGGGTCCCGTCGATTCCCCCACCGTCGAAGTCGAAGGGGACCAATAACCAAATGAGAAGGGTTGGGGGTTCATGTATTCGACTTCGCCCAGGTGGTTGTAGAATGGGAGTTTGCTGCTAGCCATGGTGTTGAAGGGGTGGGTTCAAAGCCTGTGGAGGTCAAAAGCCTGTGGGAGTCAACGTCACGGTGAGATACAGAAGTTGCGCTTCTTAAGTACCTTGAGAATAGGTTAAGTTAGCAGCATGGGGCTAATGGACAATAGCGTGTGCACTGTGTCACGCATTCTGTGTTTTTGGACCCACAAACATGCGTGCTGCGTTGGACCCATAGAGTGATATTTTTTGATCACTTGTATGGCAGAATAGATGTACTCCGCTCGCATCGCGAGTGCAACCTTTCTGTTCTTATCTACCAAGGTCAGAACTCTGATCGATCGACCTGTGGGTTTGAAGCCGGCGCAACAGAGACTTCGCTACAATGCGCCGACGCAGAGCCATGCAATACCTGAGGACGGGGGAAAAAGCTCCGCCACGTCGTCGGAAGTAACATAGGAGCGTTTATGGAAGCGATTTGGTGAGCCTTGAGCTCCCATCTCCTCCTCGGCCACTGGCAGGGTACATGACGGGTGGCCAATAAGTTATCGCATGTTGGTCATAGTGAGGCACGAACACATTTTCCCCGCGAAATAAGAGTCTTCTTTCGAAGTTCGGGGGTGTTTGAACACCATAGCCAGGAAACCCCGAATTTCGATCGGTAGATGAGCCACACTACCAGACAAGAGATGAGAGCTAGGAGAGGAGCATGAACGACAGACAAAGGACGAGGTTAACAAGAGAGATGCTGATCAGCCGTCGCGTCGTGAAATCACAGTCGGGACATACAAACCGGGACCCGCGGCACATCACCGAATGAGAGACGAGGCACCAGAGAGGAACATGATCCTGGACGAAGGGACGAAACACCGGGGGAGTGACATGGCCAAACGAAGGACATAAGACCGAACGCAGGACAACGAACGTAGGAATCGCGATACATGTACGCAGCCAACAACAGCTGGAAATTACAAAAGAACATGGCATGTTGTGCGTGGCGGGCTCAGAGTTGAATAGGGAACACACGCAGCGGTGATTACCAAGGTCTTGTGGAAGCCGCATTGGCGAGGAGCGCTGCGCCAGGTCCAGGCCCGTGGTCCAGAGTCCCTCGCAGAAATCGTTCAAGCCCAGTAATGTTGATGAAGTCCAAGATCGTCGAAGTCGCGTTGGCGAGGATGCTCGTGTCTCGATCCTATGGAGACTTGAACAACATCATGGGCAACCAACATGAAGACGGGGGCGACATGACGCAAGGCCAACAAAACAAACGACCTGCGCGTGGCTAGGAGCACATCACTCCCGCCATCCGGGGAACAAGGGAAGGCGCGACACAGGAGATACAACACTGCGTACTAGACATTGAATAAGTGCGAAGGGGCTGATGCCGAACACAGAGAACAGCGAGAGGTTCAGCAATGTGAAGAAACGGGGACAACACGGCGAGACCGACAGCGGCGGGAAGAAAACAGATCGAGTACATGCGAGAGCAAGCAACATGGGAATCAAAGCGCACGAGAAAGCAGACGAACATAGATGGCGACGTGGATAGGTGGCGGGGAACCCACGGCGATAAAGGAGACTCAGCTGAACCGTGGCCTTCAAACCCAGTAGCCCTTAGCAAGCTCATACCCATGGACATCCGAGTCCTCAACGGCGAACAGGGCAGGTAGCGAGACGGGTCAGTATCGGTAATGGCGGGGTAGTGGAGAGAAATCTAACAGGGCGATGTGGCGGCAATGTCGAGGAGGTGTTGTCGACGTCGAAGCCTCGTGGAGAAATCGCCCAGACAGAAAAAATGATACAAGGCGGAGTGGCTGACGACGCACCAAGAGATCGCCCAAGGCGGGGACGAGATTGAATGCTGGCTAATGTTTGATACCAGTGAGCTGTTGCGGGAAGTCGTGGAGAGAATTACTATGGATGAGGTGATGCATATAAGGAGGGGATCGCCGAGGGAACGAGGAAAATGGGGGAAGGGGGAAGGGGGTGTCGTGGTGGTAGTGAAGAGAGAACGATAGGAGCGGCTGGCAAGGTTATATACAAGTACCATTGTTTGCTCCGCTTTGACGCTGGTCAGAATCCCAATGCGCTTCTCGACATATGATTTTGCACTGGGGGTTACACGTATGTGTATCCAGCCTAGAATATGTAAGGACTTGTTCTCTTAAAAAGCATGTATGTGTCTTACTTTGACGAAACGCGAGGATACATTCGAAGAATCTCTGACAGTGAGAGGAACCTGAGATCGGCCGCAAGGCGTGGAAACTTCAAGTTGGTCTGATGCACGGTGTGTCACTAACACGTGGGGTTATGTCACATCGCCCTTGACATTTGCCAAACGCGAGATAGACGACGCTACGACCAAACTACGACTCAGGCCTGATACTAATGAGTGATACATTTATCAAATACACGTACATCAAGATATAAGATTACAAGCATTTACTGTATAAATTAGCTTAAATAGAAAGCCAGCGTCGGTACAAAGCCTCTGCCAGTGGCGTGGCTCCAGTCAAAACATAAATCGAAGACAAGTTATACGCTGCTTCCCTTGCGAAGTTGTTTTCCTTGAAGCGATATCTATCAGCGAAGCGCGTAAGCTGTCAAGGATGGTAACTTACATGAGGGTCTGCCTTCTCCGCTAGCTCAAGGACGTGTTCGTAATGTGTCACGGCATGCGAATACAAGCCTGGAGAGCAAGAGATATGCATAAGTCGCCTGACAAAGTAGACACATCGAATGTGCGTCAGATCGACACGCACCCAGCTGATGGAACGCCCTGCCAAAATTATACTCCACCTCACCCATGCCCTGTGGGTCAGGCGAGCGCAATTTGCGATACTGCGACAAGAACGCCATTGCCTGCATCACCATATCGTCAGACGGATTGCATAGATAACACATCCTCAGCACAGAAGCTGGCGCCGTGATCCTCACCTGCGTAATCAAATGGTGTCGGTTATCCGACTGACGTTGCATTGCGCGCCCGATGGAAGCGATCGCCAGGCATAGACAGATCATGGGGTCCTCGGGGCAATAATCATATGCATGCAAGAGATAGACTGTGGCACCGTGTATCCCATCAGCATATGAAAATCGCGTATCACATAGCAAGAGCACTTACATATAGCACTTTGATAACTCTTGGCCGCAATGCATATCTGGCCATATATAGCAACGATGATGGGATTGTTCTTCGTCGGGATTTCCGTCATCTTCGTGTCCTTCTCCGCAGCACCAGCTGCGTCAACGTCATCGGCATCCTCGTCAGCCCCGTCACCAGGCTCAATTTTCACCGTGGCTGTCGGGGCATATCGCTTGTTAAGCGCGTTCCAGCGCAACACCTCCGGGTTCTTGACTGCCACATCAGCGAGCTTCATCTCACGGAATAGATGCTTTTGTAACGTGGAAGTGATAAACGCGTCTGTTGGGCGTAGCCCGCTGGAGAGCACAGCAATCAGGATTCTTTGGGGTTCGTTATTGAACTGGTGCACTGTGATAAGTTTGCGAGCCTGTTCAACGACAATCGTGGGTCGCTGGTCTTTCATCGCACAAGCTGGGTTCAAAGTTTAATGTAGGTTCTGATATGGAGGTTGCATCGAACCGACCTATCAAAGCCATCCTGATGGTATCCTGTCGCTGACGAGCCTGATATGCGTTAGAGACAAGAATATGTCGAAGGATCTCCTCGGCCGCTTCAAACTGACCACGAGCGGTGAGCACGAAACAATACTAGGTGGCATGGTCAAAAACCAGTACTATGTCAAAGACCAAGCACCTGTACCTGCATAATCACGCGTAACCAGTCGCTGAACGAGACGCCACGGAAGACATTGACAGCCTTGTCCCGCGCAGACTTCCTCGTCAACGTGTCGTGCTCTGTTATGAATATATGAGAAAGACTCGAAGCCCTTACAGAAATGGACGTACCAAGATCAAGGTGAAGCCTGGACGCCATCCGATCCTCATCTACCTCATTCTGGTTATCCTGCTTCGGCCTCGAACGCGGGAACATGCCCCGGAAAGGGTTCGTCTGGACAGAGGCATAGCGTCAGCTACCTTGAACCATACACATTCACGCGAGGAGTGAAACCCACTCTGGTCGTCAAGAACAGGTTCCTGGTCTCCCGGAAGGTCTCAACCAGCTTCTCCGCCTCCATAAGCCACAACCGTTCCGCCTCCTCGTCATGTGCTAACATCCCAGCCCAGAGCTCTTGCACCCGCTTATACCCCCGTTTCACCTCCTTCTCCTTTTCCGCCTCCAGTTCACGCAGCTGCGCGTGTGTAAGCCGGCCCTGCGACTTCAAGGCGAGGGCTTTTGATCTTGCGGATGCCTTTTCTTCGAAGAGGGAGGTAGTGGCGGCAGTGCTGTCGGCGGGCTGGGTGCTGGTCTCTTTGGGACGTTTCTTCCGGGAGTCGATAACTGAAGTAGGTTTAGAGGTTAATGGAAAAAAGCATGAGAGGAGAGAAGGTGAAGACCTTCGTAAACAAGCTCCAGCGCTTTGCGCGGCTCATTGAGGATTTCATAGATCTCGGCAAGCTTCATCTTGGCTTCGTTATGTGTGGGGTCGGCGATTCGAACTGGTGAAAAACTCCCGTTAGCCGGAAGCTGCAAGTCTTGCTGATGCGACTTACCGTGCTCGTAAACCTCTGCAGCTTCCTTCAGTTCGTCCAGCATGCGCAGACATGCTGCGGTTTGCAGTAGGATGTATAAGCTGCTGGTCTGTTTCACGGATCAGACAAGGCCGTAGGAGAACATGAGACGACCTACAGCTGCATCGGCACCAAGAAGTTCGTATATTGGTCTGGCCTCGGCATACAATTCACGGTCAAAGTAAGCGTCTGCAATTTCAGCAAAAAGGGGTGCATAATCTAAAACGTCCTGAGAAAGCACTGCATTTGCGTGCGACTAGATATTCCGGGGTAAGCTAAGAGTGAAGTGGTGGTAGAGGTCCAGCTCACCTTTCCTTCGGAAATCTCGCCCATCTTTATCCGAGCTACTGCCAACCGATGTCGAGCATTGATATCTAACGGGAACCTCCCCGCTTCCACACCTCCATCATCACCGACCCCAAGCCTAGGTGCGGTTTCCGGCAAATCATACTCGCGATCATCATCACATGCGTCCCAATACTTCTGGTCCGCACGTCCCTGCAGCCACCTACACCCCTGCCTGATAACATCGATCGCGCGCTCGTGCTCCCCAATCGTGTTGAACAGATCGGCCAGTACCAGCAGCTCCATCAGGCCAAAGCCGCCGCCCGAAATCTCAGTATTAGACGCGAGGTCCATACCCCGGCCAGAAGGGTACGTCTTCTGATAGTGCGTGAAAGCTTGCTGGAAAAGGTTCGCGCAAGTCGCGAGGTCTGAGAGCTCGATGAGGATCGTCCGGAGTTCGGCTAGCACGGTTAGGTCGTGTGGGAAGCGTTTGAGGATTGCCAGAAAGGCGTTGCGCGCCGTTTTCAGGTCGCCGGTCTCCTTGGCAAGTGACGCGCGGTCCCAGAGTGCATCGACATTGCTCGGGTCGAGGCTGTAGACTTTACGGTAGCAGTATAAGGCTTGTTGGTTGTATCCAAGTTCCCTGGATTGATGGGCTAGGCGATCCCACTCCTCGGCATCGTGTCTCAGATGGGCTGCCATGATTCTGAGCTGCAGAGCCTTTTGCGAATGGTCCGTGTCCGCATAGCATTGTGCCAGCACTGACCAAGCTGAAGCGGCGCGTGGTTCGATACGAATAACTTCCTGCATGATACGTATAGCTTCGGGGATGTTGCTGTCGACATAGGCCTGGTTGCCGTCGCCGATTAGTGACCGCACCTGCTGCGATAACACAGGGCCCGCTTGTCGACCTTTCTACAGGTATATGAGGCGGAGTCTTCCCTTGACAAGCCTAGCACTCACCCCTTTCTTCCGCCTGCGACCAACTCCGGAAGCTTCGCGTAGGTCGTCACGAAATTCGGCATTCTTTTCCTCGATACTGAAATCCCAGTCCTTAGTGAGTCCGGCGCTGGTAGAGGGGTCGTCCCTCGAGCGAATGTTTTCAACGAGACGGCTGCAATTGTAATTTAATATCCTGACAGGGAGACGCGGCGACAACTCACTCGAAGTCACCTTCAATTTCTTCTTCCGCACCGCCGTCTCCTGCCTCGGTCGGCTCATCCTCCTCTTCGCTCTCGTCTTCCGCATCCTCGTCGTCGTCCTCGTCGTCCTCGCTGCTCTCCAAGGAGACCTGGCCATCGGAATCTAAAAACGTCTCATGAGAGAAGAAAATGAGATCACGACATCCCGGCCTACCTAACTGCTCATCCTCCTCATCCATGACGATGAGTTCGTCGTCGGACCCAAATCCTGCTGGACCTGAGAAGCTGGACATCCAGTACCTTCAAGACTTCAACAGGTGACGTTGTGGTTGCTGGGTGCTGAGCGCTGAGCCTGCCGAAATAAGCCCTAACCCCGAATGGAGGGAGCGGGCCACAAGCGAGTAATTTCCAGCTCCGCATTCACGGCCAGATGCTTGTACAACGATCTCCTCAACTGCCCAAGACCAAGGCACCAATTTGCTTTTCCATTCAGCTGTAAATTCGTCCCTCTTCCTCGGGGATAGGTCGGTCAGACCTCTTTCCGCGAGAAATGCTTTGCGACGGGACGTGGCTTCATCCTTCCGGCGTCTCAAGTACTAGCGTGCAAGTTCGGTGAGCTCAACTCAGTGCTTGACCGTTGGTACGGCGCTTGAGATCATGGCATACCCTATTCCATTCCTTCTTCACGCTGTTTTACCCAGACTCCCTTGATGGTTCCGGGAGAGGCGTTAGAGAGGGCTGGATTTGATGTGCCGAAAAGTGTTGTAAGGACAGATTGTGCAAGAGAGGTAGGAGTTTGGGGGGCGAGGCGTTGGGGTTTCTTCATTTCTCTGGGAGCGCGCGATAATTGCTTAACGATCAACGCTCGGACTTCGGAAACTGGCAGGCACCAAGGCGATGAATCCTTGACTGAACTCTAGATCGATTTCCGCAGTTCAAGATCTCAAGGGCTTGCGTAGGCCTTGCCGTTTGCGTAGGCCTTGCCGTTTGCGTAGGCCTTGCCGCAAGTAACGACCCTTCCAACTTTCTTCCACTATAAAGCCATGTGTGGCAGAGTTCCCAGTTCTGACATCAACGTTGAACATCACCGCCTTCCCTCAGCCCTCTAGAGATACCACCCTCATGCCAGTCGTCATCACTCCAGGAATCGATTTCATTGCTCGTAACCTGGCCCTACTCAGTGTCCCCTCAGCGTTGTTCGCAGTCTGTCTACGAGCTCTAGGTACCCGGTATGACTACTCTATCCCAACATGGGCTGTGGTCTCCGGATCCGTCCTCGCCGTACCATTCCTGTCTACTATGCGTATCGTCTATGAGAGTTCCAAAAACAAGCGACGCGCGGCTGCTCTAGGAGCCCGTCTTGCTCCGACGATTGATGGAAAGTCTATTGGCAATATCGATGTCTTGTCGAGGCTAAGGGTACTTTGGGACACCGGATATCCTGGTACGCGCGTTCTTTGATGAGCCACAAGAAATCGACTGATAATTTTTTAGTGGATGGGTTTCTAGAGATGTTTGGCGACAAAGGATCAGCCATCAATATGCGGCTTATGTGGTCGGACCTGCTCCTTACATACAACCCGGAATACATCAAGATCATGCTCGCCACCGATTTCAACAACTATGTGAAAGGTAGCTAGTGGACCTCTTGTCATCATATCGTGTTCTTCCTAGGTACTCACACTGCATCCCTTCCATCAGGCGAGCGCTTCCACAATGATGTATTTTCAGTACTGGGTTCAGGCGTTTTCAACTCTGACGGTGAGGAACAAGACCTTATTCTTAACTCTCTCAAGCTGACATTCGAACAGGCGACACGTGGAAGTAAATTACACCAATCCACGACCGCGACTCCCTGACTGAACTTTGTAATCCAGGTTCCACCGTTCCATGACTCGCCCCTTCTTCACCCGCGACCGAATCAGTGACTTCGGACTTTTCGATCGGCACGCGGATACGGTCATTGCGCTAATCAAGGATCGCATACGCAGCGGACACGCCATTGACATTCAGGTACGGGAAGAGCGCCGGCGGTCTTCGCGGTAAACTTACAATCTATAATTGCGTGCGTTTCACAGGATTTGATGTCCCGTTTCACGCTCGACTCGGCCTCGGAATTCCTTTTCGGACATTGTGTCCACAGTCTCACGGCTGGCCTACCCTACCCACACAATGCCTCTTATGTCCCACCCGAGTCGAATTCTCCTCAGGCTAAACGCGCTAATGAATTCGCGCATGCTTTTCTTGAAGCCCAAGAAGTCCTTTCCAGCCGTCTGCGCTATGGGTGGATCTGGCCCCTCGCGGAGATTTGGGAAGATAAGACCAAGAAGCCAATGCAGATCGTTAATGCATATCTCGACCCGATCATTCAGGAAGCTATTACTAAGAAGGATGCTGCGCCACGATCAGCGGAGAAAAAAATCGAATCGCATGTCGAAGATGGGGAAACCCTGATTGACCACCTGGTCAGCTTGTCGTCCGGTGAGTGGAGTTCAACGGATATGTGTTAGGAAATACCTAACAATGTCATGTGCGCCTTCCTTCCAGATCCCGTTGCCCTCAGAGATGAAACGTAAGTGCAATTCTTTCTCTGGTAGCTGACCACCGTCGAGAAGCTGTCCCACAGTTTAAACATCATGATTGCTGGCCGAGACACGACGGCCTCTACACTCACTTTCGTCCTCTATTTCTTGGCCATGTATCCTGCAGTCAACGCACGTCTTCGAGAAGAGATCATCGCCAAGGTCGGCCCGACCCGTCGCCCCGATTACGATGACATCAAGGAAATGAAGTATCTCAGAGCTGTGATCAACGGTGGGTGTCAAAGCGATTACGATCACAAGACAGCGCCTGACATCGTCTACCTAGAGACGCTGAGGCTGTTCCCGATCGTGTAAGTTCTCCTTTCAGACCGAAATAGACGCTTGAGCTTATCAGGGTCGTTCGGTAGTCCCCTGAACAATCGGTAACTACTCGCATGATACATCCGTTATCCCCGAGGCTAACAAAACCATAGTGAGAGCATCGAAGAAACAGTCTGGCCATCTTCCGAGCCCGGCGAGAAGCCAATCTACATTCCCGCTGGAACGAAGTCTGTCTTTTTATGATGGTGACTGCAGCAAGATTTGAACGCTTGTCCGGTCTTAGGTGTCTTTACTCCGTTTTCCTCATGCATAGGGACAAAGACCTGTGGGGTCCAGATGGTATCTATTGTTGTCCAACCTGATTATTATGTCACGTTCAACCGTTGCCCCTGCGTGCAGCGGAAGAGTTCGACCCGGACCGTTTCCTCGATCACAGGCTCAAGACATACCTCATCAAGAACTCGTTCATTTTCCTTCCCTTCAACGCTGGGCCCCGTATCTGCGCCAACAGGTACGTAATATCTTTCCATGTTCATACTTCACTGTGAGACTAATTGTTCGGACTCGGCCAGTTTGCATACAACGAAGTGTCTTTCATGATCATTCGCTTACTTCAACAATTTTCGTCCATCTCCCTGGACGAGGAGGCTTGCCCAGGTGGGGCCCGTGTCCCGGCGGCATGGGCAGATGGTATAGGACGCAAGACGATCGAGAGAGTCTATCCGAAAATCCACTTGACCATGTATGCCAATGTGAGTAGCTCTTCGAGGTTTCTGCTTATTTTAGTAACTTCAATATGCTCCGTCTTGTAGGGCGGCTTGTGGGTGAAGATGAAGGAGACAGATAATAGTGTGTATGAGAGACTGTAGGTATGAATAATGTAATCAACATGTTCTGATGATATGCTGCCCATCAATATTTATACGCACCTCGTCAACGCAATGCATCGGCTTGAACCAACTTGTCACTTGAACACACTCAATATCGACACTTCATCTGGCTAATTTGCCTGAACCTTCTCGATATCGGATAAGTAAGCCGACCATATTTTATCAGTATGTAGTTACCGAGCACTGGCGATAATTAATAATAGCATAAGATGCGCCTAGCGTCTCCGGGCAAGTTTCGCTCCATTTTTCTCTACCGAGTGTCAGTGATCCTGACGCGTTGACTTGGCAATGTAATAATAATATCGCTTGACCGTCGTGGCGGGCCCCGATATAAACCTTAACCCTATTTTCGGGCAAGTTGAAATGGTCGATGATAGCCGGTGACTTTCACATTCCTCTTCTTCGACCGCCTGACCCGACAGGCTGTTTATGAATGCTGATTGCAGTCTGCTGACTCCTCTGTCTCCCCTCTGTCTCCACGGTTTGAGATATCAAGGGCCTGCGTGAACCTTGCCGCGGTCCCTGCCGATCTTGTCCCATCGCAGTAAAGTATCATTTAAGTAGCAAGTTCCAAGTTTCACGGGCCTTCTCACAACCAATCTTGAACGTCATCACAAGCCTACTACGCGACGCCATTTCGAGCTCGTCAAAGTCTTCCTGGCCTTGCACTATCAGGACACTGCCATCATGGTCATTGTCACTCCAGGCATCGACTTCATTGCTCGTCATCTCGCCCTGTTCAGTGTCCCTTCTGCGTTGTTTGCAGTCTGTCTGCGAACTTTGGGGACCACCTACAACTACCATATCCCAACATGGGTTGTGGTCTCGGGATCAGTTCTCTTCGTTCCACTCCTCTCCACCGCACGTATCATCTACAAGACTTTCAAGGATAAACGACGTGCAGCTGCGCTAGGGGCCCGTCTTGCTCCGACGGTCGATGGGAAGTCTATCGGCAACATCGACATCTTGTCGACCATGAGAACACTGTGGGACACTGGATATCCTGGTGAGCTTCATGGCCGAGCTTTCGCAACCTGACTGATGATTTTCTAGCGGATGGGCTGGTGGAGGTTTTCGGCAACAAAGGACCAACTGTCAACATCCGTATCATGTGGGCGGACATGGTCTTTACCTCTTGCCCAGAGCACATCAAGACCATTCTTGCCACTGATTTCAACAACTACGTGAAAGGTATACGCCAGTTCCGCTATTCTTTGTATTCCTTCACGGTCCTCATGTTCGTCTGCTCTGCCAGGTAAACGGTTCCACAACACTATGTTGTCTGTCTTAGGTTCGGGCGTTTTCAACTCTGATGGTGAGAATTATAGTCTCATTCCTAATTCCCCCAACGCTGACATCTGAACAGGTGATATGTGGAAGTAAATCACCCCAAAACCGCACCCTGACCCCACAACTGAAGTTAGCAATCCAGGTTCCACCGCTCGATGACTCGTCCCTTCTTCACACGCGACCGAATCAGCGACTTCGAACTTTTTGATCGGCACGCAGATACTGCTATCGCGTTGGTCAAGGAACGCATGCGTAACGGACAGGCTATCGATTTCCAGGTATGTGAGCATCGCTGGCGGTCTTTACGGGCATTTTTTCATGATGGTGTCTCAACTTCACAGGATTTGATGTCCCGGTTTACTCTAGACTCGGCCTCGGAATTCCTCTTTGGTCACTGCGTTCATAGTCTCACGGCCGGCCTACCCTACCCACACAACGCTTCTTTTATTCCACCTGAGTCTAAGACTCCTCAATCTAACCGTGCCAACGAGTTCGCCCGCGCTTTCCTTGAGGCTCAAGAAGTAATCTCGAGTCGTGAGCGCTATGGATGGATCTGGCCGATTGCGGAAATGTGGGGTGATAAGAGCAAGGAGCCAATGAAGATCGTCAATGCATACCTCGACCCGATCATTCAGGAGGCAATCGTGAAGAAAGATGCTGCGCCGCAGTCCGAGAAGAAGCTTGAATCACATGTCGAGGATGGCGAAACCCTGATTGACCATTTGGTCAGCTTGTCGTCTGGTGAGTGTGATTTTCTGTCGAAATTTTCCAAAGCCTAATAATTTCACGTATGCGTACAGACCCTGTGGTCCTCAAAGACGAAACGTAAGTGGGTGTATCCCCAAAGATTCAACTTGTTTGACGAGCTGTTCCACAGTCTAAACATCATGATTGCTGGCCGCGACACGACAGCCGCGACGCTGACGTTCATCATATACTTCTTGGCCATGTACCCCGCCGTCAATGCTCGTCTTCGTGAGGAAATTCTCGCCCAAGTTGGCCCAACGCGTCGTCCCGATTATGATGACATCAGGGAAATGAAGTACCTGCGAGCTGTGATCAACGGTGCGTGCCGATGTGATGATGATCGCTGGATGATGTCTCAATTCGTCGACTTCCAGAGACGCTGAGGCTGTTCCCGATCGTGTAAGTTCTCCTTTCAGACCGCAATAGACACTTGAGCTAATCAGCTCCTTTAATAGTCCTTTCAACACTCGGTAACATCCCTCCCGTCCGTACAGCCGCTATCACCGACGCTAACGAAACTTAACATAGTGAGAACATCAACGAAACAGTCTGGCCGTCTCCCGAGCCTGGCAAGAAGCCAATCTATCTCCCTCCTGGAACGAAGTATGTCTCCATCTACATGGGCTAGGAGAAGGTTCTGATGTCCCTCCTTCCTTAGAGTTCCTTACTCTGTATTCCTTATGCATAGGCGCAAAGATCTTTGGGGTCCAGATGGTATCCAGTATTATCTAACTTTTCGCTATGTGGCACTAATACGTGGTTCGTGCCGCAGCGGAGGAATTCGACCCTGACCGATTCCTCGACAACAGGCTCAAGACGTACCTCGTGAAGAACTCGTTCATTTTCCTTCCCTTCAACGCCGGCCCCCGTATCTGTTTGGGCCAACAGGTTCGCGAGATGTTTCCGCTTCTATGATCGGACCGCGAGACTAACACATGCTGTAGTTCGCGTACAACGAAATGTCGTTCATGATTATCCGTTTCCTGCAACAATTCTCGTCCATATCTCTGGATGAGGATGCGGCCCCTCCTGAAGCGCGCGTCCCCGCCGCATGGGCTAAAGGTGTAGGACGCAAGACGATTGAGAGAGTCTACCCGAAAATCCATCTGACCATGTATGCCAGTGTGAGTAGCTCATCCGACGTTCCTTTCTGGTTCGATAATTTAACATGCGTCTCCTCATAGGGTGGATTGTGGGTGAAGATGAAGGAGGCGGACAACAGTATGTAAGGAACTGTAGCCTGTAGGTGTGAAATGTTCACAATGTACTTGATGTTCTTGTTGTATTATGCTGCTCACCAATCGTTATACCGTTCCATTAGTGGTAGTCACCGTTTCTCCGTCGTCTAGGATTGTTATGCTGTCGTCTACTTTTGTCGAGGAGTCAAGGAGGCATCTTATCTTATCTATCTTTAATCTCATGTATTATTTATAACTTCCTTGCGCTCAGATCAGCCGATAGTCAGCGATGCCATCAGAACTCAATAACTCCTCGATCGGTGAATCGCCGCACAATTGTCTTGCGCCTTGAGGCTTGAGGTGTACATACGAAACCAGCAGATGCTCCAGAAACTTACATCACTTGGATAGCGACTGCCTTGGAAGAAGCCCTCGACCCATGGTCTCCTAACAGTTCATCGAAGCGGGGGTCGGGCTCGCTCGGGATTGAGATGGGGGCCGACAAAGACTGTATCTCTTCCCACAGCTTCGGCGAAGTTTGCGCAAGCATGAAACCGCCTGATAGCCGACAACTTCAAACATTGGACCTGTACAGCCTGTTCAATCACATTCCTGGTTTCCCTGAACACCCTCCCGACCTCAACAGACCCGGTCGAAGGCAATCCGTGATATTGGTATCCATGGTTCGTCTCAAACGCTTCGCGTCGATACTGCCGCTATACCCTAGCCCTCCAACCCAGCGTCTTATAAAGCAGTCGCAGGCTTTGCGGTTCACTCCCCATCGTTAACTTTGAGCGACGTGCTCTTTTCTGACTTTGGACCTTGGGAAGGCATCATGGTCTTCATCACTCCGGGCATCAACTTCATTGCTCGTCATCTGGTCGCGTTCAGCGTTCCTTCCACTATATTTGCGTTCTCTCTGCAAGCTTTAGGAAATTCGTATGGTTGCCCAGTCCCCACATGGATTGTGGTCTCCACATCTGCTCTCTTCATTCCATCACTCCTCGTTGCGCGAGTCATCTACAAGGGCTTTGTTGACAGACGACAAGCAGCTGCGCTAGGAGCGCGTCTCGCCCCGACGATCAATGGAAAGTCCTTCGGAAATTTCGACATTATGTCCAGAATGAGGTATCTCTGGGACACAGGATATCCTGGTACGTTCTGTATTGGACCGTCACAGCATACTAGTAGTTGATAAGATTCAAGCGGACGGGTTAACGGAGATCTTTGGTGGCCTAGGACCAGTTTTTAACATACGCATCATGTGGAAAGACATGGTCTTTACCTCTTCCCCAGAGCACATCAAGCTCATTCTTGCCACCGACTTCAACAACTATGAGAAAGGTGCTTGGCAACCTGGCGACCTACCTCCTTTCTTCATCACTCACCCCCTCGTGTATTAGGAAAACGTATACACAACGTTATGTTTTCGGTCTTGGGTTCGGGCGTATTCAACTCTGATGGTGAGAAATCCAACTCGAGTCCTATCTCTTTAATGGCTAATATTCAAAACAGGTGACATGTGGAAGTAAATCACCTTAAATTCTCGACCTCTGCCCATCTAAACGCTCCATAATTCAGATTCCACCGTTCTATGACGCGCCCCTTCTTCACCCGCGACCGAATCAGTGACTTTGACCTCTTCGACCGTCACTCAAATATCGCTATCTCTCTGATCAAAGAGCGCATGCGCAGCGGGCATGCCATCGATTTCCAGGATCTCATGTCCCGTTTCACACTCGACTCCGCCACGGAATTCCTCTTTGGCAACTGCGTCCACAGCCTCACGGCCGGTCTACCCTATCCTCATAACGCTACTGATATCCCGCCCATATCTACGTCTCCCCATGCAAACGGCGCAGACGAGTTCGCCAGCGCGTTCCTCGAGGCCCAGGAGGTCGTCTCGAGCCGCGAGCGCTATGGCTGGATCTGGCCCCTTGCGGAGATATGGGAAGACAAGACCGAGAAGCCTATGAAGATCGTCAATGCATATCTTGACCCCATCGTTCAGGAGGCTATCAAGAAGAAGAATGCTGCTCCCGAATCCGCGGAGGAAAAAAGCAGCGCGCATGTAGAGGACGGGGATTCGCTTCTTGACCATCTGGTCAGCTTGTCGTCTGGTAAGAGTGGTTTCCCTCATTGGCCAGGCTGTTTCCAGAACTGACGGGCGATATCCTCGTAGACCCTGTGGTCCTAAAAGATGAGACGTGCGTATGAACCATTTCATAACATTCTTCGTCTCTCTGATGCTCCTCTATGACAGCCTGAACATCATGATCGCTGGTCGAGACACGACCGCCGCCACACTCACCTACATTATGTACTTCCTCTCTATGTATCCTGCCGTCAACGAACGTCTTCGTGAAGAGATCCTCGCCAACGTCGGCCCCACTCGTCGTCCTGATTACGATGACATCAAAGACATGAAGTATCTCAGAGCCGTGATCAATGGTGCGTGTCCTTGCGATTATGAAGAACGAGGCGCTGCCTAACGCTATCGACGTTCAGAGACCCTAAGGTTATACCCGATTGTGTAAGTGCATTCTTGCGGACTCGACGTACGGCCCAGCTGATAGTAGCTCCTGATAGCCCTTTCAATAGTCGGTAAGTCCTAAGATGCCTTCTTATACTTCTTACTGACTTGAAGGACTACAGTCAAAGCGTCAAGGCAACCACATGGCCCTCCCCCGATCCCACCAAAGAGCCAATCTACGTCCCTGCCGGAACTAAGTACGTGATCCTCGACTTCGACCCAAGTCGCAGGAAGGATCTGATGGCATCCTCGTAGGTCTTCATACTCTGTTTTCGTCATGCACAGGCGCAAGGACCTCTGGGGGCCGGACGGTAAGTGATATAGGCAGCTTTATTCCCAACTGATCCTCACGCTCATTCACCATCCGCAGCGGAGGAGTTCGACCCCGACCGCTTCCTCGATGAAAGACACAAGAAGTACCTCGCGAAGAACTCATTCATCTTCCTTCCCTTCAACGCCGGGCCTCGTATCTGTCTGGGCCAGCAGGTGCGTTACATATATATATCCTTTGACTCACCCACCAGTCGCGGAGTTGACACTTCGGTATGTCAGTTCGCGTACAACGAGATGTCATTCATGATCATCCGCCTCCTGCAACAATTCTCTTCTGTTATACTCGACGAAGATGCTCGTCCACCGGAATCGCGACCTCCGGTGCACTGGGCCGAAGGTGTCGGCCGCAAGACGATCGAGAGAGTCTACCCTAAAACTCACCTGACTATGTATGCCCATGTGAGTGACTCGATAGTCTCGCCCCAACCCCATAATGATGCTCACTGGCACCTTTCTTCCTCCAGGGTGGTTTGTGGGTAAAGATGGATGAAGCCCGCAATAATGCGTAGTATGCATGTCACCCAGTGTGATCGTTATTTATTTTGTAGATCGTTCCATAGATTGTATGCTTTCATAGAGAATTCTGTCCCACCATATCGCAAGCTTTTCGCCCCAATTTCAGTCCCCAAGTCGGGAACATCCCACCAACCATTATCCAAAGGTCATCCATACCGTCCACCACTGATAGTCAACGATTGAGTGCAAGTAACGTGCAAAGACAGGTAATGACGAACACAACAGACCGTGTATAATTAGAACCATCTTATTTGAGAATGTTTCTACCTACAATGACAGTAGGTAAGGCGTAAATCGCATAAAAGATTTTATTCTACATGCCCGTTTCAAGGCGTGGGTGAGGATTAGGCGTAAGTAATACAGGTGTAATTTGAGCAAGAAAAATATGACGAAGTGAGCCATAGATACTGGAGCATCAGACGGCTGAAGACATGGCAGGAGCCCCCGGACCACCGTGGCCACCTGACACAGGACCACCACCTTCCACCGACCGTGTCTCGGGAGCACCTTGCTGCCCCCCAGTTCCAGGACCAGTTTGATAACCCTCGTTCCCAGGACCGCCCGTGACTCCCTGTCTCTCCTGTGCCTGATGTCCGGCGCCGTAGCCGGCTGCCCCGCCTGCAGCAGCAGCAGTTCCAGCCCCATGGCGACCGTGAAGAGGAGCGGTGAGCCCGCCAGCACGACCAAATATGAGATTGGCGAGAGCGGCAAGTATGAGGAAGCTTATGATTATCCAGTTGATCCAGGCGAATGCCTGGATAGCCGTCATGATGCGACATTGTGGGCTGATGCCCCAGCAGACGTTCGCATTGTGGAACAAAGTCTGAGAATGCCTTAGATGATGGCCCGGAATATGATGACATGCAAGGAGTAGTTACCGCGTGAATGGCTGCGCCAACAAGATACATCACCCAAAGCACAAAAAGACCGAGTAATTCGGTCAAGTAGGAGGAAGCGTATCCACCTTCGAAGCGCCGGCCGATACACCACATGCTAACGTTGGTTGAGTCCGATAAGAGCAAAGAGATAAGTGTAGGACTTACATCGGTAGTGACCATAGAAAAGAGAGTATGCTGACGGACAGCAGCTCAGCGATGATAGGGTCTGTGTACTATGATTAGCGAATGAAACCAACTGTCAGCACTGCAACGCCTCACTATAGCCAAGTCCAAGACTCTTAGTATGGGCGATTCTCGCCGCAGTCAGGCCCATAAGGACGATAGAGAAGATGGCCTGCAATCATATGTGAACGGTTGTCTACGCCGATATGCATCGCACTTACCAAGGCCGTGTAGAGGGCAATTCGGACGGGGTGGATGAGGACCATTATTCTGGATTTAATGAGTGTCTAAGATTCGACCACTGGTTTATATAGGATTCGAAAACAGGCTGGTGAACACAGAGCTGACGTCGAGCCCGTGCTTGGACCTCCCATGATGTCATGAGCCCGGCGAACGATCTCGAACCCATCGAACCTCCCGCGTCATGTATTACGATGACGGCCATACTATATCCACTCGTCCGGCATCGCGGCATACTATGCATAGGGGTTTCCTGCCCCCGTCCTCCGAAGATGAGAACCAGGGAATAGCAACTTTCCGCGGCTCTGCAACCTTTGGCCACGTCCATATCGGCATGAGACAGACGATGGGTCAACCGATGATGACGTAGGCGCAGGGGGCAGGTGAGACCAGCTTTTAAGTTAGGTACCGAGACGGGACAGCGCGTTGTTGACTGCTGTATGTAGAACTATCCCGACGACCATATTAGGCCGACGTGTCGGGAAGACATCCCATTGTCACGAATTACTTCACGGGTCCCAGTATCCCGTCGGCCACCAGAGGGAAGAGTGGATATGACTGTAAGACTGTCATAATCCGAGATGAATCCCGCACACATCTCCGGGCTTCTGGGATGATGTCCGCTGCGTAAGCGGTGACTCAGGTCTCTGACGCGAGTGTGGTGCTGAAAAAAAA
Source organism: Lyophyllum atratum (assembly GCA_014905825.1). Lineage (NCBI taxonomy): Eukaryota > Fungi > Basidiomycota > Agaricomycetes > Agaricales > Lyophyllaceae > Lyophyllum > Lyophyllum atratum. The sequence goes on from JACGCN010000049.1 coordinate 232,689, forward strand.
TGGATAGGAGGTAGGAGCTTGCTTGCGAGAATGGCGAGGAAAGGATGAGGTAGTTGGAGGATGAAACCGACATGGTGGTTAGGAGGAAAGGTTATTAGGAGGCCGGTCTAAGCGCGCAGCCATCAGCACCCGATCGATCACGGCAACCCTTCGGCAAACACACGTTGTCAGGACAAACTTGTGGGACCACTTGCATGCCAACCACACAGCGCGCGAGATGAAAGAAATGAGGAAACTCCGTGCGCCCAGCCCGATTCCTCGTGTTCCACTCCTTTTCTCTTCTTCAAAACCCGTCTCTCTTTCTCGGGCTCTCTGCAGCTCTTCCTCCTTGCGTTGATCGTCATGGCTTTCGATTTACCTCCCCTCCGCATTGGACTGTATATAACCTTGGTCAGTATCTGCGACAAGCATGGAACTCCGTCGGAACCAGACTGATTTGTTCCAACTTTTCCTGCAGGCAATTATCTCCTTCATCCTCTTCTGCTTGTCGGCAGCGAGATTGCACTACACCACCCACCTACCCGCCAAGGATCCTTTGAATGGGGGGAAGAACTTCTACGGTGAGTCTGTCAACTCTAGTCGATACTCATGGAAGCTAATTCTCAATAGATCCCATCGTTGCGGAAATACTTTTCACTACGTTGATGACGATGTCGTGGTGTGGCTTCATGTGTGTGAACTCCCCCCGACACTGCGAGTACTTGCCTGACGAACCCCTCATCCAGCATCTACTGTATCCACAAACGCGTGGAAAGCCGTCTTGTATCTACATTTCGCGGAGAGCTCATCGGACTTGGTTTCCTGTGGCTCTTCTGGATCGTCGGCGCCGCCATCGCCTCCGTATGTCTATCGCTGCTCTCCAAGAGGTTTTAACCTGACGATCACGATATTCCCAGTCGATTTGGGGAAACCTCTCCTGGTGCCACCAATTTGAAGCTTGCAGAGTCCTCTCGGCTCTACTTGCCTTCGCCTGGCTAGGATGGATCGTGATCACCATGATCCTCGTCGTCAGCTTGCTGTTCAGTTTTGCCAACAAGGCACTGCTTGAGCCTTTGCATGGCCGATGGGACCCCAGAGCCAGCGTCTACCACCCCAACCCCGCCTAAACGACGTGCTTTGCACTCGTGCCGCTCTTTTTTCCGTCTCTGTTTCATCACTATTGTATGTCTAGCCGAGATGTATGTATTCCAGAGATACCCCAACAACGTTCCTCGCGACTTGGATAGTAGTTACAAAAAGACTGTTTCCACGGCACACACGAGTAATATCTTACAGAATCGCCTAGGCATTGTAATTTGTACCTCAGGTGTCAGGAATCAGCAATTGACTGGTTCCCCCGTGTTATTTCAATATAGCACCCTCGACCATTACCTTGTACTTGTATGTGTCGACCACGCCCAGCAAACCTAGATAACAATAGGCCTGCTGTCGAGTGCTTGGTAACCCTATGGAAACCTTGACAATCGTTTCCAGCTCATGACCGTTCGATGAAGGCATGGTATCATTAATAAGAGTCAGCAGAGGGTGGTTGCACTTGACTAGTCTTGACTATTGTGGTCTTCGGACGTCATTTCGACGCGTCGCCGTCAGCTTGAAAAGGCCTCATTTAATTAATTGACATCTATTAGATGCTCGTTCGGAGGAACGTGCAGAATTTCCTCTTGAGAAGTCATGATAATTTTCTGCTGATGAGTCTATCATGACAGCTCGGAGCGTGGATCGAGCGAGCTTATGGGGCGGAGAAACGAGACGGAAGCGTTTGGGTTTGGTGGCTCTATCAGAAGTGGGTGTCATCTGGATGCACTTCGCAGCTTCATATCACCCCCGCTCTTCGCCAACACTGGGATTCCGTACAATGCCCACCAGGAAGCCGCCCACTAAATCTCAGGTAAGCCTCCGATCCGCAGAGATAGAGAATGCTAGCGCGCAGGTAGAGCTTTATCAAGATGTAATGCTCTGTCTCGAGCCAAGGCATCAGAAGTGAGAGATCGTTGCCAATGAAAGAGCATGGATCGTGCGAGGACAATGGTGAACGGGTGGGGGGGGGCGTTTCCGGAAACGGACACTTTTGGGATTTTTGGACGTGGAATTAGTGTAGATTTCCGGACGCAGTCTAGGCTTTGTAGACTTGGGGTGGCCCGTATCCTTTCAGGGAATCGAAGGTTAGAAACGGGCGAAAAGGCATGAACAAATGCATTTTGGACACTTAGGATATATCCCTTCCAGACAAAAAGTGCCCGAACTTCTTGACTTGACAAAAAATGGGGGCTATCTGGAAACGGCCTCCCCGCCAATTTACTGGTGCCCCGTTGTGCATGATATAAAGCTGGATACGAGGTTTTTGGGAAATGGTGAGAGCGGAGACCTGCAAGGACGTCTTTGGGATCCTGATCGATATTGCGTTATGGGGCACTAGAAAGGTCTTCAGTGCTGTCTTCAAAGCCTCGTTCTTCAAAGCGATATCTGACCTGCCACTGAGGATTTGTTATGCGACATGGGCGACCCAAAATCCCATCCTTCTCTATGATCAGATTCCCACCTCGTGCCAAGCGCCGCTAACACCCTCCAGGCTAAGTGCTGAGCATTTTGGTACGCTCCAGTCGACTATGCTGGGCCAAGCAGCGAATCCGGAGTTGAGTCTGGTCGATATCAATGACGATCCGTAAAAATTATAACCAGTCAGAAGGCTACTCCTGTCGAGGAGGAAAAACTTTGAAACGGTGGTGGAGTTAAGAGCCTGACAATGTAACTTGGAAAGGGGATGGCACTGTACGGCCGATTGCCGGACCGGGAGCGAGTTGGCACCTGTTTGGCGGTTGCTTCTGCCCATACTGAGCATACGTCACCACGTAGGCACCCTTCAGTTCTGGAGTCGATATACCACTTGTGACCTCAATAGCGCACCCTCCTCCCCTCACCGGTCACCTCCGGCTCCTCATCCAGTTTTATGCTCTACCATTTCCCATTGCAAGATTTCAGCATGGACAAGTCTCTTCATTGAGAATTTCAGCCTGAGTACTTGGATCCGTCAACGCTCAGCCTGTTGATGCAAACTCCGTAGATCTGATAGAACCTCTGACGCATCCCCTCCGGCCTCCGACAGCCCACGGACCTTTTGATTAATGCGCCAGAGTGACACCTCTGGTGAAGAACGATTTATCCAGTGGTCAACGAGCGGAGAAGAACTTAAAAGACCGCTAAAGACCGACCTTCCTCCCAAAACTGGAGAACATGGAAGAGTAGGTGTAATGTATCACTCACCGATGTCGATCGCTATGGGATTTTCTCTGCAGTAATTTTCTTACAGTACCCTCTGCGGCGGCGCAGGTCACGGAACAGAATAAGGAACACGGGGCACGCACGCCTGTCGGGCTGTTCGACTTTGATTGATATGACAGAATTCACCATCATTACACAAGTACGTCTGTCAAGGCGAGCAAACACCATTCGGCCCCGCGGAGCCATCCGACATATTTCTCATGCTCAAAACAAGGTCATGGACAAGTGACAATGATTTGAGTATGAGCCGAATTCCAGTTCCTGTCCAGATGACCCTGAACTTGAACATGCTTATTCTCTGCGTTACCTTATGCTGAGTGTATGTATTTCTATCGTTTGCCTCCGCTCCTCACATGAACCCTGGGCTATCGAAGTCCTGGAGAACGCCGATGACACTTGACATTAGGTTATCACCGATTTCTCCGATGTCTCTGCCACCTTAATCCAGCTCCAGCTGAAGATTTCTAGACGTTGGACTTTCCTAGAAGAGAACTGTCAGTCTTGCGTGCCCTTGGTTCATGTGCCTGGCTTGACTTGTGCCTTTGATACCTCGAGGTGATCGCGAAAATCTTTACCGATCCGCTAAGTGTCACCCGGGCCATTTTGGCGTGCACAAGACCTAATTCACAGCCTACGACGTGCGCATAATTTCCCATCTGCTCTCCATCTGTGATGAGTCTACACATTGATACTATGCCATGCGCTTCCCAGTGCTTTCAAATTGCTAAATGTCAATCAGTCGTTGGATATAGATTTGAAGCTTCCGAATACTCGACGACCGCAGAAGCACCACTTATAAACCGCATCTCATATCCTCGTGCTGACTCCGCTCCCATCCACCCACACTCTACCGCTACTCCTCACAAACGAGTAGCAGCCGACAATGGCTACGATCCACCCAAAGATCGTGATCGATGACACGTTTGGTAGGGCACTCGTATCTCCAACGATTCATTATCTGATCGGTCCGATCCGCAGGCGCATCGTTTATCGGGGTGCTTTTCACAGCCATGTGCGCAAACGAGATGATTCAGGGAGCCTGTACCTGATCTGACCCTTCGGTCCATAGGTTGTACGGAATAACAAACCTGCAGGTAGGAATATTCTTTCCGCTCCGCGACATCCGACGACCGACCATGACCGACACTGGGATAGACATATTTTTTCTATGTGTACTACCCTAATGACCGGATAGAGAACAAACTACTGGTATGTGGTCTTACACATGAACGACTGTCCCCTCATCATTCACAACACGGTATGTACAGGTGGCAGTTATCTGGTAAATTCTCTATATGACTGTTCTTCCTCTCCCATATATTTACGCCCCGCCTTGCATAGGGCCCTCGACACAGCACACATGGCCTTAGGTACGCGCTTGAGCTCGACGCATGCCATTCACCGATGCTTAACTGAATATTTTTAGTCTCAATATGCATGTACTATTATCTCGTTCGTTCCGTCTAATACTTCCACACATGGTTGATTTTTCTGACGTCTTCTTTCTAGGTATCAAACTACGCGAACCCATCAGCCCTAGCCATAGGCCACTGGTAAGGATCGTATTTCTTCAAGAAGTGACATGAATATTTACCTTCGGCTTCTCCAGGTCGCTCTTTGTACGTCGGTGTTTATGATTGTCCCCCTTTCAGGTGCTAAATTCTCTTTAGACATCAGTCGCGATGAATGTAAGCGTATTCATAAACCTCGGTGATGTAGATGCAACAAGTTAACGTTGCGTCAGGTCACCATTGCATTTTTAGCGCATATGTATGCATTTTTACTAATATACGAGTCTGGGATCGCTCACAGGCTCTATCAGCTTTTTCACCATCCGAATCTACCGATGTACGTGTATTTCATTGTTCTATATTGCTTTTTCGACGACTGATGAACTACTTCTGAAGTGAGCAGCCGGAGAGTCAGATGGTGGCTGACCCCGATCATTGTGATTCACCTCCTCTTACCGTATTGATGGACATCTGACATGATGGCGTAGAGCCTACTCGTCCTTGCACATTTCTGCTTTGGCGTAGGTGTGTGATATCAATGCAAGTCTATAGCATGATATCTTACGATGCCTTCGTTCAGAAACTGTCGTGTTCCTGTAAGTAGATTCTTGGTCAAAGAGCTCGGAACCTTGCACTCACGTTTCCAACCTATAGTTTCATTAAGAAGCGATTCGACAAGCTTCCTGAATTCACGGTAAGTTTGGTCCATCGACCTGCCGTCCATTTCGTGAATCGACGTTCACGCTACTTCTCAGCTATTCGCCGCCATGCCATTCGCTTTATTCGCCGTCTTGGCAGATATTTTTATTGCTGCAGCGCTGTGCATCTTGCTCTACGGGAGTCGGACAGGTTTCCGAAGGTGCTTGTCTATGTCACGATCCTTCTAGGCTTCTTAAACATGAAACTTTCAGGACAAACACACTGGTTAACACCCTGATGGTTTACGCTATCAACCGCTGCGTGTTTACCTCGTGAGTACTGCTTCCTTTTTACCTTCCCAAGTCAATTGACGCGATCTTTCTAGATTCCTTGCAGTAGCAGAAGTTATCGTTGTATGTGCTGTTCCGTGTGTGTAGCTAGTCTGCCATCATTCATCGTTCCTAGTTCGCTCTCTCCCCACACAGTCTTTGGTTCCTGGCGATAGATTTCGTCATTGGGAAACGTACGTGTTCCTGACGTAACTTCGACGCTGGCTTCTCACACCTACCTCATTCATAGTATACGCCAACAGTCTTCTTGCAACATTAAATAGTCGACAATCGCTGCGCGCTGGTACATCGGTAAACAGTGTCCATATGTCAGATATCAACTTCGAGGAAGAATCACGAAAGGTAGAATTCTTTTTTGATTGTTCATACTACTTGCTGATCAACGACTTATAACTACCTAGACGGACAATACGGTAAATTGTCTACCTGTAATTTGATACCTTCGTGTATTGACCAATCTTCAGGCCCAGAAAGGCGTCGTCCTCAACCTTCGAAGCCAGGACTCCGCGACAAGTGGATCAAATGCTACACACTCTAGCACCAGTGATTTGAAGGTGAGATCTCTCACGTACACGCTACGCCTCCAATCTGAGACTAAATTTAGAATCAGCCTCCACCAAACGACTTTCTGAACATGACTTTGTAAAACATCTTTCGGTTTCGACGTCTTCTTCATGTCCCAAGAGGTCATGAATCTATGCATTGTCTCATTACCATCATCATACTTAACATGTATAGTGCGCAATAGAGCTGTTGATAGGGCTATCACTGATATAAAGTGACCTTGCCAGTGTGAATATTCCCCGGTGCGATTATCAAAAGAGCGTCTCTATAATCCAGGTCTATAATCATCGACACTCGGATTACAAGAACAGACTTGGGGCCCTAAAATCAGATGCCAACCAGATTTGGCTCCGATTTACCCAACCAAAAGATGATCGGTCATGGAACCAGATAGAACCTGCGTGACGTTTGGTGAAGTTCGTGGAAATCCTTCCTCGAGCATGTAGTGTGGACACCATAATTGTTGTATGGAAAGCGTCTGTGGTGGTAGCGTTGTTGTTTTTCCCCGCTAATAGCCGGGCCAGGATCAGCGATCAACTGAACTTGGTCTATCACTTTGACGTGTCAGCGTCTCTTTCCAGTGACCTTTAACAAGAAATCCGCGACGTCACCACTATATCATCGCCTTCTCTGCAAAGAACATATCTTCTATATAAATGGGGAGCCATGCATGATTGTATTGGGAATTCCCACATCTTCCCTCCTGAACTCAACTTCGGGATCGAACTACATTGAAGGCCATGTCTTCGCAAACCGAGATCGAATGGAAAGGATACGCGTCAGTGTCGTTCCTCTCTGCTTTCTGATATTCTGACACCAGCTGTGCAGCGTTCACGACATAAAGCAACATGATAAGTTTGAAGTGATCAATTTCAAACCCAAGAAGCCCGATGACTACGACATCGACGTCAAAATTGCTTACTGTGGCATTTGCGGTTCTGATGTGCGTGTGTCTCCCTTCAGAGTTTCCAGGAGGGCGTGGCTAACGCAGGTTCATTCCTCCGTAGATCCATACCATCACAGGCGGGTGGGGTCAACCGATCTTGGTATGAGCCGTTTGTGGGGTCAGGTCTAGGGATAAGCTAACAATCTAAAAGCCTCTCATTCCTGGTCACGAGATTGTCGGGCACGTAGTCCGAGTAGGACCCAAAGTTACAGAATTCAAGGTCGGGGACCGTGCTGGCGTTGGGTACGTGGACTCTCTCTGAATGCCGAAAATCTGCTGTGCTAAATCATCTACCTTCTAGAGCTCAAGTCTGTTCATGCTTTAAGTGCAAGCCGTGCAACACCGATAACGAGCAATAGTACGTCTTGCTCCACCTTCTCGGGGTCTTCAAGTCTTATCCTCGACTGCCAGTTGTATCACTGGCCGTGTCGACACGTATAACGCCAAGTATCCAAATGTATGAGTCTCTTGAAGCTTTTGCGCAACTTGTTCCAACATCTTCCGTAGGGTGACATCGCTCAGGGTGGCTATTCAACCGCTATAAGAGCACACGAACGCTTCGTTTTTCCCCTTCCTAAAGATATGCCTTTGGAGCAAATCGCCCCGATGATGTGTGCGGGCTTGACTGTATATTCTCCACTAGTTCGCAACGGGGCCGGGTAACTTTTTCACTCGACAGATCGTACCCTCAAGCTCAACGTCATATCGTAGACCAGGTGTAATTGTTGGTGTCATGGGAGTCGGAGGCTTAGGGTGAGCACCTGCAAAACTAGCTGCTGAGCTTTCTCGGGATTCTGAGACACGCGAAGTCACCTTGCCATCCAATTCGCACGCGCTCTTGGAGCGGATAAGGTCGTCGTCTTGTCTCGCTCAGCCAACAAGGAGGTAATTCGTTGGTAATCACCACCTCCCAATATACTGACATCAAGTCTTTAGAAAGACGCTCGTGAACTAGGAGCCACTGACTTTGTTACAACTGGGACGCAAGGCTTCGCGAAACAATGGGAGGGAAAGATAGATCTGATCATTGTTTGCTCATCCCTCCACACATCGTATTTCAACTCATTGAGATCGCCAGTGCACTGCTACTGTGTCTCGCGGAATTCCCCTCGCCGAACTTATTCAGACTCTTGCAGCTCATGGTCGGCTTATGATGGTCTCCCTCCCCGACGAAGATCTTCCGCCCCTGAAATCTAGTCGTAGGTTCATCATCCAGCATTCCATGTCATCGCTCGACTCCTTGCATAGAATTGGCACCCAATGGTGCATATATCGGCGGAAGCCACATGTGCGTCACGTCCATCGCTTGTGGGTGCAGCGCACTAATTTTATCTCGTGGACAGAGGAAGCAAAAAAGAAGCCATCGAGATGCTCGATCTCGCGTCAAAGAAGGGTGTGAAGCCCTGGGTCGAAGTGGTCCCCAGTGCGTCTTTCTGTGCTTGTGTCTCTTCATTCATTTTATACTCATCGTATTTGGTAATCGCTCAGTGAAAGATTGTGGTCAGGCGGTGAGGAATTTCGAGAAAGGCCTTGCCAGGTATAGATATGTCCTAAAGTGCGTGTCCCTTCGTTTTGTCCAACTGTCAACTTAAGTTCTTACGCGAGACCGTTCAGGGCGGACCTCTGACCTGTGTAGTCACCGAGTACAATTACAATAGAGGTCACCGAGCTGTAAACTGTTGAAACTAGTACTAGTAGATCACGCCAATATTCTTTTCATTGCAAGAACAATAGCCCGTGAGGTCTTCTCATTATAGAATTAATACCGAGCCATCTTAGCCCTGTGTTCCCTACCCGAAGACGGGTCCTATTTTCGTCCTGTCCTGTCTATTTTTGATACAACCAAGATACAACCTCATGGTGACGGCGCCGATCGTTCTTAGCACTACAACTTTTCTATCTTTTTGAGTAACACCCTAGTTTCCCTACTGCGGATGAAAGAGAATAACAAATAATTTCACATTTAGGGCCCCTTTACCATTTTTTCGAAGGGCTAAATATTGCGGCGGCAAACCGGCATGCTCGGCACAATGTGCTTGTAGTTGTTGACCAGGCTCCTCAACTTCTGACCTCGATCGCCCCGGCGCCAAGCCTAATGCTCTTTTCACGACACAGTAAGAGCGGAAAAAAGCACCACCCGCCCTTTGGCAAGCCTGCATTTCCTCTCTCAGGCGCTGTGAACTCTCTCTGTATGGTTTGGCGTGGCATCGCAGTTGAACGTTCCGCCCATGGTTATCTCTGGCTCTCGTCTGTCCTAGTGGGAGCCTTTTTACAACATCCTCCACCTCATGCCATACACGTCTAAGCCAAACCCTCGATGCCCAAGGTCACTCACTTGAAGAACAGCATTTGCAATGTGCAATGATATGTTTACCCACGACGCCCACCCTTGTATCTTGGCACCACCTTTTACTTGGATCAGCTGGAGTTCGATGCAGTTATTTTTTGTTACCAATCTATCTATCAGACCTATTCAAGGCGTGCTGCCATCTTGCGTCCTGGATGATGGCAAAATTCGCTCAGCTGACCAGGTCCCCGATTCCGATCTTTTTTTCGAATTGTGATCGAGCGCCCCGCCCTCCGCCATTTTTGTCCACATCGGTGTGGGTCAACCTTCTTGTTTCCTCTGAGGACGGATGCGCGTCCTCACCCTAGAAAATTTCCTTTCCTTAGCTTATTTGGACATTGAATTGGTTTTCGAGGTATAAGAACTCGAAGCTTCCACCTCCAAGTCCAGTAACTTCGTCTGATTCTCCCCACTTACAAGACACCCCACCTTCGTTCTATTTCCTCACTCCATTCATTATGAAATTTGGATTCTCCCTCCTCGCCCTCGCGGCCATTGCCCAAACGGCCTCTGCCCACTGTGAGTTTGCCTCCGCTACCATTCACACCCCACCCTTATTAACTTGACTTCAAAGACATCTTCAATACCCTGATCGCAGGCGACAAGACCTCTACCAAGGCAGTCCGCCAGCCCCAGGACAACTCGCCCATCAAGCCCGTCAGCTCGACGGACATGCGGTGCAACGTCAACCCCGGTCATGCGACCGAGACCGTCACTGTTGTTGCCGGCAGCACTATTGGCTTCAAACTCGACAGCAAGATCTACCACCAGGGCCCCGCCGCTATTTACCTCGGCAAGGCTCCCCGCACTGCTGCGACATGGGACGGCAGCGGCGCTAACTGGTTCAAGGTACTCAACTCTTTTCCCCTTTCATCGTGGCTTCTGATTTATCGTGTTTCTTTTGTAGATCGCTGAGTGGGGAGCGACCTTACACCCTTTTGGCTTCAAGAACTTGGGTATGACCGAGCTGACTACTACCATTCCCAAGGACACGCCTTCTGGCGAGGTATGTCTTCTTTTCAATCTGACTGGTATCTCTGCTCAACTGCCCTCTCAGTACTTGGTTCGCGCTGAACAAATCGGACTGCACGTCATCCCCGTTGAGGCGTTCATGTCGTGCGCTCAAATAAAAATCGTCAACGGCGGTTCTGGCAACCCCTCGAAGGTCTCTATTCCCGGTTATATTGAGGACGGCGGTAAGCGCGATATACCAGACTCATGTTTCCCGGAAAGCTGATCTCACGCATCCACAGACGCTAGCGTTAACGTCAACATTTACCCCCCGACACCTACCTCGTATACTAACCCCGGACCTGTGGTCTGGCGTGACTAGGTTCGAACGTATTGACTCCACACCTTCCGGAAGTCTATTTAATATGCTTTCTTAATATATCATACATTGGGTCCATTCTTATAAATGTTCTGCTTCGATGCTATATAATTCTTGTGCGGACATTGACCAATGACGACCCGCATCTACTATGACTCTCGTAGGTCTCTACTCTAGTTCTTTCGTAGAACAGCCAAGTCTGAAGTCACTGCGGCAGCCTTACAGTGATTTTCCGCTGACCTCAAGCCTGAAAACTCAATACTCAGTGCTCGTTGGCTCCTAGACCAGTGACTGATCCCTCAACGGATGCAAGCCTCGAGTTGAGGGACCAGGAAAACTGAGTTTAAATTGACGTATCACGCGTTATGACCAAGAAAATGATCCCGGCAACCCCGGCAACCTAAAGATGAGTATTTCCCAATTGGGATTTGGCAGAGAATTTGGACCAACGCAAGACCAACGCGTCGCGTCGTTGCCCTCGACGGTGACGGCGGCCCTTCATGCTCAACGGCCATGATACCAATATGTCCGGAAGCCTTTAACAATCCATGTTCTATCAGATGACGCACTTGTGTACTCTTTTCGAAAGATATTCCGGTGAAAAGAGTCCCTCAAAGAACTGTTGAAGATCGGCATCTTATAGACGGGTGTAGGCAAAGACTTGGCCTAGAAGATACAGGAGTTTGGCTTGCTAGTTCTGACGTAATTTGCTCCCGAGACTTCGCTTTTGCTTTCCCTCAAGATTTGCGTGGCCACCCAGAGTTTGGTTGGGAATAGAGGAATTGGGCGGTGCTTGGAAGAGAGGTTCCGCGGCCCGAACAGGTCCATCCGACTCGGAAAATCCCATAAATCCATCTCGAGACTGAGAAGGCATGTCTTGTGAGCCAATTTCTGTGTGTAGCTGAGGCAGGAGGCAAGGAAACAAGATAGACGCGACGCGTCGGTCAAGATTCTCTGCGAAATCTCAATTGGGAAATACTCGTCTTTAGATTGCCGGGGTTGCCGGGATCATTTTCTTGGTCATAACGCATGATACGTCAATTTAAACTCAGCTTAACCAGTCCCTCTACTCGAGGTTTCCTCCGTTGAGGGGCTGGTCACGAGTCTAGTTGGCTCCAATATTTGCAACTATTGGGCAATAGCCCGCCGTTGGGACGACTTCCGGAGTTCACCGGCTTCGACTCGTCTTTTAACACCACTCAGACGCTCAGGTTCATCGTCAATTGCTCGAACCCCTCAATCGTTATGCACTGAAGAAGTCTGCCCAGCATACCAACACCGCTTCATGTACAAGCGCTTACACAGTATATCTCTTTGACTGTCAAATTCCGATATCGCGGCGCTGGTACTTGTGGGCTCTTTGGCGAATAACAGTACACCTCGAATCCATGATTTGGGTAAATACTCGGTATAACACAAAGAGACTGCTATTCACGTGTCCTATCATCATCAAGTCAGTCATCGTCTATTTCGCCGCTTTTTGCTTCTCGAGCTCGTTCACCGCGTGTTTACACACTGAATCTCGGGGAAAATACTCTCCGTTGGCCTGCTCCTTTGCTTGTTCTCGGAACGTGAAACGTAATCATGCTCCCGTCCTGTATTGCTTCACCCGGGATATCCGCGCCTTCTCAGGCGTCGATCGTACGCGTATTCTGAAGATTGGACGTTCTGTTCGACGTGATACTGCTTGAACTTTTATTTCATAGTTTTTATCTGTCAGGCTGTCAGATTGGAAGGTTTCTCGTAATCCGTAATGTACACATACTCCCGAGTTTTGGAGCGGGATAACACGCCAACCCTGGCTTGACAGGACTGTGAAATTACCCCTGGTTTCTAGCGATGATGTTCTTCTTCTGTCTTGGCTCTCCGTAACTTTCCCCGTACTGGTATCGAGGAATACTTGGTACGCTTGGTATTGTTCTGCCGATGTTCGCCATGGATCGACAGCTCTTGCTCTCGGATCGACAAATTCACGATCCTCATCCGCTTCTCATACTATAAAAGCGAGGCAAACATGTATCTGCATCTCAGCCCCGGCTACTCTTATTCCTACCATGAAGTTTGCTAGCATTCTCAGCCTCGCTGCCGCTGCCCAGGGCGCATCTGCTCATTGTCGGTATTGCTTTTCACTCGTTTTATGCTCATGCTCACGAGTCATCGATAGACATCTGGACAACCCTGATTGCCGGAGGTACTACTTCTACCGCGGCGGTTCGCCAGCCGGTGAACAACTCCCCGGTTACCAGCGTAACGTCTAACGACGTTCGATGCAATACCAATCCTGGAGCGGCATCCCAGACCGTTTCCGTGGCTTCAGGAAGCTCTATCGGTTTCAAGCTTGACAACACTCTCTATCACTCTGGTCCAGCTGCGATCTACCTGGGAAAGGCTCCCGGATCTGTCGCGAGCTGGGATGGAAGCGGTGCTAACTGGTTCAAGGTGGCCAACAACCTCTTGAACTCGTCAGAACGATTATTCTGACAGTATACTATTAGATCGCGGAGTGGGGCGCAAATTTCAACCCTTTCAAATTCACCGCGGAGGGCCAAAGCCAGCTGACTGCTACGATTCCGTCCAGCACTCCCGCGGGAGAGGTGCGTACAGAAAACGCATACTGCCCAGGACTTCGTTTACATGCTATGTCGCTTATAGTACCTTGTTCGAATTGAGCAAGTCGGTCTCCACGTCGCTGGTGCCCCTCAGTGGTACATCTCCTGCGCCCAGATCAAGATCACTGGTGGCGGATCGGGAAATCCTTCCAAGGTTTCTGTCCCTGGATACGTCTCGGCCAGCGGTGAGCGGTGTACGTGTCTCTGAATGATGTGTGACCGATGATATTTTGGCGCAGACCCTGGCCTCACTGTCAACATCTACTACCCAGTCCCGACTTCTTACAAGGTAAGTAGATGACATAGTTATTTGGATTTTCTCGGAGTTCACCATTCTTTCAGGTTCCAGGACCCGCCGTCTGGCGAGGATAGAGTAGTCGAAGGAACCTTTGAAACGATTCGACTGTACGTACTTAGGTGCAATGATACCTCAATTTGACAGATTTCAATGACCCCTTGGCAGTCTAAGTGGTAAGAACCCGGTATTCAGTTTTCTGTGGCTCGGAAAGGCCAGCCTCATCAGAATTTTGGGGCTTCGGGGGATATGAAGGATTCGTACAGAAAATCCAGAAATGTCAAAAACTATATCATGAGTGTCGAACTTGAGATACACAGCAGACCGAAAAGAGCACACTACGAAAAGAAACCTCAATATTCCTTGCGTCGTAGCAAGTGAATCAAGACCATTAAAAGCTTTATCCACGCCAAACTGCGGGACCTGGAACCTGAATAGATCGTAAGCCTCGCAACGACACACCACTCTCAGCAAAATTACCTTGTAGGACGTCGGAATTGGGTAGTAGATATTGACTGTGAGGCCGGGGTCTATATGAAACGTTCAGGAAGAATTCGTAACTTCCGATGCAGAAATTAACGCACCCGTCGCAGAGACATATCCAGGCAGGGATACTTTGACTGAATTCCCGGATCCCCCGCCAGTGACCTTGATCTGGGCGCAGGAGATGTACCACTGGGGCGCACCAGCAACGTGAAGCCCGATCTGTTCAATACGAAGGAGGTACTGTGCGAAAGAAACCAATGAGGCGAGGTAAATCCAACTGCTTCCGTGCGAACCTCTCCAGCAGGCGTACTGGCCGGAATGGTCGTTGAGAGCTGACTGAGGTTGAGGGTTGTAAACGTAAAGCTTGGGCTGAAGGTGGCGCCCCACTCAGCGATCTAGACGTTCCCAAACAGCTGATAATGAGTATCGCTGATAGCAGGATACAGGCCATAGACCTTACCTTGAACCAGTTGGCGCCACTCCCGTCCCAGCTTGCAGCTGTACTTGGGGCCTTTCCGAGATAGATAGCGGCGGGACCTAGATGATAGATACTATTATCAAGTGTGAAGGTGATGCTGCTGCCTGCGGCGACAGAGACGGTCGAGGTTGCGGCTCCGGGGCTGGTGTTGCATCTGATATCGTTCGACGTGACACTTTGTACAGGGCTATTGTTGACGGGCTGGCGAATGGCAGTAGTTGAGGTGCTACCTCCTGCGGTCAAACTGTACCATATATCTAGGACGAGGTTCATTATGGAAGGAATTGGTAACAGGGTTAAGAACCTACAGTGAGCGGATGCGCAGTGCGCCAGAAGGGAGAGCCCAAGGATCTGAGTGGCGAGTTTCATGTTGTTAAGAACTTAAGGGTGCAAGACTTCTACACTTCCTTTTTATACCTGGAGGCATATCTGCGGTCGAGGCCACGGCTCCGCTCGCAGTCGGGCAGATGATGATCCTGGGAGAGATTTCGGCTTAGGTATGAAAATAAGATGCACGACTTAGGCCGATGGAAGAGCATGACTTGTCTGAACGTTGGCGGGTGCACCTATTGTTCCTGCAGACATCGCATCTTCGGAAGAACGCGTTGTGCGGCATGACAGGGTTGATTTTCCGAAGAACATCTCTGAAGTCACGCGCAATGATGACCTTGAAAATATGATCGCGTTCACTAGCACGAGACTCCGACATATGCGATGACTATCTATCCCCTCCAGACCGCGGGCCCAGGGACCTGATAAGTTCACGTCCTTCAGTGAACCTCGCGGGATAAGATATTTAGCTCATGACATACCTTGTAAGAAGTCGGAACAGGATTGTAGATATTGACGGTAAGACCAGGATCTTAGAAGCCGCGTCAGAGCAATGTGAAATGGTAGTCTGAAAGAGGCGTACCAGTTGCAGAGACGTATCCAGGGATAGATACTTTGGCTGGGTTACCGGATCCCCCACCAGTGATCTTGATCTGGGCGCAGGAGATGTACCATTGGGGCGCTCCCGCCACATGAAGGCCAACCTGTTCAATGCGAACCAGGTACTGTGGCGAAAAGAAGTCAGTCTCAGATCTACAAACACTCAAAGAAATGACTCGCCTCTCCGGCAGGTGTGCTGGCAGGAATAGTGGTAGTGAGTTGGGCGGCGTTCAAGTCGGTGAAGGTGAAAGGGTTGAAAGTAGCACCCCACTCAGCGATCTGCAAGACAAGGGTCAAACCGTCCTCTGAGTTTTGACGTCGGCAATTGTTACCTTGAACCAGTTGGCGCCGCTTCCATCCCAGCTTGCAGCTGTGCTCGGGGCTTTTCCAAGGTAGATGGCAGCGGGTCCTTGGTGGTAGATCGTGTTATCAAGTTGGAAGCCGATGGCGCTACCTGCGGCTACCGAAACGGTCGCCGTCGCCGGGGTCGGGTTCACGTTGCACCTGACGTCGTTGCTAGTAACACTCGTGACGGGAGAGTTGCTGACGGGTTTGCGAACGGCTGCGGTCGATGTCGTGCTGCCCGCGATGAGGTTGTACCAGATATCTATTGGTTCAGTGCTAAGTTGCCGCGAGACGATGTCAGCGTATGGTGCAGGTAGACTCACAGTGAGCCGATGCACTGTGTGCGAGGACTGCGAGGCCGACGATGCTAGCAAGCTTCATTGTGGTTTAAAGTGAGGCTTTTGGATGCTGGATAGCTAGGAATCTGTTTTATTTTATATGTGCTGGCATGGAGCAAGCTTCGCCGAACAACGAGTTTCGCCGTGCCCCAACATCATAGAGAACGATGCTTGGATGCATTGAAGGCCCTCAATGACTGTGAGGACGCCGGAAAAGGTGCGGATATACGTCGAAGAAGCTGTATGACGTGAGGAATCGCATAGCAGGCGAGATCCCGCAAAGCAAACGCGCGTGGTGATTGTTCGGAATCAGGTGGAGCGGGCATCCGCAGATCATGAATTTCGCCGAAGATCAAGAGGACTTCGTGAGATTGTTGCGGTGGGAGTTCATATGTATAGTAGGCGAAAGGCACCGAGTTGTCGGGCGACAAGAAGTACAGACGCAATCGCGACTGAGGGGTTGCGCCTTCAAGACTATGAATAGGCTACGTCCTGTATCTCATCTCGCGGACCTCTTGCCATCTTTCCGAGATCGGTGACTTGCGCGCAAGGCAAGGGTTCTGGCCAATAGGATGCTGTGGGGCGCCAAAATAGATAGTCCAAGTCCAGAGGGGAGGGAGAACATCACTTTGGTCCGATCCAGCAACGTAGTCGGCGATTCACGGAGTGGTCGACCGTAAATGCAAGATGTGAACATTGGTTATATTGGACATCAAAATGGCATACGAGGCTCAATAGTGATCACTTTCCCGCCTTCCCTTCAGCCCCCAGAACAGTCATAGATTGGTCGGGAACTTCAGATTCCCCCTACAGCGCCACGGTGAGTTACCTACCCACCCGGGAGCAAAAGCGTGCAATTGGAAGAGCTGCTAAAGCTAATTAATCATTGTGCGCGTCTAGAACCGACTCCAGCTGGTTGAAGCTCTGCCTGGGATTATTTTTCAGTATACTGTATACGAACATCTGGACCAGGGAAACTCGCCATTATGTCGTCGACTATACATGCACCCAAGGCGCTCTACACTGACAGCAAATTGCTGGCGCTGCCAATTAACTGCCTTGAAGCTTCAAGTTGACGTTGATGTGGTCGAGGAGACAATGAGAGAGCACGTGACTTCCCAGGGTGATTGCTGCGGTTTTGGAGTCTTTGGACCGACCTGGACGACAACAACAACGACGACGACGAGCCGTGTTGGTCGCCACCCACAACGACCAAGGGCAGTGTCCTCCATTTTGGCCCCCTATTGTCTGGTCTGATTGCAGGGACTTGTTCCCAAGACAACTTGCCGTTTTGGTGCAGACTGACCCACGCCAAACGACGGCATCATACACATCATTCTGCACAGCTTAGATAGCTGGAAATCCCCCACCCACCGCAGTCCGAAGCCCCCAGTGACCAATAACTAACTGAGTGTCCTTTCGATTCCTACACCAATGACGACCTCAGCCAATTCATCGTCTGTGTCCACCTCGAGGACGGGATCAGCATCGAGCACCTTCACACCGACTAGCGCAGGAAGCTCAAACGCTAGCTTTCCTTTTTCTACTACTTTCAGCGACCCCACAGTTCCTACCACTACTTTCGCGGGAGGGGGAGGCAACGCCAATCCAAATTCTGGAGGGGGTAATCCGAATGGTGGCGGAGGGGGAGGCATCGCCTCATCTGCGTCTCTTTATCGTACGTCCATAATATGAATTGCGATCTAGGTTTAGCTTTGACGAAGCTCCGCAGTATACACGTTCCTAGCGACCCTGGTGCTCCTACTTTCCGTAAGCGCTGCCATCATCCTGCGTTCCCTCCTCCTCCGACGTCGGCACCGCCGCATGGTCGAGGAGGCCATCCGCAACGGTACCTGGGTCCCTCCATCACCCGGCGGGTACGGGGCGTTCGGTCTCGGGGGTCGCGGGGGGAGGGTTGATTTGAGCCAGAAGCCTGTTCTGTGGGAGTCGTACATCGGGGGTTCGGAGAAGGAGCAGACATACACCAACCAGCATCGTGAATCCCAGACGGAATGGGACTGGGATTCAATACGACCTTTTTCTGCGACCTATGTCAACCCGCCGCCCACCACGACCCAGCCAAATGGGTCAACGACCGCGACCAATGGCGCGACCATGCAGATACCACCCCCACTGACGTTGACCCGTCGTGCTATCCGTTTCCTTCGCCCAGGCCGTGCGTCAGTCACTCAATACCCCATGACCCCCCGATCGGCCACAGGATCCGCTGCCAATCTGCCCACGCTACCATCAGACGCGGCGGGTGCAGAAGCCGCACCTGCGCCTCCAGCGAAGAAAGTCAGAGTCGCTGTGCTCATTGCAATGCCGCACCCGCCGAGTGAAGGCTCCGATTCGAGATCAAAAACACCGTCTCCCGCCCCTGGCCCCTCCACATCTACCGCTGCATCCTCTTCACTGACACCGGTACCCGCCATCCCTGACGAACCGGAGCTTCCACATATCGAGTTTGGGGTTGCGGAAATCGAGGTGCATGATTCGGATCACGGTGGGGAGCCGAGTGCAGATACTAAGGGTAAGGCGGGGGGAAGGGCGAGTGGGAGCGGGAGTTTGGATGTCTGACCGACATATCTTTCTGTGCTTATAGTGAATGTTTATTTTGGATGGGATGTACGATGGAGTTGTACTATTGCTAAATCTTGCTGAAGAATAGTTGTATGAGTACTTTACGATATTTTGGTATACGGTAACATATACGACTCTAACGAGAAACTGAAGCTGACGTCATTATTTTCTGGTGGTGCACTGTTATCGCGGGCAGGCGCTTCCATAGGCGTGGAGGACCGAGGTCGTGATCTTGGGGAACCTGGAGACTGGCGGGATGCCTAATTTGGCAAAAGCGCCTTTGTTAGTCATTTGTGGTCGGTCGCTGGCAAAACTTCCTCCTCCACCATTTCGACGTCTTTCTGGTTGCAGTACCCCTTCCTTATTATTCTTCCTACTATTCCACTCCACCATGATCAATACTCCTACTCCTGGCTGGTAAGTATATCCGAGTCAAACTTGTCCCCTATCACACCTAAGGACACTGTCATGTCCGAAGCAGCATCTCGCAGCAGTTTAGTTCCTTGTCCACACGGAGATGAGTTAAAGACCTCCTTTTGAAGGCCGGAGGCGAACTTCTAGTCATTGGTGAAGAATGGTATCGTGTTCAAATGAGGATGGCTTGCACCTTCTCTGCGGTGCTCCAAATCTTATCGACCTTGACATCTCCTCCGGGCATATAAAGACATCGCATGTTCTGTCACATCGGGAGGGGAGTCACCGGCGCCACGCGAGGCTCACTCACAGTACAAATCTTCTACGGCGCCATCGCGACATGCCAGATTTACAATTCTCGTGGCAGAGCATATTCTGGGCATTCCGCGCATACAGCGCCAGCCTCATACCACTTACGAGACAATTCTTTGCATTCATCCTTGGCTCACGATACAAGGAACTCGGACTTTCCCATGAGCTAGAACTTCGGTAATACTGATCCTACGGTATTGATCACCTTCGGTGACTTGGTCAAATTTGGCTGCACAGGATCCACGACACCTGGCCATTGGCCTATGACACGCGCGAGAGTGTCTTGCAACTAGCCTGCTCTTCCTATCTTGCGTAGCGGCGGTCTTCCAACCTCTGGGAATGTGTGACTTATACCCCATAGCCCTTGTGTAAGTCGGTCATCTTTCTTCCAAGCATTATCCGAAGTTAAGAAGTTCGTGCCTGTTTCGATGGATCATGCCACTTCCCCGCATTGACTTTTTGACTTGGAGAAGATGCCAAGTCTCTTGAGCCTGTTGTACCCTCCTCTTGTTATGCAGCACTTCTGCGTCTGTCACCCTTTCCTGCAATGAGCTGATATCACTTGATCAAACCGATGCCGCACAGAACCGTGCTGCGTGACCCATTTACCCGCCGCAGATGCAATTTCCTGTTCTCAAGCGGGCCGGTTGCAGCCCGTAGTACTCTAAGGTCTGTCAAAATCATATTTTTCTGGGTATTTAAGCATGACGTCGGTAAGGACACAGAAATAAGATTGCCCACTATGTTCAAGAACGCACTTGCCCTAGCGATTACCCTTTTCGGATTCGCCAGTTCCGTTAACGCTCATGGTTACGTCCAAGAGATTACTCTCGGGTCAGCTAAGTATACAGGTTATCTTCCATATTCCGATCCGTGCGTACATTCCTTCCTTACTCTCTGTAATTATCTAATTATTGAAATCGACAGCTACTACAACCCCCCACCCCAGAGGATTGTTCGCAAGATCCCAGGAAATGGTCTGTACATCGTCATACACCTAACTCAAACCACTGGTTTAATGTGACTGCCTTTCTTCTAAAGGACCCGTAGAGGATCTCTCGTTGATCGAGTGGGTGACATACTCGTCGTATCTTGTACCTCCGTTGACGTTCCGCGCAGCGTTCAATGTAATGGATGGTCTGCGGGAGGCGTGTCTGGATCCGCCCCAGCTCCGATAATTGGAACAGTCGCAGCCGGCTCCCAGGTCAAACTAAACTGGACGGCCTGGCCAGACAGCCACAAAGGCCCGATGGTTACCTACATGGCGCGCGCCCCGTCCGACATAACAAAGTGGAATCCAGGAAACTCGTACGTACCGCGCCGAGCTATAACGTGAAAGTGGTTTTGAGAGCTGTTTATTCTTTTAGTGCTGTCTGGTTCAAGGTTGCGCACTCTGGGAAAGACTCTGCCGGGAAATGGGCTGCTACGGATGGCCTCTACGCGACCAACTCTATCTATACCTTCACGATCCCTCCTAAGCTCAAGGCAGGACAATACATCATTAGGCATGAAAGGTGAGTATCCCTTGTCTTAGTTAGACGAGCAATCTCAAGCTATTTCACGACCAGCATTGCCTTGCACTCTGGTACGAGGATATACGTCCGATGCTAAGGATATGTTTACTAATTAGAATATCAGCCTACTCGTACCCTGGTGTCCAGATTTACCCCAGCTGTATCCAGGTTTCAGTTACTGGATCCGGTACAGCACTTCCCACATCTTTCGTATCCTTCCCTGGCGCCTATACAGCGAGCACTCCTGGTACGCATCCAAGTTAACATTTATAACCAGGACCTTGCCACTCACTAGAAACGATGTTTTAGGAATTGTTTATGATGTCTACACAAGTTCGTCTTTTCCCTTTGCGTTTCGTTCCTTGTACTCATATCTTCGCTTGCAGATACTGGCGTGAGTATTTCTGAGCCGTCTTTCCTGAATGCAGTGGCTCATTTTGAAACTAGACATACCCGATTCCAGGACCTGCCGTGTACGTTCGCTTTGACTCTCTATCGAATTGTCGACTGGTACTGATGCTCCCTTGCTGTTCAGGTGGACTGGAGGAAATTGACAGAGCTATTCATGTTCACCATCAACAGCTCGTTTTCCTTGTATCGATACCTTTACTTCTGTTGGGTGGGGTTACCGTTCGTAGTCTGGAATATACTTCAATTCTTGGTCGCGGCGTTATTAGTGCCGGAAAATGTTCAAAGAATGGTACAAATCTGCATGAAACCCTATTTGGATACAGTAAACGAATACTTCCCGGATGCTACAGACACCCGAACACCGCTGCTGTCGGTCCCAAGAACAGCGATTCCTTGCGCAGACAGCTGTTTACCACCCTCGAGGACCTGCTGCGCGCTCGCGGCTGGGATAGTTACTGTGGCATTAACGCTAACGGGAATACCGACATCGATCCTGATATTCCCAGTGTTGTTCGCCCAATCGACGGTAAGGTTTCCGAAGGGTGTAACGGTCCAAGCACGCGCTGAAGCGAGCTGAGCGGTGAAGAGAGGGGCGATGCTGGCGGTCTCGAAAGCTATGGAAGAAAGCTGGATACCAGCCAGATGTTTAAAGATCCAATCGTCGAATGTTCCCAAGAACAACTATTGAGCAAGCTATCAGTACTTGGATGATCCCCATCAACTTTAGAAGACTCCTACATGATCATGAGAGCGCGCTTCCAAAGCCCAATGTTCCCACTAAAAAGTCAAGGTCAATCACGGTTTTAATCAAAAAGACCATTGTCACACATACCATGGTGGTAGCACCATTAGTGATCCAGAAGCCCCAACTGGGTTTCGTCGTCTGCTGCGCAACAGCGAAAGCGGTGTCTATATGGTGGTACTGCGTCAAGATGGGAAGGATGTATTTGGTTCCCAGAGCGCCAGTGTTGAGATGGTTTCCGCGAGTCACCACATCATTCGATATGCTGTCTGCCGCGCTTTGGGCCGCCGTGGCGTTGGGCGCAAGGTCGAATGCAAGCGCGAGTAGGTTGTGCGTTTGTCGATACCCCGAGTCACCAACACCGGCGTAGAAGCCTGACGTTTTGAAGAATGCATTGTTGAATGCAGCTTTCACGTTAGCAGCTTGAGAGGCGAATGTGGTCGCGTCCGCGGTCTTTCCAAGGACGACGGCAACTTGGTTCATGGTCGTTAACATCTTATATCTGGAGTCATCGTTTAGAGCTTCAGTCACTAGGCAGGTTGGCGTTACTTTGGCACTTACAGGTATGCAGTGGCCGATACGCGATTGTCTTCTGGGGCGTTTCCACCCGAAGGGTCCGTCTCGGGGCTGACCCAGTCACCCAAACCAGTCGAGGCAATGTTGTTGGGTGAACGTCCAAGCTCGAAGCCGACGTAGTTTTTCATGGCGTCATAGTTTTCCTCGAGTACTCGTCTGTCGCCGCGATACTGGTAGAGCCAGTACGGAATGAAAATGAACGCAGAACTTGAGGGACACAGATGAGTACACATTTCCACCAAAGATCGGACGTGATTGTGACTTACTGCCATGGCGGAGCTTGGTTATTTTGGCCCCAGCCGCTGTCAGGCGCAATCACAGCAGGAGGACCAGATCCGTTCGGTCTACTTTCCGCCAGGTCACGGACATACTTGGCCAACAGATCTTCAGCCCCAAGATTGGTCAAGAACATTTCCTGGAGACATACATCCGAGTGAGTGAAACTTCTATATGAGGTGAAGAATGGTGCGCACAGTGCCTAACATCGCATCGCCCGACCAACCATTCTTCTCAAACGTCGGGCAGTCCTCAGGGATACTGTGGAGGTTATTTAGCATGGTGAAGACAACAGCCTTGTGCATCTTGTTCAGGATGTCGCTCGATGAATCAAAGCCGCCACGTGAAGGGAGATCATCGTGTACAACTTGGCCGACGATGTTGGCTGCTGTGGGCGCCGGTCCGGGCCACCCTTGCAGTTGCACATACTGGTAACCTTTGTAACTGAACTTGGGCTCGAACACCTCAGGCTTTCCCGTTCCTGCAAGCCAGAACCGATCTGTTCGAAAGATTGTCAGTAAAGCGGTATTTGAAAAAGGCGACTCAAACGCTAACATACCTGTCTGGAAATTGTTCGCGTAATAATGGCTGTTGTCTTCAAATACTACCGTCCCGTCGGCCTTCAGTTTCTCCCCGAAATGGACAGTGATGAGCGTCTTCGCCGGTCCCGTAACGGTGATCTTCGCCCAACCTGCAACGACCCGCTCGAAGGCCACGACATAGGTTCCCTGAACAGGCTGTGTGATCGAGACTGGAGTCAAGCTCTGGACGACCCGGGTTGGGGGCTGGCGCTGGCGGAGGAGAACACCTTTCGGGCCCGTGACAACTTGTGCATTGGTCCAACCCGCAGTCGAGAAGCCGGGCGTGTCGAATCCAGGTTTTAGATAGCTTGCTACAGATAAGAGTAAGCAACGTCACAGCATGGTGCACGATAAGGCAACGGACGTACCATCATAGTTCTCCCCGCCAAACACATCATCCAAGCGTGTCGGGCCCTCGACAACCTGCCAACTCCCATCCGTCACAACCCTAGCCGTCGTTCCGTCCGTATACCCAACCGACAACACCGTCCTCAAATTAGGCTCCGCATGCCACGGCGCACCATTCCAATTCCACACATTCCCCTGCGTAACCCCGTAATGGCTCCTCCCCAACTCCACGCCGATGGCGTTGGTCCCGACTTTGAGCTTCGATGCCACGTCAAGGACGACGTATTGCACTTGGGTGTCGTAGTTGGTGAAGCCGGGGGTGAGGACGAGGTCGGAGGCGGGGGCGCCGTTCAGGGTGATGCTTGCGTAGCCGCCGACGGCATAATAGAGACGTGCGAAGGAAATGGTCTTGGTAATGGAAAATTCCTTGCGGAGGAGGGGCGCGGGGTGCTCGCCCAGGGCGTCGGATACGGAGACTTGGTTCGTCCAAGGGCTGGCACCGTACTTGCCGAAGCTGGTCGCGGCGCTCCACGACGAATCGTCAGTCGTCGGAAGCTCGAAGCCTGCCGGAACGTCTTTGCTGACTTTCCAGGTGGTGTCGGAGAGTACAACAGTGGAGGAACCATCTGTGTAAACGACCTGGATAGCTACCAGGAGGCCAGCGGGGGACGGGCCTCCACTCGGGACGGCGGGAAGATTGGTCGCTTTGACGGCGAACAGGGTCGACGATCCGGATAGGGGAACTGTAAAGCGTTGTGCGGATTTCCACACGTCAAGTTGGTCAGGCGACGATCCAACCAGAGCACCGTTGACGTAGAACGTGAACCCGTCGTCAGCGGTCAGGATGACAAAAGCGGATTTCAACGTCTTCCCACTCGGAGTCGGGAAGGTCTTGCGGAAGGCGCGGGCTTCGGCGGGAGCTGAGGGCGCAGGTGCCGCCGTTTCAGCGGACCAGATCCACGTGGATTCGACAAAGGTGATTGTCGCGGTAACGTCTCCCGTAGGTAAAGCGACGTCAGAGTTCCAAGGTGCCATGCCGTATTTACCCAGGACAGCCGCGGCGGCCCAGGACGAGTCATCGACGGAGGGTGACTGGAAATTCGCTGGAACGGATGTGATGGAACGCCATGAGGAGTCTGAGGAGATGATTGTCGTTGACCCGTCAGAGAAAGTGATCTGGATTGAGGCGAGAAGACCGGCCGGGCCGGCTCCTCCGTTGCTCACGTCACCGAGGTTGGTAGCGCGGACTGCGAAGAGATTGGATCCGGCGTTGAGGGAAATGCTGAATCTCTGCGATGTCTTCCAGATGTTAGCGGAGGTTGGAGAGGCCCCAACCAAGTTTCCATTGACGTAGAGGGTGAACTGATCGTCGACAGTCATGAGAATAAGAGCAGACGTAGCTGTCTTCCCACTGGGTGAGGTGAACGTTTTGCGGAAGGCGCGATCTCCGGGTGGTGCATTGGGAGGGGTTGTTTCGGACGTCCAGATCCATGACGCGGAACGGAAACTTGAACTGAGCGCGTCAGGAATCACTAGACCCGAAGCCGGCTTCCCGATCCATACGCTGGGATTCCAGTCGGCGGCCGAGAGAAAACCAGTAGTGAATTCAGACGATGCGGCACCTGACCCAGCCGAGGTCACGATATTGACGCTCCAAAAATACCGCGTGTCCGATGTGAGTGCCGGCCCCGCGTATTCAATGAGGTATGGTTTCTTGGATGCTACGACCCCGCTGTTCCAGACGTCGCTGCTTCCGGCTTGGGTTTTAGATACGAGGATCTGGTATGAGGTTTGGACAGTTCCCCGCTGTGCCGAATTCACAATCCAGGAGAAGCGAGGTTTGACGTCGATTCCTACGGGCGTAACTTTGTTCTCAACCTGGAGGGTGGAGATAGTGACCTGTGCAACTGAACTCGACATTGTAAGACTCTTTCATCAATACTAGGTTACCAAGGGAAACATACCGGCCGAAATTGCGTCATACAAGCCAATAAAAGCTGTACCCAAAAGGTATATACCCCATTTCACTGTCAATCCCCGTTAACCCCGGCTTGAAGTGGACTTTATATGGCTTCGTGCTTACCTTTCATCGTTAAGTCTACTTGGAAGTCAGAGTTGTGGGCAGACCCAGAAAAAAGTGTCCTTTAAGGGTTTCCATCGAGAACCAACAACAAAGGCTTGCATCATCACTGCACATGCTACGGTGCCCCGTGGTGGTCGTCAAACACTGAGCTACTGAAAGATCCTATCAAGACCTCGTGCTTCAGAAGGCCTTCTGCCTTCTTCCCTCGAGTTTTGGCTCAGATGATTCTTGACTGAGCATATGGCTACCAAGACAGAGAAAAACACCGAAGTCCGTGTTCCCGTCGCGTGTTGGAGGCTGGGTTCAGTCGTCCGGAATGCGTTGCCCGGGAGATTCGAGAACCAACGGCGACGGTCAGGCCCACGTTTCAGCACCATTATGATTTACACGTGTTTATTCCAGAGGTCGATCAAACGATGATGATGGACTCATGATCTGGACTCTGGCTTCCGGATCTCTCGTGTATCCTCCTCCTCCTCGAATCCCTTCAACACCTCATCTCCTCATCTTCTACCATTTGAAAAGAGGTGCGGGTCGATCCAATATCATCTAGACGTTTCTCATCGAAAAGACCGTCCGAGTTCGGAGATTAGCTTGTTCTGTGGGAAAAATGGGACACCCTGGCATTAACGGACACGGTGTGTGTATTCCCAGATAACAACAGGTAGGCGGAGTAGTATTTTGGAGGTGGGGAGAAGAAGGGTCGCGCGTCGTAGTAAACTCGTTTTGTGAATGGCAGTGGGATCGAGGTCCTGTTGCGCACGGAGAACGGCGGCAATGGCGGCAATCTGGTTGTTGGCGATGGCGAAGTGGAGCGGGGACCTGGCAGTGGCTTCGTTGGGAGTGGGATCACTGTCTGGACGTCCTATGAAGGAGTCGCATCGATGTTGGCTCCATGATCTAGGAAGCCTTCAGTAAGAAGTGTGAGTCCAAGCAAAGTTGGCGCACGTACAGCTGAGTAGAATCCAACTCTGCCGGTCTCCAATCGGTATATTCATCAGGGATGGTATATTCGGGTGCAGGCAACCATGCCTCGTCATCGTTTTCCTCCAAAAGCGCGCCGAGAATTCCGCTCGAGTTCGACGAATCCAGACGCTTAGTCCTATACTAATTTCAGTGAGGATCCACGACAATATTGGACATAAGCCAGTACACACCCGTACAAGCACCTTCACGTTCATCAGATACATCAGCTGGCCGCTGCTGAGCTCGCTCCCCCAGCAATTCGTCCCTCACCGCAACCCCTGCTCAACAGTACAGATGCACGTGGCCAAACTTGTCAAAAACCTCGAAAGAGAAGCGGCAGAGCGTCGCTCTGGTTCTTGCTCGACATGGTCTAGATGTGAAATATGTCACAACGTCGAAGGGATTTGAATGGAACCAAGGTAGGAGTGCTCAGTGAGGCAAGAGGGAGGACGGCGGACTCGTGTTATTTTCCTTTGTTGAATTCGGGAGGCGATCGGATCAACATATAAGGGATGCCGCAGGACTTTCTTCGGTACCACCACTTGACCACCACCTCTTGGGCTCTTGTGAAACAACTTGAAGGAAAATCATAGTTAATCGCGGTCACTTCTGCATTGCAACCTTTTGATATCGTAAATCACCAGAGCCGCTGTCGCTTTACGTTCGAACCCGAGTCGGTTCATCAAACCATGGATCTCAGCAAAGCGCAACGCATACCACCGATAACTGCTAACCTTGGTCAAGCGTGTTACGCATGTTTCAAAACCGAAGGTGAAGGCGCAACGCTCCGAAAATGTACCAAATGTCGAAGTGTGCAATACTGCGGGGCTGGTACGCATTGATCTACTCTAGCATCACGAACTTCCACCAACGTCGAATTCTCTTATTGGAGACTGTCAACAGGTTTGTTGGGATACGTATGCGCGTGTAAGCTGCTAAACGAGGCAAGCATAGGCGAATTGGAAGGATCATAAAGGCATATGCAAGGCCTTACACAGCTTAGAGAACGACCCGACCATGAAGGCGTTTCTCCTATTCTCCCTATCTGACGCACCTGCGAGCGATTTGTACGATCTCGATACAATTATCGACACCATGGCAAACAATCAGCTCCGGTATGTAGGAAGGGTGCTCAATCGAAACCTCACCATCCCGGAACGCAACTTGATAGGCTGGGAGCCGCGGTGTATGGGATGGTAAAATGTCTCATTCAATATTCTCCTATATACAACTAATCTCCCTGATAGTGCGCGTACCGACCGGATTATGCGCATGGAGGGTAAAGAGAACACGCTCAAAGCCTGCCATGCTTGTAAAATGGCCTTCTACTGCTCTACACCCCACTGGGACGCCGTCCAGCACAAACACGCAGGAGAGCCATGCCAAGACGGCCACGATGGGTTGACTCAATGTCACATCAACCAGGAGATCCGTCTCGATGTCGCGTTCGGCAACGTCATGCTTGGAGCGAACAGTGGCCAGTTCAAATGGGCACCTGAGCGCGTGAAGCCGTCTTGGCATTCATTGAAAGACAGCAACTGGGAGTCTGAATTCTCTAGTGGGCTTATCAAGGAATTTGGTATCTCCAGAGGGGCGGTCGGGCCGTTTGTGCGGGCTGCTTCGGACGGGTTGTCCATGCCGATGACTATCCTTCACGCTCTGGAAACCCTAAATAAGGATGACGCATGGACTCGTAAGGAGACTCTGACGATCCATGTGCCTTCCCTTTCCTTTTCTCCTCCCTGATAGCCGTTCTGACGACGTTTAAACAGCTCCTTGGGGCCTATGAAGTTGAAGTTATGAACGCTCAAATTTTCGAGGAGATTCTCCACCGACTACCGGAGGTTAAGAACCTCAAGGTCTGCAGATATTGGAAAAAAAATCCTCACAGCTAGAGACCTCCTGGCTAATCCCGTGAATAGCTCGTCTTATGCGGTCCAGAACTCGTCAAATTATCCAGCCCAAGAGAAAGAAACAAAGAGATCAACATGGAGACCTGCCCGTACGTCACCCCCCTAAATAATCTGCAGAGACGCCTCATCCAGCCCTCCCCGACTTCAGCAACTGTACCACCCAACGACGCAAGCGCACCCACCAACTGTTCACTCAGTACGTCCAACATCGTGTCCGTATCAGCATGTATTCATCTCCTTTTGCTCTCTCTCCAGAAATTATCACGACTTCGCAAAGTCTTTAGGAAGCAGGTTCACCAAACCCGACCTCGCTGTCGCTTTCAACTCCGGCTCGGCGGAACTGGATGTCCATTCGTGGAAAGAAACCATATCATTCCTCGTCAAGAATCATATTCCCAGTGTTTTCACCGTAAGTGACTTCTATTTCGTTATTTCCTTCGTTCCTTCGTGGATCCTGAGATCATATGTGGCGCACAGGCATACCATAGCGAAGAGGCACAAGCGGAGGCGCAGATCCTGAAAGCGGCCGGCGCGAAACTCGTCCCCGCGCTCGGACCCACTAAGAACGTCTGGGGAAGTACGTCGGCTAAGAAGGAGCCGAATAAAGTTACGGGGTTTTACGCTGTGAATGGCTGGCTTTCAGGTGGATTCCGATGATCTTGAAGTCAGTAAGTGTCTCCTTTCTTCTGGGGAGGATAGCAGAAGAAGAGAGACTTACGGAATGGCTGCGACCCAGAAGATACCGTAGGACGGGAGCGCTAGTGTTTGATAGTGAATGGTGGGTTTGTTTGGGAGGCCGTAGGGATATGTACGTTACGTCGAAGTTTTCCTGAGGTGACCTCGCGAGTCGCTACATAATGCCTCTAATAGTTTTGAAAGTCGACCATAATCAGTGTTCTGCGGTGGTGATCGCATCGAGCCTTGACTTGGTCTTCAACAATCTACAGGAGTCGCTGATCCGATCAACTGATCTGAGTTCAAAACATTTTGCTCGCAACGTAGCGACTTTCCTTCAAACCACCACCACCACCCCTCTAGTGACAAAAAAATCTCCTTACGGTGGTATCTTAGTGTTGAACTTGAAGTCTGTCCTTTCGACGTAAATCGCTCTTATAGAGTGGCTCAGCTATCGCTTCACATTCGATCCCATTGACTGATCACGCGATGAATTCCCGCCAACTCCGTGACCCGCCCATGACAGCTATCCTTGGACGAGTATGCTACACCTGTTTCAAAAGTAAAACTAAAATGGCAACGCTTTCAAAGTGTGGAAGATGCCAACGCGTGCGATACTGCGGCGCTGGTACGTATCCCCCCTTTTCTCATTCATATTATGGTGAAGTTAATAGGGTGAGGTGATTTTAGATTGTCAAAAGGTTCGTTGATGCGCCTGAATGAAGTCGTCTTAGTTGCTAAAAGAACGAGCAATCACAGGCAGACTGGAAAAATGGGCATAAAGATTTGTGTAACGCCTTTCGAGCCGTCGAGAACGATCGCTTCATCAAGGCCGCTGTCAGTGGGGTGCTATCGGATGAACCTTTCAGTGATTTGTCTAGACTAAATGCGATCATTGAGACGTTGGTAAAAAATCAGGCCCGGTACATGGTACTGGCTCTCGAGCGGAGCCTCACCATATCGGAGCAGAACCTTATAGGTTGGGAGCCACGGTGCATGGGATGGTACGATGATCTATCTCTCTTTAAACATCATCACATACCAATGCTGATCACCCTCGTAGCGGGCGTACGGATCGAGACATCCGAACGGAAGCTGCAACGACAGGATCCGGTTCGACCCCGCCTACGCTCAAGGCCTGCCAGGCGTGTAAATTAGCCTTCTACTGCTGCACCCGCCACTGGGACGCCGTCCAGCACAAGCATGCGGGCGAGCCCTGCGAAGACGGTCACGACGGGCTTACTCAGTGCCAAATGAACCAAGAGCTTCGTCTGGATGAAGGGTTCGCTACCACGCAGACGGAAGCGCAGGCCTTGTCCCGATGGGCTCCTGCGCGCGTCTTGCCGCGTTGGATGCCTTTGGGAGCCACGAACTGGGAGGCTGAGTACTCAAGTTGGCTTACACTAGAATTCCGTCTTCTTGGCAAGGCGGTAGCACCGTTCTTGCAGGCGGCGTCGGATGCATTATCTATGCCAATGACTATCCTCAACGCTCTGGAGATTTTGAATCCGGATGATGCATGGACCCGCAAGGAAACATTGACTATTCATGTGATTCCGCTTTTTTGTCTTTTCGTTTTCGGATTCCGGTACTCAAGGCGACTCAATAGATACTTGGAGCCTACGACCCCGAATTTCAGAAGGCTAATGTTTTCGAAGAGATTCTTCACCGCTTACCGGAAGTAAAAAAGCTGAAGGTAGTCTAGTTTGAAAATCGCGGCAGCCGAGAATGGTGGCTAATCCTCAACCCAATAGGTCGTTCTATGCGGTCCAGAACTCGAAAATATTATAGACCCAAGCGTATGGAACATAGACATAGACATGTCGACTTGCCGGTATGCTATTCCTCCAATCATTTTTTTCAGTTTTTTTTCGGGACTTCTCATTCACAACTTCGTCCTTCAGGAACTGTACCCGCCGGGGACGCAAGCGAATCCACCGGCTGTCCATTGAGTACGTCTAATCATCACCCAATATCTGTGTAAAACTCATCTTCCTTCGATATTCCTGTTAGAACTTACCATGAATTCGCGAAATCCTTGGGAACCAAGTTTACCAAACCCGATCTCGCTGTCGCCTTCGACTCTGAGCTTTCGGAATTTGACATCCAGTCTTGGCGACAAACGGTGTCCTTCCTCGTCAACAATAGGATCCCTAGCGTCTTCACGGTGAGTGTCGTAGAGATCCTTCCTTCTTTCACGCATTTGGGTTCATATACGACACGATACAGGCCTACAATCGCGAAGTGGCAGAGGCAGAGGCGAGCCTTTTGACAGCGGCCGGTGCGCAGCTTGACCCACGGCTTGGCCCAACGAAGAACACCTGGGGAAGCAAGCTAGCCAAGAAGGAGCCCAACAAAGTGACTGGGTTCTACGCTGTGAATGGCTGGCTCGCAGGTGGCTTTCGATGATTCACTGGGAACAAATTCGCTTGCCTGCCACTGCAACTGAGCCGCAAGTCGATCTCCTCTCGTTTGATGCACATTCCTTGCGCCTCGATCTGGGTTTCGATGCCTGTTCTCGATTCACGTCCGATTCCTTCGTCACTCGCTCTTCTTGATCTCAATGTTTCCTACAGTACCCGGTTCTTGATCATCTTTTGCACGCTCTCAAGTCTTTCATCCCCTATCCTCCTCAGCTTTGTACATTTCTCATACATCACCTAGGCTTTCGATGCTTTCCCAGGTCCCTAACCCCCTTCATTCTCCTATCTTGTGGATGTAAACGTTGTATAATTCTTGGCCCCAGTCCTGTATCCTTTCCTCCCCTCTCTTGATGCCTACGTCGTGTATGTTTTCCACGCTTTCGATGCTTTGCACATTCCCAGTCCACTGTTTCTATATCCCACCCTCTTCTTGGCCTTTAGACAGCACCCGCCTCTCATGACTTGCGCATGTCTCCTTTCCACGTCTTGATACAAAGTGCACCTCGTACAGTACTAATACGTATACCTTCTCTTCAGCCAACATATGTATTTCATCAAATGCTATTAGAAGCGTGAGTGTAACGTACACGATGTCCCTAGCAAGACTACAAACGTACATAGCAAACTCGAAAGCAAATCTCCCCAACTCCCAAGTACCGACCAGTCCAAAACAGTACATGCCAGCATCCAAAATCACCGAGTCAATTCACGCCGCAGACATCACTTGCGCCTCAACCTCATCCGCATTCCCCAACTCACTCGCCGGAATCGCCAAAGGCGAAACCGACGTCCCCACCACCTCCCTGCTCTCCTCATACGCAGGCGACGGCGTTGGCGGCGTCCGCGTTATATCACCCACCACTAACCCCGCCGGACCAGGCCCTGACCCATCCGCACCACCCGTCACCATCCCGCCTCTCACCATTCCCCCCCCACCCCCGCCACCTGTAACCATCCCTCCGACCATCCCACCAAACTTCGCAACAGCGCCCTCCATCTGCCTCCTCTCCCTCTCCTCCCTCTTCTCCCGTGCCTTCATCTTGCGCTCCTCCTCCCTAGCGTGCTTGGCACCGCGCTCGCCGAGCTCGTGCGCGACCCATTCGGCGGCGGTGGTTACTGCGCGTATGGGGTCGCGCTTGCAGGAGAGAAGGAAGCCTTGGAGTTCGGCGGTGGAGAACTCGTGTTCGGGTATGTGGGCGGTGAATTGGGCTGCGAGGTCGGGGATGGATGAGGTGAGTGTGGACGTGGGTGTGATGGTGGCGTCTTGTTTCTCGAAATGGAGAGTCAAGGTGGAGGTGCTGGTATTAGTAGTGGAGGTAGGGGCACGGGCGAAAAAGCGCAGGAAGAGAGCCAATGCTTGGGCTTTGGTCGCGAATTTGTATTGGATCTTCATGTCGATGCGTCCTGGGCGGAGGAGGGCCGGGTCGAGTCTATCAATGTAATTGGTCTACGAACAGATTATCATGAGTCGAGGCCCAGCATAAGGGAAATAAGTTCACGTACGGTGGCGAAGAAAAGCTTTCCCTCCTCGCTACCAACACCATCAATAACGTTAAGGAGACCCGAGAGCGTCACAGCGGACTTGCGTCCTGCGCCTGGGGGATATGATCCAGAAACAAAGCCGTACGGCGCCGGAATGGGTTGGTCTTCCTCGTCTTCGCGGGAGGGGAATGCGCAGTCGATATCTTCGATGAGAAGGATCGAGTTCTTGGGGATCGAGGAGGCGGCTTTTTGCAGGAAGGAGTCATCCACGCTGTTAAGTTTGAGTCAGTTGACTTGGGGGAGAGAATTAGAGTAGACGAATGAACGTACAATCCGGAGGAGAGGGACAAGGCGTATATTTCGAGGCCCAGTTCACCAGCCTGAGGATAATACATGTTAGGCGTTATTGCGGTGTAATCGGGATGTATTCTTACGAGAGCATAGATCGTGGAGGCTAGTGAACGAAAAACATAATGAGGGCAAGAAGTTGAGCGACCCAGCAAAGAAACTCACTTTTTCCAGTGCCAGGAGGGCCGTACAGAAGGTACCCACGCCTGTGAGGTATCCCGGCCTCGATATACCACTCCTCCGTATCAATGAACTCTTGAGCATCTTTTACCAGGGAATCCACAACGCCTTCCATTAAAATGATGGAGCTAAGAGGGCGACGAGCCTTATGCTTGACATTACTCCAGACGAAGCCAGGTCCATACGTTGGCTGTCCCCATCGTAAGCTGAGATATGTATGGTAAAGGTGGCCGGCACCTACCATATCAGCCATGTGAACTGTCACGTTGGGCCTGCTCACTTCCTTGTAGCGGACGCGCGTTGCTTCGACGAAGTTGTAGAGAATGTTCATGTTGAGTGTGTAGATCCTAATTATAGATCATGAAGCGTCAGGGAACCTCGAAGACAGCAATATAAGGTCACGCACGAAAGGAATATAGTAGCAGGCGCGTATCCTCCTTGGTGCTCCGTCGCCTGTCGGTCTTGACTCCTTTTAATCTCCACCCAATACCCCTTCCAGCGAAATAGCTGTGGCATTTTGTACGTCGGGACATAATCCGCATTGCCATCGACCTCGGGCCCGAGTTTGAGACCCCATTTACGCTTGGAATTCTTCTCGTTGACACGAAAGTCGCGCGAACGACGCCACACATTCTCCTGTGTCTGTAAAACCAATGGGTTTTGCCTAATTCAGTGACAGGGACACTGGATTGAACTAGCTACGTACCAAAAACAACACAATCCACTCGTACGACGGGTCTCCTTCGGTGAACTGTGCCGTAATGCAGTACTCTAAAGATGTCAAAAATGAACTCAGAGAATGAACCTGAATAACTGGGGCGTGACGAGACTCACGAAACTTGAACCGCTCCATGAGCCACTGGCATAGTCTGCGTCCAGTCTCGATGAGCGAGCCCAAAACGAGCAAGCGGACGCTATCCCAGATATATGGGTTCGACGCCATGGACGCCACAAACGAAAGCCCCATGAGGCGGTTGAACGTCAGTCCCAAACCATCGCTGCTGCCAGACGCTGCTTGCGATGCTGAGTCCATGGTCGTATCGGTGGTGTGGTCGAGATGGGTGTCAGGGTGTAGCTTACGGAGAGAATTTTGAGCGCCAGAGACGCACAGTTGACTGTGTGGGCGTCAGAAGGCCGAAAGAAGTGCGGACGAAGTGCGGCATGTTCGGACATGAGGCACGTTGATATATAGATCGGGAACCGAAAATAAGAGTTGCTCCCTGATCAACTCCACTCGACATTCCGTGCTGAGCGCTGGGCGTCATCTGTCGCTTAGGACGTATACACATACGCGCTCGAGGAGAGGGAGCAGCGTATCATGACGAAGTCAAGTGCAAGCGGTTGGATATTTTTGTTTATTCGAGTTGTAAATTCTCACGAGATAACCTTGAACTCCTCCATCTCCACCATTGACATGCACGACCATTCTCCCTCGCGAGACTATCTTCTCCATGATCACCGAATGCACACATAGGACGATTTCTTTGTTCCTCTATTTGCACCACTCGACAGATGCTGTCAACGCTTCAAGAGCGCATCCATAATGGGAATCGAGCAATTCGAGGGTCCCTGACGTTCCTTGGACGTCGCATAACCCGCAGGTCCTGGTTCTCAGGTCTCCGGGATATCAACCAGAAGAATTTGGGTATCTTGCCGTTTGTGATATTTTCACTCGATGATCGAAGAGTTCAGATTATTGACCGATTCCATTCTATGGCTTCATCTTGCGACTGACAGTGCAACCCGCCACAGCCGCCATCGCTCCCGACGCTGGGAACGATCTCGCATTTCGAACTCATAGCCACCAGCGACATGACTTCACTGCCGTTGTGTGTTATGGTGTACCTCGATTGAGTGCCGATGGCCTTCGTACCAAAGGACCGCTATGCCGATTTCTTGCATCCAGATTTTCTCGCTCAAGCTAGTCTCTATATGGATCTCCTAGAGCGCGTAGCGTTGCGGTCATAACTTGGTCGCCGGTCCTCAGAATATATGAGTACGCTCTTTGAGCAGTAGTACTTGAAATCAACATTCCACGAGTTGACTACGGCCTCTTGCCCATAACCGGCTCCCTATCCCTTTCCGGACCGAAAACAAACACCTCCGTCAGGTCCTCTCCAGCCTTCTTCACCTGATCTAAAGCGCCGATCATTCCTTGTTCCCCTGAATGTCCTCCCCTTCAGCTTCCACTATCTCTATCATTGGCTTCCTCGCTGTACCACCCATGGTCTCTTCGGATCGGCGCAGCTTCATATCCTCGCTTTGAAAGGTGCTCAACTGCACGTTTCAGTATGGCTTTTTTTCGACCACACCAGTGTTTCTGCAATTAGCCTCGATGGGCAACTACTCGAACCTCTAGATCACGATAGGATCAATCAAGTACTAGTCATGTGTTCTTGGTCGTAGGTCCAACTTGCACTATTCGTCAGGGTCAATTATGTCGATTCACTGGCTATATCCGGAAGGCAGCTCCGGGCTGCTCTTGCCATCTTGGAACATCGGATTACACCAACTTACCCCACCAGGCTCTCCCAGTTACGCAGATTCGAGATATCTGGGACATCGATTGATTCTGGGATCTTTTTCAGTGCAGACATGCCACTTTCGCCTAAGCCGTTGTGGTAAGGTGCAAGCGGACCGCGACGTATGCATGCCGAGGAGCACACCAGCGAGACAAGCCTTACGATGAATTCCGACGGAAGAGGCATATGTCATAGTCGTAGGAGGAGACGATCCTAACAATGGGATCCGACGGGGAAGGCATTTGTGATTCATCGGTATTCGACCGAAGAAAAAAACCTGTCACCGTTGGGAGCCCGACTTCTTATCCATCGATCAAGCCTCCATGTGCCTGGGTAGAAGTTTGATACTAATAGTGGCTTCGGAAGGACTTATAAGGGACGCGAAGCCCGTGCATTGTTCACACATCCCTTGACTTCAAGTTAGCACCTCGAGCGCCGATTTATCAAGATCTTCATCCAATGACTGACTTCACAGCGTTCAAAACCCAATTCAAAGGCGATCTCGTTCAAGCCGGCGATGCCGATTACACAAAGGCCATTGCACGTTGGGCAGCCAATGCAGAGCGTCGCGCTCACATCGTAGCCTTCGTGAAAGATGCAAGCGACGTAGTGCTCGCGATCCAGTATGCCAGAGTCAATTCCTTGCCGATCGCCATCCGTGGTGGCGGACACAATCCGGCTGCAGCCTCCTCGAGCGAAGGAGGGCTGGTGATCGATCTGTCGCGTCATATTAACGGTGCGAAGGTTGATTCCGAAAAGCGTGTTGCGTATGTCGGAGGTGGTGCGCTGTGGGAGACTGTAGACAAGGAGGCGATCAAACACGGGCTGGCAACGGTGGCTGGAACGGTTAACCATGTATGTCCTTTTTCATTACCAGTAATCATCGTGGCTTCTGCTTATTTCCATGGTCGGCTTAGACTGGCGTTGGAGGGTACGTCTCTGGCATCTTGGAACGTGGAATACTGCTAATCTAACCACGTTTGATAAGACTTACTCTTGGAGGGGGTTATGGATGGCTTAGCTCGGAACACGGTCTCGTCATCGACAACCTCGTCCAAGTATATACCCTCCATATTCCCGTGTCAAACACGTCACTAAGAGATCTACAACTGCTTAGGCTACAGTGGTCACTGCTAACGGCTCAATCTTGACGGCTAGCGAGACCGAAAACAGCGATCTTTTCTTCGGAATACGAGGCGGCGGCTCTAACTTCGGAGTGGTGACAGAATTTGTGCTCAAGTTGCACCCACAACGGGCAACGGTCTACGCAGGGATGCTTATTTTCCCGCCAACAGCGTTAGAGAAGCTGGTGGAAGTCACAGCGAAGTGGTGGGCCAATGTTGGGGAGAAGCAGGGGATGCTGCAGATGCTGGCCGTCGGTCCAGACGAAAACGTAGGGCTTTTTTGCCTCGTTACCTATACTTCTAACTGTAGTGCCATCCCGTACCTCAGCCAATCATCGTACATAGCCTGTTCTACAATGGTACGGAGGCCGAAGGCAGGGCCGTGTTCAAGGCCTTTTTCGACGTTGGTTCGTGTTGTCATTTATGCGACGGGTTGGCGAACTCTCAAGGTGCTACACAGGTCCCGTGGCGGACCTGACCAAGGAAATACCCTTTGAGGAACTAAATACATTGCAGGTGAGTACTTTGCGACCTCGTTTGTTTCCCAATCGTCACAGACCACAATATCCTTTTTAAGAACGCCGGCTGCTTCCATGGCCAAGGAGTGTACCAGAAGGGCCTTGCGCATCGCAAACCAGACTACCAGTCTATCGCCAAAGCGTATGAGAAGGTCATCAGTACCTCGAGTCCGGATTTCAAGGTCAACATCGCCTTTGAGTACTTCCCTCTCGGAAAGATCACCTCGGTCCCGCAAGGCACGACCGCGTTCCGCAGAGACCCCACCCCAAGCGTACTAGTTCTCAACTTATGGAAGGAGAACACTGTGGAGAACACAGAGCGTGGCAGGGCCATAGCGCATGAGCTCGCCCGAATTGTCACTGGCGGACAATCGGGTGTGAGCGACACAGAGAGCTTGGGATACGGAAATTATGGTAAGACGCTTGCAGCTGAAGCACGTCCGCATGTTTTTTAACTATGTTCACCCAGATGCGGAAGCCGTAACGGGAGAGAAGGAGGCGGTCCCAGACAAAGCGAAGGCGGTGTTTGCGGAGAACTACCCCAAGCTGCAAGCTATCAAGAAACGCTATGACCCCGAGAATATTTTCAACAAGTGGTTCCCCATAACTCCGGCGTGATTCGGAACCTCGCTGTACTAGATACCAACGACAATACAATGTGTACATCATCAGAATAGATCGGAACCCCCCAGAATCTTCGGCCGTCGAGGTTGTAAACGTCAACTAAACGATTCAGCGTTACGGAGCCCTAGAGTATCCCTGACTCGTCACTACGGAAGTCCATTCAATCACGGCCCAGAGAACCTGATGCCACGCAACAGTAAGGCTTGACGTTTGAGGTACTTAACTTCTCCGGGATGTGAGCGGGAAGAAGGACCAGTGCAATACGCCGACGATTGTGACGCGGTACTTGTATTAGCAC
Organism: Lyophyllum atratum; assembly: GCA_014905825.1. NCBI lineage: Eukaryota > Fungi > Basidiomycota > Agaricomycetes > Agaricales > Lyophyllaceae > Lyophyllum > Lyophyllum atratum. The sequence goes on from JACGCN010000049.1 coordinate 272,049, forward strand.
CCCCGTTAATCTTGAGCAGCGAGTAAGCAATGGAATGGACCATAGTGAGAAGGCTTGAAGAATATATGTGAGGTTTCAAAAAAAATCGTTTCTGCAGCTGTGATCGCAATGATCAAGATCAGATAAGATAAAGTAACATTTGACCTCTGTGAGCTAGAGGCGAACGGATGCGGTATAGTCAGAATGTAGGCTACGTACCTATATACGCTGTAAAGACAGCACGAATTAAGGAAGATCGGAAAGGTAAGCGAATGCCACAAGAATTTTGAAAGTAAGCTAAGACGAAACTTGCAATGGACACGGACTTTTAATTCAGTTTGGATTTGTTTGGTTTCGTTGAAGATTTCTGCTGGCAGTGGGCAAGAGCTCGTGGTTTGTCCCAGGGGGGGCCACCGGCGTAAAGCCGAGAGATGAACAGAACCGTTGGGGTCTGTTTGTCAACGCCTTCCAAATCCGTTGGGGTCTATTTGTCAACGCCATTTTGGGCAGTGCTGCTTGTGAGCTACCTACCTCACGAATTCAGAATCACTTTATCGTAGAGTAAGGAGGCACCGTGAGTTGAGTCGAATTGTGAGTTCCAGTACAGCATGGCCACAGCATTCTCCTTTACCAGCCTACGCTCCAACATTCAAATAAATTGCCTACTTTGCTTATGATATCCAAGTGATATAAGTTCACCACTTGAACACTCGGAAGATGTCGCGAAAGGAGGACCTATATTTCAGGTAGGTACCTTCGCAGTTCATGACTTAGATAGTCATTACCAGGCAGTAGGAGTTGCAGATGCAGTCCCAATGTTAATGCAGACAAGACAGTGTCAGAATGTAGACAGAAGCAAGGCCTCTCAGGGTCTGGGGATCGAGGCTGTCAGAAAGCGAGATTTACCATCTTTAAATACTACCGGACATACAGAAACGACGAAGGTGCAATGGCTATAAAGACGGTCAATCTCGACGGTAGGTGACGAAGATGCGCTCCAGCACTGCTCGGCGCGACCGGCGATCAATTGACAAACAGACCCCAACGGTTCTGTCCATCTCTCGGCTTTACGCCGGTGGCCCCCCCTGGTTTGTCCCATGGTATCGATCATCTCATACGGCCCTGTGGCTTCCTGTAACGTCATGCGGCCACCTATTTCTGCTTCGAAATATATTCGATTTTCTGGGTCAACTCGCCTGCGGCCTGGTCCATCGGGCTACCTCTCAGACGCTAAGTTCAAGTTGGTAAAGTGAGGCCATTCTGTATGCACCATTTGTCTCTTATAAAGGCTTAGTCTCGGGATCATTCAATGGCATAGGTTCAATAGGAACTGCGTTAGTCTACTATGTTGCCTCATCTGAAGAAGTGTCGCCATCAATAAAACGACCGTGTATCCCCGCACTGGGCGGCGTCGCGCTAGCAGTGGCAGATCGGTGTGCACAGGATGCCGGAAATGATCACGAGTTCAGGAGACTTCATAGGGGAACACTCCGGAAACACCAAAAGCCCCATTGGCGGCTGCATAAAAGCCTGGCAAAAATCGGACACCATCAGATTCCCCACTCCCCGGGTTTACATTGCGGAAGCTGCAGACGGGTATCCCTTATAATTCTCACAATGACGGACTTCTCGACCTTCAAAGCCCAATTCAAGGGCGACGTAGTCGTACCCACCGACACTGACTACCCGCAGGCCATCACGCGCTGGGCTCTGAACGCTAAGCGACGCGCCGAGGTCGTCGCTTTCGTGAAGGATGCTGCGGATGTTGCGATTGCAATCCAATATGCACGAGCCCAGGCACTGCCGATTGCCATCTGCGGTGGTGGTCATAGTCCAGCGGGTGCATCCTCGAGTGAAGGTGGCCTCGTAATCGATCTGTCGCGATACATCAATGCTGCAAAGGTCGACCCAATGGCACGGTTGGCATATGTGGGAGGCGGCGCGCTATGGGCAGCAGTGGACCAGGCCGCCATCCAGCATGGATTGGCAACCGTGGCGGGCACGGTCAACCATGTATGTCGTTTGCCGATCAGAGTTTTACACAACATGCTAACTAAGACCATAGACAGGGGTCGGAGGGTCGGTTCCTTTTTTCGACGCGTAATCCCTATGTCTAACATAATGATGTTCATGTTAGACTTACTCTTGGAGGCGGTTACGGCTGGCTTTCCTCGCAACATGGCATGGTCGTCGATAATCTTGTTCAAGTACGCAGCCTCAACTTAATTACACATATTCAATCTAGACTACTTTTAGGCGACCGTGGTCACCGCTGACGGATCGATCTTGACCGCCAATGACTATGTGCATAGCGATCTTTTCTTTGGGATAAGAGGCGGCGGCTCCAATTTCGGCGTGGTCACTGAGTTCGTCTATAGGCTCCACCGTCAGCGACCCACAGTCTATGCCGGGGTGTTGGCTTTCCCACCCTCGGTACTAGAGAAGTTGATTGAAGTGACAGCCACTTGGTGGGAGAATGCTGGGCAGAAGGAAGCGATGATACAGGTATTGGGGCCAGGGCCGGATGGAAATGTATGTTTCGCCTTCCGCTGAGGACCTATGTCTTGACTATACTGTGTTTTTCCCCAGCCAGCTCTCGTCATGATTGTGTTTTTTAACGGATCAGAGGCCGAAGGGAGGGCAAACTTCAAGGCGTTCCTCGATCTTGGTACGCGAAACGATGTTTGTTCGTGAATTCAACACTGACGCTGTCAGGTAGGCCCCGTCGTAGATCAAACCAAAGAAGTACCATATGAAGAACTCAATGGCTTACAGGTGAGCCATTTGTATACCTAGTTATTCACACCTTCAAGTGCATCTTCTTGACATTCACGGCGATAGAATTTCTTTACATATCACGGCCAAGGTGTGTACATGAAAGGAGTGGCGCAGAAAAAGCCGGACTACCCGTCAGCTGCCAAAGCAATTGAGAAAGCCATCAGCTTGTCTACCCCCGACTTCAAGGCAAGCATAATATACGAGTACTTTCCGCTTGCGAAGATCAGCTCGATGCCCAAAGATCTGACTGCCTTCCGTCGTGACCCCACACCAGGCGTGCTGCTGTCTTGTGTGTGGAAGGAGGATTTGGAGGGTTACACCGAGCGTGCCAGAGGCGTTGTGCATGAACTCGCGCGGATCGTGACAGGCGCTCACCCCGAGATGACAGAGACGGAAGGTCTTGGGTATAGCAATTATGGTGCGTAATACAGTTATGAGGTGCCTTCAGCAACTGATCGCTCATCTTGTAGATCATGAGGCGGTTACGGGAGAGAAAGAAACGGTGCCAGATAAAGCGAGACTGGTGTTCGCAGAGAATTACCCTCGGCTCCAAGGAATAAAGAAGCGGTATGATCCTCAGAACGTCTTCAACAAATGGTTCCCTATTACACCAGCCTGAATACAATGTAGCATATTTTTCACTGTACACTGACCTTTTCCGATGCTATCGTTTCAACTGTCTCCTGTCCCTTGAAGTTGATTATCTGAAAGTACACGCACATCGTGGGCCGCGGTGACGAGCTTGCCAGATAATTAAAAGTCCGATAGTACCGCTTCTTCAAGCTTCTTCACCCAACTACCACCGATTTTTTAGTCTTTGCGCCTCCTAGCGCCCCCAGCCCATGCACATCCCAAAGCACGTTCCGGGCTTCGAACATTCTTAAATCCACGACCTCCGATAGCACCCTGTTCATCCGTGGAAATCGCATGATCGCATGCATAACGACTCCACCCGCCACGTCAAGCCTAGTTAGCTCCCCTGGGCTCTTGACTCAACAAGGCCTTGTTGTGTTGGTGCAGAGACCTGCCCCTCCAGTCCGCGACTTCGGGCTCTTGAGTCCTTATTCAATTGTGATGTACACGTCACAATGCCATCTCTGCTGGTTGAATAGTAGCACTGCTGGCTGAATGTTATCATACGTCCGCGTGTGCGTGATATTTAGGGCGGCTTTGGTACTCGAAAATCCCGCGAAAGGAGCCTGATGGTCCTCTTATTGGTTAATCCCAGCCCAGGAGCTAAGAATATGTCGATAAAACTCCAACACAATGGATTTAATCACCAGCAAAATCGCTTTTTGGACACCCGCAGACTTCACAGGCGACAAGAACAGGGGAAGCATCATCTTTTACTTTCGACCTCCGACCTTCGATTACAGTATACTGCAATCCACATAAAGGCTAGATGCAGAAACGTACCACAAGGGGACACTGAGCTTACTCCCTCCAGTCGATCCATCCCATCGTATCTTCTCTCCGTTACCAATGCCCGAATTTACAGCTTTCAAGAGCGGATTCAAAGGCGACATAGTGACGCCCACCGATGCCGACTACCTACAAGCCATTGCACGCTGGGCCTTCAATGCTCAGAGGCCCGCTGAAGTCGTCGCCTTCGTAAAGGACGCCGAGGACGTTGCGCTTGCGATTCGATATGCCCGTGCGACGGCGCTTCCAATCGCCATACGTGGCGGAGGACACAATCCGGCCGGCGCATCCTCAAGTAAGGGCGGCCTCGTTATTGACCTCTCGCGATACCTCAACTCTGCGAGAGTCGACCCGGAGAAGCGACTAGCGTTTGTGGGCGGAGGCGCTTTGTGGGAGACCGTGGATAAGGCGGCAATCCAGCACGGTCTAGCTACTGTAGGTGGGACAATTAATCATGTACGAGGTTTTACTTTCGCGGCTCAAGGTAGAAGTGCTCATGGTAATCGTAGACAGGAGTTGGAGGGTGCGTTGTCAGTCTGTATGTCGCTTCCAGAATTGAAGAGACCGTTCATCCTACAGGCTCACTCTTGGAGGCGGGTACGGCTGGCTTAGCTCAGCGCACGGAATGGTGGTGGATAATCTTGCTCAAGTGCGCGGTCCCACCCTTTGTCATGATTCAGCCGCCTAACATCCATACTTCAGGCCACAGTGGTCACCGCTGACGGATCAATTCTGACCGCGAACAAGACAGAAAATAGCGAACTCTTCTTCGGAATCAGAGGCGCAGGCTCCAATTTCGGCGTGGTTACTGAATTCGTGTTTAACCTGCACCCACAGAGGACTACTGTCTACGCTGGGATGCTTACTTATTCGCCGCAAACGCTGGAGAAATTGGTGGAAGTCACAAAGGCTTGGTGGGCCACCGCTAAGGAAAATGAGGCGATGCTGCAGCTTCTGACAACTGGCAGGGATGGCAAGGTATGTCCGTTCTTGAGTTCCCTTGCGTCTTAGACGATTTTAGGAATATTTTGTTTCTTGCTTACAATGTTCACTCTAGCCCACCATTCTCGTATTCCCATTTTTCAACGGTTCTGAGGCTGATGGAAGGTCGAACTTCAAATCCTTCCTTGATATTGGTTCGTATAGTCATGATTGAGCGATCCTCGCTGATATCGTTATCCAGGTCCCGACGCAGATACGTCTAAAGAAATGCCGTATGAAGAGCTCAACGCATTATTGGTGCGACTACTTTCTCCTCTGGTCTATATCAATTTGTAACCGCGCTTCGTGTTCAGAACTTCGCGGTATACCATGGTCAGGGCGTCTATTTCAAAGCCGTGGCGCAATATCGTCCGGAGTATCCGCCGATCGCCAAAGCATTTGAAGGAGTCGTCAACTCTTCAGACTCTAATTTCAAGACCAGCATCACCTACGAGTATTTTCCCCTCGCGAAAATAAATTCCGTCCACAAGGATGAGACCGCATTTCGACGTGATCGGACACCAGCAGTGCTCGTAGCGGCCTTCTGGAAGGAAGATTCGGAAGAGATGACTGAGCGCGCGAGGGGTGTAGTGCGTGGATTGGCACGAATCGTCACCGCCGACCAACCTGAGTTGGATCTGGGCTATAGCAATCACGGTACGTCTGTGTTGCGCTTGCTCGTGTATGTGGTTAGTGAGTGACCTTGTACCTTTCCTTAGACGCTGAAGGAGTTATGGGGGAGAAGGATGCGGTCCTGGGAAAGGCGGAGTTGGTTTTTGCAGACCAATACACGAGACTCCAAGCTATCAAGAAGCAGTATGATCCTCAGAACATTTTTAATAAGTGGTTCCCTATTACTCCAGCGGCCAGCGTAGACTTGGTCGAGGATAGATCGTGCGCCAAGTTGTAACCCATCTTTGCAGAACCTAGTGCTAGATCCACCTGATAGTTTTTATTACCCCAGCCTAGAGTCCAGTATCGTAGTCATATTGACTATTCATACCACGGTCCATCTGTGGCCCCTATGTGGTCCTCCTCTTGTCGCGAGATTCGGCTTTTCGACTTCGTCACCACGTCCTCAACTGTTGTGACATCTTGGCTTTTGAACTTCGAGGATGGGCCGGTCATACAATTTCTTATTATGTCCTTGGACAACTTCAACCTTGAAATCCCGTCACGCTTACACGTGTGATATTTGCTGAACGTTGTAGATTTCGTCTTGGATTTCGTAGCAGATGAATTCTGCAACTAGGATTTCGCCGCCAAGGCGCTTGAAATTCGAGTCGCAGCTTGAGCCTTAAACGTTAAACGACGACCATAATTCATCCACGACCCAAGTGCCTATTTCGCACGTCATGGTCATCCACACATGTCATGCTAAAGATATCTCGATGCTTTAGTCGCGGGTTCCACCTTTTTGAAGGCGCCGATTAAGGCCTCGGTCCAGGCATCGTATGCTGCTGGCGAAAGCGCAGCTGCGCCTTGTTCGATGTGGACGAAAAGGCCTGTCGCCATGGACGCCTTGGCGGCAGTCGTGCACACGTCTCCATCATCAATTCCGTTGAGGAAACGCCCCACCACATTCTTCGTGGCGGTAAGGATACACGAACTGTCGGAGGGCATCGAGATGTTCCAGGACGGGAAGGCCAGTTGGAGTTGCGTCCTGAGCTGCTTGATGGGCTGCATGATATCGTCCGTGTACCACCGCTTCGAAGCCGCGCCAGTACCTGCGGTTAATGCATGTGTCAGACGACTGTATGAACAAAACGAGTTTGATTTGTACCCAGCCCACTTGATAGGAACATCTGGTCCGTAGTGCAAGTTGTGTTCGCTTTGCCGTGGAACTGTATGAAGGCACAAGATGCCCCAGGGCATCCTCCACGGCCCACTTGCCATTCGTGAATCGTCCGAGTAGCGTCGTAGAAGGGTTCGAGCTGAAGCTCCGTCATCAGCTGAAAACTGTTCAGAAGTACGTTATTCCTTACTTTATTATGAGCAGGATCCGTTTGATAGTATGTCGTGCCTGCAGCACCCGCAACGCACTCACTCTGTTCCTTGAATGACAACCTAGACCTTCCTGCAATAAAGAGACTTTTCGCGCCTGTGGATTTGAAGAGCGCAGCTGCTTGCTGGGGAGTTCCGAAATCGAATCCCGGATGGGGAGCCGAGAGGTGAATATGACGCGACGCAGCTGCGTGCGTCGCCGGAACGATGAGAAGTCCCCACCCTTTCGCGTACTGCTCCTCCCCATGTACTTCTGAGAATATGCAGTACGACGGCCCGGAAGGTTCGGTAAATTGAGAAATGGTATAGATATCACCGAGCTCGCTCGGGAGGACCATTGATAGGCAGTTTCCGTCGACATCAAGGAGGGAGGAAACTGTGCTTCGCCAGGCAGCTCGCTGGGCAGCACTTGGTTGCGCTGCTTCATACGAAGCTTTATCGTAGTAGTCGTTTGGAACGGTGTAGGTATCAAGGCAGCTGACCACCTGTTCAAGAGTGGTCGACTTGGTATAATCTAGGCATGCGGAAGGATTAAACGACTGGCGGATTGGCAGGAGGTTTTCAGGATTTTGCGAAACGGTCTGTGGGTATGTCCAATGCGAGAAAGCGGACAACACGTTTGCCTGCAGTGCTAATGAGCTGCTGTAATTGTAGCATAAGAAAGTTACCACCTACCACGTTTAGAAAATTCCACTGTAACATGATGAGAGACTGGAGTGCGTCTTTCCGAGCCGATTACTTCGAGTTCAAGCCTCACAGCCTATGGAAGAACCTTTTAAGCAATCCTCACCTTGCACTTAAGCCTGGGGAGAAGTTGCTCGGAGTCGGGTATACCAAATGCGGGGTCGTGGGAAGGTGGTGGTGGGAGACAGAGGTGGTTTTCGGAACCCTCTGCGATCCGATTATGGTAAACTGGCTGTTCCACTTGCGGACCATGTCAGTATGATAAACTCCTCCTCCTCCTCCTCCCCCCCTCCAGGTGCCATTCGCATCAACGGAAATGGTTGCAGTTGGAACAGGAGCGGGGGACTCGGTAAAGAGGAACGGCTGTGGTGTCTGTTTAGGAGAGACTAGGGACTCGGAGATTCGTTGGCATTGATCATGATGGCTCGTTTGTTTGCTGTTTCCTTCGGAGGATCACAACGCGTGTTCCCCTTCAAGCTTTGTTTCGGAACAAGTCTCGACCCCAGCGCATTGCCCAGTGTTGAATGCGTGTTTCTTCCTACATACGGTGCGGTTGAAGGCTTCAATTACTCAAGTATGACTACTAACCACCCTCCTTTCCGGAAAGGCCATACGCGACCTCCGTCGGCGGCCTTAGTCGTCGATAGGCTAGCTCATTTGGCCGCGATGCTGTAGCTCAAGATAGATTTAGATCCGGATTTTTCTGCATGTTTTGGATTGAGATCGGGCCCATTTGTCTCAAATCTCTCCTAAAGATTCTCCTAAACAAAGTCTCATTAAGTCCAATGAGATGTCAAAGCGACTTGTGTGAACCCGAACCACCAAGGAGCAGGTTGATCTGTAGTCGAATCCTCTTTGAACTGGAGCTATGGGTGCGTAGCAATTCTTTCCGTTCCGCTTCGTTTCCTTGACATTCATGTGCAATCCTGTCCAGGTTTTCTTACTGACCTGAAGTCTTTTTTCAAATACAAGAGAAGCAGAAGAAGCACCTCTCCTCGGGATGAAGATTCGACTAGGCATTCCGTCGCTGGAGCCGATAATACCGATCACAAGGGTATTAATCCCATACAACCTACCGATCCTCAGCAAGGTCTACCTGGTACAGAACCTGGGTCGTCGAAGGAGCAGGTGAAGGAAGGCCCTAAACGGAAGAGCGCCTATGAAATTTATGGAAGAGGTCTGGGAAACGGAAATCTTTTCGGGGGCTCGAGCCAAGACAGTGAGTCCTGCATCTCTCGCTTCTTCGACTTTTTAAAACGTCAGCGATAGGGGGGGCTGCATCTGGTGATGTGGATTTAGATGGTGCAGCTGGCGGCTCAGTCGGACGGGAGGATGGTACAGCCCCCAAGCCAATGACAGGATTAGCGCCGAGTCTTACACCGAATTCCAGCACCTGTAACGAAATGCAAGCTAGGAACAGCCGTGAGCCACTCAATTTTCATCTTCCTCACGACCTGAACTAGGTTTGAACTAGTCGGTTCCACAGGGGAAGATATGACCACACAAGGGTTAAGCGCTTTGGCAAGGTGTTCGGGGCGGACATCCCGTGCAGCCATGGACTTCCCCCGCCAGAGTGACACCAAACTTGGTACGTTTCCTACGTTTCCAACCCTATCAAAAAGCATCACTCGTTAACTTTCGGCCCCAATAGTACAAGATGACATGGATCGTGGATGGGTAGCTGTTCAAGAGAATCGTAACGCCTCGACTGCCAGAGCTGCGAACGGAACAGCCGATCCAACTGCCGGCGCCGACCACGTTAATGGCACTCAAGGTCCGTTTCAAAAATTTCGATCTATTCAAGCAGCCTTTTCAGCGTCGCTCCCTGTATAGATCCTCTTAACCTCAGCCATGCCCCCATTGTACGACATGCATCTGGGAACAAGCCCCCGGTTAGCGATGACCAAATCACGAGCGCAGGCTTTGATATCGTCAATACCCCTCACTACGGCAATGGTACGACCATGTTTCTTATGCATACCATCACCTCTATCCTAATGTCCTGTCGCAGGCATCCTCAGCCATTCAGAACCTTGCATCGCCAGGCAGGTACTAGCTCCAAATAAGTCTTCACCGCTGACCAACGACACTACCAGTACGACGAATCACCTGGATCGTGCGTAGCACTTATACTTTCAAGTTTACGAGCTAAAGACGCCATCTAGCTGTAACGCAGGAAAACGATGATGGCCACAGTGCGTACACATCATATTACCATATCCTCTGTCTTAACCTATCAACCCGTGTCAGTCACTGACCAAAACAAGGTACGAGCACGCCCCTTCGTTTAGATAAATACTTTAACAATGAGGCTATGATAACAGGTCTTCTTGCAATTAATACCGGTGAAATGTACACTAATACCCTTGATAAGGCCGCTGACATCGACAAGAGCTCAAATGTGAACGAAAATGTACAGTATCATGCAGATAATATCTTCCAAGCTAATTCGGAGGAAGGATGTATGTTTGATACGTTTCCTGTCATACCATAGAGACGCTCAACCCCTCTTAGCTACCGACCAGCAGCGTGTCCGCACCGTAATTTCAGTAAGCCAAGTGTCCCATGGCCTCGGAGAGATCACCGACGAGCCTCAGGCTTTCGCGCCTTCTTCTAGCAAAGGCGCTGCGGGGATACAGCCGAAGATTAAGACATTCAACAGTGTACCTCAAGAGCAGATTGGGGGTCCTGGACATCATTGCAAGGGATGCACTTGCGACGTTGTTAACAGGTTGGACGTAGCTCTTGGTCACAACTTGAATATCAACGGCGATCTCGTGAATGTAAGTGCAGTTTCCCCTATGAATTTCCAAAAGTTCGCTCAGCCCCCTTGCCATGACAGGTCGAAGACGAGCAGTCGCATGGGACACATCGTGCGCTGCCAGCTTCCAACCGCTTAACCCCGCCCTAGTTGACCCGCGCGTCACAAACATCTCGTCTCATCTCGTTGCTTTCTTTCTTGCACTTGGACAGTTCCTTGCTTATTATTAGTATAACATCTTCAGAGGTCTTCAAGGGTATTCTAGATATGGCTCGTAGACATTGTAAAGAACGGTCTGATACTTATTTCAACATTTGTGAGGATTCCCCGGGATCTACTGCACTCGTACGACAACACATGGGTCGATGGCGTAGTTGGTTATCGCATCTGTCTCACATAGAACATCGGGCTAGTGTGTGCACAGGAGGTCCTCAGTTCGAACCTGGGTCGACTCAATTTGACAGGCGCAGCAGTTTTTTTTATGTTTACAATCATATGTAGATAAACTATGGTAATTGTATAATATCTGCCCAACTCAGGTCTCAAACCAAGTTCAGGTATGAGTTAAACAATATCAGGAGAGACTCATAAGTGCCTATGTTCTGGTATCAAAATGCACTGCCCGAGAGGAGGCAGCAGAATGTTTCGCGCCAGCCGCCACATATGCTGTCACTGTCACCAACCTCATTCCGACAGGGAAAGACCACAGCAATAATTATGCCTCTAATAAAGTACATGCATACATTACTACGTCTATGCGAAAGTATCCGACAACATAAGCCAGTTAGAATCTAGATGTCACTGAGTAATCTCGAAGGTCCAGCAACAGCATTATCAGCATACTCTACTCCATTTTGTACCGCGTGGAACGCGGCCGAGGTCAAAGCCAGGGACTGTGACGCGGTCGGGCTCTCCATCTCGGCGTCCTCTGGCGGAATCAGATATTCTAGCTCTTCGTACATATGTGGGAACAGGATTGCCAGCATGTCGTCCATCCTGTAAATCCGCGATGAGCCAATGATGAGAAAGACCTCAAGCGGGAGACGTACTTGAATATAAAGTCTCCTTTCTGAACCTTCTTCTTTCTTGGCGAGTCGACAACCTTCGCGTCACTCTCAACCGCAAGGGAAGTAACATTCAGGGTGCCTGCGGAATTCTCCTTGGTGTAAAGGGACAGTCCTTGTCGGGCGGCCAAATCAAGAATGTTCCGTTCCACGGTATCTACGTGGAGACATAAATATCGGCTGCGACTACGTAGAGGAAAGAGACTGACCTTCCGCGTAATAGCAGTACACTGATGATCATGGTAAGAAAATGGTAGGACGGATGGTGAGGGTCATCATTTTTACCTTCTGTTGGTCGCGTCTGTCCCATCCTGTCAATACGGGCAATGGCTACAAACGTTAGATATCAGCCGCAACACCATCAACGACACGAGCGGAACCCACCTTGTATTTCGAAACCATGATGGACGACACTTTCGAGAAGAAAGACGCGGGATGCGCAGGTGATGTTCAAGCCAGCATTTTCCCGTTCCCTGCCATGGAATTACATGGAGAATCAAGAAAGAATCAACAGGGACAACATACCCATGGAGGAGCAACACAAGGATCTCTGGGTCGTTCTTGAACCTTTTCGCCGCGCTCTCGCCCTTTGATTTCTGGTCAATCCGTAAACACCGTATCCCTAACCACTACCTTGAGCCTAAGTCGTAAACACATCGAATATTTCTTACCATTGGTCTTCAGAGCACGCTCCATGACTAAAAGCAAATTTAGCATTAAAACCCTCAAGAAAGATGACGAACTCACTATGCAAGGAATCCGCCCAAGCCGAGAAAACAATACTCTTAGCCCCCGGATCGGTTATCTTGAGGTAAAGCAAATGCCGAACGAGCGTCTGGATCTTGCTTCCATAATCACCAAACGACTCCATCGAGTTGATATCCTGGAAAAGCTTCGTATCTAAATATCTGGGTCAGTACAGGACGTGAGACCAAGAATGTCACGAGAACCTATCATGTTATACGCTATCTGCCGCCGTGATCGCGGGGCTGGCTCGCCCTGTACAGCCTTCTGAGCTTCTTTTACGGCCTCAGGTTGGTCGGGGGTGACGGTGAATCGCTCGATCGTGTCGGGATCGATGGGTACCCTGTGATGAATAGTCAGCCATGAACCACAGGAGTACACGATTGACTGTACCTGCAGACAGGGCATGTCTTGCCTTCCCTTCGAAGAAGCCAGGCTTTCATACATCCCTAATCATCTTACGTCAGCGAAAATTCCAGTCAAGGAACGTACGGTCTACCTCGCAGAAGACATGGGCACTATGGGCGAACACGATGAGTGAACAGAACATGTAGAAGGTCGAGGACATACCACTGCGTGATAAACCCGCGCACAAACTCACACCTACAAAGGATACAACTCTCCTCGTCCTCATCCCGAATCCCAGCATCCTTGTTCTTCGTCAAGTTATCCAAATACCGCTGTCGGGCCCGACTCTTATTGATCTCGGCGTCCAGGTCATTCTTCTCCAATGTAGACTGGAGAAGAGCCTCCACGACCGGTCCCTCCCACTCGACCTCTGCGACGGTATCGGAGATCTCTTGGAGCTGGCGGAAGTACAGGATGCGCTGATTGAACGCCTTGCGGATGAGAACGAGATCCACGTCTAGTTTATCCATGAGCGCAGCTAGTAAAGGATAATAAATCAGTCGACGGGTTCGTAGCACAGATAAGGACCCATACTTTGATCAGTCATCAACTGCCTCAAGCCAGCAACAGCCTCCTTCAGCGCAACCTTCTCCGGATCCGTATCCCTATGAATACGCGTCGCAGCAGTGTTCAAATCAACCAGCACCTACCCCACCCAAAAAAAACCGAATCAGCAACCGCCCTACCAACCCTAAACCATTCAAAGCCAGGTGACCTACACTCTTAATCGCCCTCCCCCCCAACCTCCTTAACAACTCCTTCCTCCGTCCCGAAAGCTGCGCATGCAACACCTCATGCTCCGGCTTCACCTCCACATCCTCCACCACCTCCATCATCACCTCCCCCTCCCCATCCTCGCCCCCTCCCCCGCCTCCGCCCCGCTCGAGGAGCCCAGCAGCAGCAGCCATCGCCGCCTTCGTGTGCCTTAACTTCTTCTCCCGCACATCATGCGCCGCCAGCAGCGTGCGCTCATTCAACAGCGCCTGCCTCCGGTCGCTCAGCAGCGCAGAGTAGGCTTGGAGGTAGGCCTCGGCCTCCCCCTGGCTATCGAGTGTCCGCTGGTACTCCTCCCCGTCCGGGGCGTCTCCGTTCTCCTCATCCCCGGCACCAGCTAACTTCTGCGTCAGAAGCGTCGTCATATACGTGCGCCATTCCCACAGCAAAGTCGACTGGTCGTTCAGCACGTCCTCCATGATAACATGTGCCTCCTCAATCTATCACCATACAGTCGTCAACATCTTGCCCATTCGCGAACAAAAACAGAAGAACAAACTGACGAGATCAATCTCCGCGCTCAGCCTCTTAAACACCGTAACCTTATGCGGCTGCGGCTTCGCCTTCCACTCCACCTCGGTCGGCTCATAAGTCTCCGCTATGGAGGTCAGCACCGCATCATCCAAGAGCGGCACGCCCACCACCAGCGCCTCCCTCGATATATGCTTCCTCGTCGCATCCTGCGTCAACAGCGCCATCGCCCTCGTCGCCTCCTCCTCCGTGCCTACCAAAAAAGAATACACAAATCAACACCCCCATCCCATACTCGGAAGGAAAAGAAGAGAGAGGCACTAACCTTTCAACAACCCCCTCCGAATCTCCTCCGCAGCCGCGTACGCCTTATCCTCCTCCGGCGCCCCAAGCGCATGATAGACATCCCCCATCAAGAACCTCGCACGATGCAAGGCAATCCTACACTCCCTCAGCCGATTCTGCAGCGCGCCCCGTTTATTCCCTTCCCCCTCCCCCTTCTCTCCCTTCCCCCTTCCACGCCCCAAATTCAAATCCACCTCCTCCTCATCCGAGTCGTCTTCAAACTCCTCCTCCTCCTCCTCCGTCTCGCCCTCAAGCTCCTTGCCCTTCCCCTTCTCCGCCACCTGTACCCCTCCCAACTCTTCCGCACCAGACCGCACGCGCTTGTGCCTCCGCCCAGCGACATACCGCTCCAACGCCCCCCTCGCCTCATCCACCAACGCCTCCGCCTCCCTCTCCGCCACCACCAGCGTCCCCAGCGCATGCTCAAACCTCCCCGCATCATTCTCATCCCTCGCCTGCAGCTGTGCGATCCGTATCAGCGCATGCACCTACCGAACACCCCATCAGTCCCTCCAAACCCTCCCAGCCCAAGTGAGAGAAGAAAGACGAACCTTGGCCCGATGATCATCCATCATATCCCTCCAATTCCCATCCCTCATATTCTGCAGCACATCCCCAATACTCTGCACCCTCCCCGCCCTATACATCCCCCCCTTCCCCCCCTCCCTCCCACCACCCCCCTGCAGCATCCCCACCTGCGGATGCGTACACATCGCCCTGAGCCTTCGGATCGCCGCACGCAGCGTCGCACCATCGATCTGCCACCCGTCGGAGGCGGCGATGCCGCGCGCGTCGAGGCCGAGGTCTTGGAGGGCTTGTTCTAGGGTTTGGTCGTATACCTAGGGGGGTGAGTGTCAGCTCAATGGGTAAGTGGGTGTGTGAGTTTATGGGGGGGAGGGGGGGGTGGAGGAAGTATAAGGGGGGAGGGACAGAGGAAAGAACGACGAACATGCTTCTCAACAGCCCCCAGCCCAATCCCCACCAAATACCGCGTCTGCTGCGGGATCGTAAGCTCCTCCTGTACATTTTTCTTCAGCGTCCTACCCCCAACAACATCAGCATCTGTCTCATCGGGTAAAAGAAAACAGAAAACGATAATAGTAGAACAGAAAAGAGAGAGAGAAGAAAACAGCATAGGCGTCTCACAAGGTAATAACAAAAGAAAAC
This sequence comes from Lyophyllum atratum, assembly GCA_014905825.1. Classification (NCBI taxonomy): domain Eukaryota; kingdom Fungi; phylum Basidiomycota; class Agaricomycetes; order Agaricales; family Lyophyllaceae; genus Lyophyllum; species Lyophyllum atratum. The sequence continues at coordinate 287,631 of JACGCN010000049.1, forward strand.
GATAGAAGTAGCAGAGAAAAGAAAAAAGAGAGGGAACGCACCGGATCCCATAAGCCCCAAACATCCCCGCGAAATACGCCGCTCCGAACCCCGTACTCGTAAGCCTTGTCCACAGGCGGGGAGACCCGATTTGGTGGTCTACCCGGAGGAACCTACCACGCGACGGGGCAGTGTTAAGCAAAGACGAAGACGGGAGGGGGGAGAGAAGGGGAAGGACGTACTTGAGGACATGCATGAGGTCGGCGACCTGCTGTCTTGCGGGGGTCCCTGATACTGCGAAGGAGGAGAGGCGCGGGATGAGGGATACCATGTCTCTATTGGGGGAGTCCGTATCAGTATCTCCCCAACCACAAAGCAATAAAGCATGAAAAAAATAAAGGAAGGAAGAATGAATGAATGAAAGAAAAAGCAACGCACTCAGTCTTCCCCCCCCCAACCACCTGCACCTCATCCATAATCACCCTCCCCCACTCCACCATCACCAACGGGCTCCTCGTCCTCTCCACACTCGAATACACCACGTCCTCCCTCCTCGGCCTCGTGGGCGCAGCAAGGGCGACGTTGAAGTCGGAGCGCAGGACGCTGTAGGTGGTTATCACTACGTCGAAGGTGTGTGCGTAGGTGGGCCAGTCCATTATTTCTTGTTCCTCTTCCTTCTCTTCCTCCTTCTCCTCCTCCTCCTTTTCACGTGCTGAGGAGGAAGAGTCGAGGTCCGAGTCACCCTCCTCCTCCCAAGCTTTCCTACGAGCCTTAGCCTTCCGCTTCCCCTTCTTCGACATCCGTTCGACCCTCGCAGCCTCCACCTGCCTCTTCGTAACCGGCACAGGCACCTTCGCCCACCCCTCATACACCATCACCCTCAACCCCGGCGCATGCACCCCCAGCTCATCCACCCACTGCCCCGCCAGCGCCGGCGGCGTCACGATCAGCGTCGTCTACATTCCCCCCCACCACACAAATTAGCCATGTTGTCCCACCACAAAAACAAGGGAGGAAAGGAGGAAGAAGGGAGGGAGAAACACACCTTGACAGCCCTAACATCCAACCCCGCCCCCGGATCCCACCTCACAACACTCGGATTCCTTTCCGGCGGCGACGGATTCATAAGTATCAACGCAATACTCTCCAACGTCTTTCCCAACCCCGGCTCTTCCGCCAATATGCCCCCCAGCGCCCTTCCCACCCCCTCTGTCTCGGATGCGGGAAGGGTGGGTGACAACATCCCACTTAGCCGGTGCATGTAGAGGGTTGGCGCGGCGTGGATCTTTTCCCAGAATGAGAAGGGCGGAGGGGAGGAGGGGGAGGTGGAGGGGATGGGGATGACTTGCCCGTTGGGGGTGATAGTCTTACCTTCGCGGGAGAGGAGCCACGCGACGCTGCGCCTCTGAAACGGGAGCAGCGTCGGTATGAGCTCCGCGGGCTGCATCATCTCCTGCATCTCCGGGGACCGCAGCGCCGGTGCAGGCCCGAGGACGGAGTAGAAGAACGGGATATTGGTGGCGCCCGCGTAGGACTCGGGTGTGGGGAGTGAGGAGGGGTAGAGGAAGTGCAGGAGGCGGCGTTGGGCGTCTTCCACCGTGGATGTTTTCTGTTTCTTGGCGGGGCGGGGGAAGGGGGCGAAGATGCCTGGGAGGAGGAGGGAGGTGGTTGTGTGTATTTGGAGGCGGAAGGGGAGGGAGGGGGAGGTGGGGTCTTGGGGATGGGGAAGTGGGGGGAGGATGAGGAGCGTGAGACGGGTGTGGATGGAGGTGCGGGAGGAGGATTGGAGGATGTATGCGGCCATTGTGGGGTCGCGCACGAGCTCGGAGGAGATGTCGTGCCATTCGAGGTCGATGGAGTCGCCGTGTAAGGGGAGGAGGAGCGTCCACGGCACGCGGTTCCGCAGCATCGGCGATAGCACCACGAGGCGCCCGCGGTACTCTATCAGATCGACATCGCCCAAGTCGATCGTGCGCGGCTCGTCGGGGTGTTGCAGGTCAGCCACCATCTCCGTGAGATTGTCCTCCTCCACGTTCCAGCCTGGTACCTCCTCCCCTATCTGCGTATACTCTACCTCAAACGTATGTTGCAGCACCGGCACGCTCTTCACATCCTCAGACAGCTTAGTATCGTGGACCGGGTAGGCTAAGTCGGGGTATTTCAAGAGAGGCCAGTCGTAGTCGCCAGGCTCAGTCGAGCTGGGCGTGGCTGACCCAGAGCCAGCGGGCGTGGACCCCTCAGACGTCTTCGCGCGTTTCGCAGTTCTTACACGACGAGACGGTGGGCTCGGGGAGCGTTTCCTGCCCTTGCCCTTACTTGACAAGGGGGGACTTGGCGTGTCGTTGCTTGTGGCTATCTGTACTAGCTCATGCACGGCCCGGATGTTGAGCCATGGCCTGAAGGTTGCTGGCTCATGGAGGCGCCAGACGTTGCTGACGCTGGACCGGAGGGACTCAGTGTGGTGGGAGAAAGAGGTGCGCATTCGGTGGGGAAAGCAGCCAGGAAAGGAGGCTGAGGGAGGGAGTGAAGGTAGACGCGTCTTAATAAAATCTCATTTGCGCCCACGTGATCTTCCTCTCACGCCGCCGGTCCCGACGCTAAGGCGCGCTTACCGCATGTTGCCTGTCGGCCCGCCGCGTCGGGGTCTCAGCTGTCATGCAACGGTCATGGATGACCACGAATGAGTCAAGCTGCGGTGGAACGTGTCAAAGCGTCGGCCCAGGGACGAATGAGGGGTGACACTTATTATCTTCTGATGTGCGGGAGTTCGAATCGAGTCTCGACTGCCAATTTTCATCCTCCTCATCTAGGGTCATCCTCATTCCAAGCCAAGTTCCCGCGAGTCCCAGGCTACCGCCTCCCCACTCCTCCACACCGAGCGCACCCTGCCAACGCCGCTATCCCCATCCACCGCGCCACCCAGCTCCATGGCCACCGTCAAAGCCTTCATCGCGCAGTCCCTGGGGCTGAGACTGTCCCTCGAAGGTCGTCACATCTTTCGCCACCCTCAACACCGCCAGCCGCCCCCTCAATGCCGTGATAGAACTCTGTATCCTATAGTAAGCAACTTTCCTTTATATTTGCGACTATGTAGCCGCTCTTTGAGTGAGTTTTGACTAGCGATATTAGTTCTAGTTTCCGGCCCCAATCCAACTGACATCGGCATCCCACACACCGGCATAGCCAGCTGCCCCTTGGTCACAACGGTGCACTGACATGCTCCTCCATGACCTTGTGAGGTGGTGACGAACAAGGATATGGCGTCGTTCAACTCGAAGATGGAGCAGGCGCACATGCCGGAGGTCTTATGACGAAGACGAAGACGAAGTTCAATTATTTACTCGGTGAGCCTAGTCCCGAGTCCTTTCCATTTCTCCCACTAACATCCCCCCCCAGCGAAAGCGACGACCCCCGCGCAGCAACTCCTCCAATACCTTAGACTCACAACTAAATACTGGTGCCAATTCCGGCCCAGTCCAACATCGACATCCCCGGCATCGACATAGCCAACACTGGTCATAATGGTGGACTGACGTGCTTCCTAATTGCATCAGAAGGCTGTGACGAACAAGGATATGCTGTGGTTCGACTCGAAGATGGGTGCGGAGGTAGATACCACTGTCGCTGGAGACCAAGGCCCGCTTGGTGCCAGAGGTCTTATGGCGAGGTTTACTCGGTAAGCCTCACCTCGAGTCCTTCCCATCTCTCCTACCAACGTCTCCCCCAGCACAACCCACGACGTCCGCTGAGCCTCTTCTCACCACCAAGTACTGGTACCAATTCTGGCGCGATCCAACATCGACATCCCCCACACCGACATACCAATGCACCGGCATACCGCGCGCATTGCTTCCTTGGAGTACCCACTATAAAAGACTACAGAGCAAACGCCTTGTGAGTCCGTACCTTCCGTGGCCGCACAGCTAGCAATATTGTATCAATGGTAAGGCTACAGCCATAAACCCAGCTGGTAAGAACCCCTTCGACTCCCCTTCGACTCCCTAGTGACCTCGTGAGGTTGTGACATACGAGGATATGGTCTGGTTCGAGATGGAGAGGCCGATACCGTCTCGTGCAACTCCTCAAATACCTCACAACCACCATCACCTGCCTCGTCCTCTCCTTCGTGGGACCATGGGGCCCCCACCCTCCGAGTCCTCGGATCCTCTCCGCCGCCCCCCTCCTCATCCTCATCCAAGCCTTCTCCCAGGCCACCGCCTCCCCACCCCCTCACACCGAGCGCATCCCCACCGCCAACGCTGCCGGCCTCATCGACGGCGCCACCGGCTCCATTGCCACCGTCAAAGCCTCGAAGGTAGCCGCCGCCGCCTTGACGCCTGTACCCTAGTATATAAGCAACTTACTTAGGCGCACTAGTAGTGATATGTAGTGGTGACGCGCGCTTTGCACCTGGAAGCTACTACTTGTGTGGGTCCAATGACAGTTCCGATATCCCCGGACTCCAGTGTTTCTACTCTTGAACTCGAACCCCCAGCGATCGTCTGCCATCCACCGCTTCCACCAAAGCCACCTACCCATCGAAGTTCTCCAATCCGCCTAAATGGATCACTGTCTCAAGATCATCGAAATCCAAATTCTGATCATTGAACATCTCGTAGTGGCATGTGCTAGTACCATTAATCCTTCTCGCTACAAGTATTTTGCGACTTTGGCAAGCTTGGCCAGAACATCCTCTATATTCACAGGTCTTCTTCGCTTTTTCTTTTTTCGATTATGTGTTGGGGGTTGACAAGTTCACCGTTTAGAAGCTGCCCTCGACGCGCTATGGTGTGAACAACCCTCACTGGCATATCTAATCCAGGTGATGCCCGACGATCTGTGGACGATCACTATTGAGCCAGAGCTTTTTTCGGGCACAGATGGAGTCATGAGAACATTGGTACGCACTAGAACTCGTAAGCTATTGATTCCAAGCGACATAATCTTCGTCCGATAGGAATTCAATAGACCTCTGGAAGACACCGACTGGTCACGATTTGACTATTACTCGCACAGGATCCGATCGTTAGGCCGTACATTGTTGCGCCGACAGCCGGATCCCGGTGAAACCGGGTTCGAATCTCACAACTCGCACCGACCACCGGATGTCGATGCATCCGTGTTCAAATCTTTCAACTTGCATCGTCCCTTCGATTCCTTGCTCCCCAACCTTTATGAATTCCATCTCAACCTCGCCGACCCCTCAACACTAAGATGTCTCCCATTCATGCCCGCCGTCCTCTTTTCGAGTGGTGCCAAACTCGAGGCTCTTGTGTTAGACATACCCCATAGGCTACCCGACGATTTTCCCAGTTTTCTTTCATCCATTTCATACACCTGCACAGATATCCGTGTCCTAAAAGTCCAACTCCTTAGTTCGATCGCCCCAATCCTGTTCATGCCCAGTCACAGTATCATGCTCATACCATTCATATGTGAGCTCAACAATCTTCGATCTCTCACGATTCCCGGAGAATGGACGGTGACACCCGACCTCATCTATCATCTTGGAAGTTTAACTGGGCTTTCTTATTGCGGGGACATATTCATTGACTCCTCCATGACCGGCCTCCAAATACGGCGGCTGTTCACGAGCGACAGCGGACGTTTTTCGGAGCTCCGCCACCTCTACCTAAGAACATCAACTGCGGAGCAGGCTGTAGATGTAATGCAATCGTTGCAATTGCCTCTGGAGCACCTGGCAATAGAATTTGGGGAACCCAAATTCCAGCCGCCAACATCCGTCCCGAGGCTTATAGAATCCTTTGTAAATCACAACTGCATTTCATCCTTGACAACACTCTTCCTCCGCTTTTCCCGGCCACTCATGCATGAAATCGCACCCGATTCTCTTTGCAACAACTTCATGCCTCTATTCCTGCTCAAAGCGCTCCGCGTACTTTACCTTGAATTTGAGAGGAATTCACCATTCAACAATGATTGGCTTGCTGAGGCGGCCATGGCTTGGCCCCATCTCAGCCGCCTCATGCTGTTTTCAGCGGTTAATGAGCCCCCGGTAGTGACTCTAGCAGGCCTGTTCCCCCTAATCAGACATTGTCCACAGCTCTCCTACCTCTGCCTCACCCTCGACGCTAAACCATTCGGCCGGGATCAGGATGTCCTGCTTTCCGGGATCTGCAATCGGAAGCTTACACGGCTGGGAACTTTGCCGATCTCCCTGATCACGAATCCGGAGGGCGTGTTTCAGTGCCTGCAGCTTATGTTTCCCTGCTTGACTACGATTGACCGTCAGATCAATGCCTGTACCATCACTGCCTATAGCTATGAGACTCGGGACCAAGAGGGTGATTGGGATAGGCTTGTTGAGTTGGTAAGACTCAAACCACCATGCCCTCGTCTTCCCCTATGAAGAATGTCATACCCTAGGTAGGTATCCTTTGACCCTTTCTTGTGTCGTTGTTCGATGTCGTCGGGCGGTCCAGCCTGCCGGTTAGCAATTAATCATGTATGTAAAATATATCCCTACCGCCTCACCGAAGAGCATCCTCTCGACATAAGAATTAATTTTGATCCAGGCGCGCGCGCTGGGATACCGACAAGGGAGGATGAAGTAGCCACGAACCCGGAAGCCAAGAAGTTCGACAATAATGGCCGCAGTTGAGTGTAGGTTCGAACCCTCGCGCAGCCGTGAGAGACCGGAGAGTAAGGCACACGATTGAGTACAGAAATAGATTCCAAGCTGTTCACCAACCTTCGCCGCTGTCATGCCATGGTGCTCCATAAGCTGATAGCTCGGTGTCACAGCGATGTCTGCACAACTTTGTTACAGCGCTTGCTACGACCCGCTTTTGACCATGCATCATTATTTCGTGGGGTTCCTTGATATGACAGGTTCATTCCATCACGACGGACACGCGTGTTCCAGCACGATGAACACGCGTTAGGGTTTAGGTATTTTTGAATCCGATCCTCAACGTCGGAGCTTGACGTCCATCTTAGGCGCTCACGAACCCCACGCGGCTGTACGCTGTACCGTACCAAACCACACGATGTCGGAACCCACACTGGCTCACGAAATCATCGACTCTATCATCGACCATCTCCAATCCGACAAGGCCACTCTCGCAGCATGCAGCCTCGTATCGAAAACATGGACACTCCGCAGCACACACCACCTTTTCTCACACATCAGCATCAACAAGTGGAACTTCAAAAAGATCCAGACTTTGCCCCAGCCATCCAGCCGAATAGTTGGGCGCGTTCGGATGCTGCTGATCTATCTACTGAACCACGAGCAGGCTACCAGCGCGCACCTTTGCCCCCGAGTCCAGCCTTTCTCTTCGGTCACTGTTCTCGCATTATTCAGAGTTTATTTTTCGACGTCCGACAAATTCACTCGGCTCATATGCTGCTTCCCCAAGCTTCAGGTTCTGTCGCTGAACACATTAATATGGAATCAGGAACCCACTACTCCGCTTATAGTAGAGTGCGGATGCCCGCCCATGGAGTTGCACACTTTGAACGTAGGATGGCAGATTGAAGGTTTCCCGTCGGGCATTCCCTGGCTCTTTGAGTGGTTTCTTGCGAAGGGCATGCCTCCGCTATCCACTGTTCGCCTACGCGGGTTTTCCGACGAAGACATCCCATTGATCAATGACGCTCTGAAGAATCTGAGAAATTCACTGCGGTCTCTCGAGCTCGAGCTTGGCGTCCTGCGGTCTCTCGAGCTCGAGCTTGGCGTCGTAGATGATGATGATAATGTTGGTATGTGAACAGTCATGGCAATTTTTGTATCAGCTTGGGCTTTACTGATTCCTAGTCGCAGGCCCGATACCCCACTTTGACGGGATTGATCTTAGCCAGCACCATCACCTCCAAAGCCTGAGCATTCTCAACGGACGACCCAAATCACTCCACAACCTTCTCAAAACGCTGTCACACCAGTCTACGCTCAAAGACGCCACGATTTCACTTCTTCCCTGGTGGCATCGGCCAGATCATCCATACAGTCGGGAAAACCTAGACCACTACCTTGGGAACTCTGACACGGGCCATCACTCCGTAGTGCAACTGCACGTTCGAGTCATCCCGGTAAGATCAGACACTGAAGAGATGATCAAGAGAACCAAGTCACGTTTCCCGTTGTGCAGTGCACGCGGAAACCTTCATGTAATCGCAGAAACCGCCGTTCCTCAAGCTGGACAATGGGAGGGTTTCTTCTCGTCCACCTGGATCTCGCCATCCCTTCGAGAAACTGCACAAGCGGGTGCTTAGACAAGGGATTGACGGAAATGTTATCAAGTCTCCGGTAGCTAACCCCAACACAGATGGTAGTCGATCTGTAGACCGGTGACCGATCCCTCAACGAAGGGCAAGCCTCCTCCACTCGAGGTTGCCTCCGTTGAGGGGCTGGTCACGAGTCCAGTCGATCTGTTTGTAGATGACTACTACCAGATGTAGATTCAGGTTATCGATTAAGGATTTAGCAATGGTCATCTACTCGGTCATTCGTTTCTCAGAGTCCTAGCACCCATGTTAGGCTAGTACCACGCGTCGTGGATATACTCAAAGGTGAACTTCAGTTGGCAGAGCCGTCGTCGGTGGTATATAAGCCCAGTAAGCACAGCACGACATCGCTCCAAAACCAACCCGCCAACGAAAGATCAAACCTCCAAATCCTCCACATCCTCCTCCCCCCCCTTGCCCAAATCCAACTTCCTCTTCCTCCCCGGCATATACGTCCCATCCCCATACCCCACCCCCGCCTTCTTCCTCAACGCATCCAAGTCCTGCTCCGCCTCCTCCGCCCACTCGAGCACCAGATGCCGCCCGAGCAAATGCGTGTGTCTGAGCGCGGCATACGCGTTCTCCGCCTCGGCCCGTGACACGAAGTCGAGGAAGGCGAAGCCCCGTGTGCGCGAGTCGAATTTTTTGGGGAGGCGGACTGATTTGAGGTGTCCATGGGATCTGGGGGTACCAAATTATCAGTATGGGAAAGGCAAGAAGGATGGAAGGAAGGAAGCACATACCCAAACAACGCCTGAACATCCTTCTTCGTAGCCTCGAACGGCACATTCTTCACAATCATCTTCGTCGTCCTGCTCCCCCCCTTCCCCCCCTCCCTTCCCCTTCTCCCTCCCCTCCTCCGCCCCCCTTCCCGCAAACTTCACATGCAGCGCATGCCCATCCAACACGAACCCCTGCATCCCACTCAGTGCCTTCCTTGCCGCCTCCGCGTCCTTGAACCCCACGAACCCGTACCCCATACTGAGTCGGGGCCCCTCGGGTCGCTTGGGGTCGGGCTTGGTCTGCACACGTGCAAAGGAGAAGGCGGGGAGGTGCCGGAACATCTTCGTCAGGCGCTCCTGCGTCGTCGAGAACGCTAGGTTCTTCACATACAGCGTCGCACCCCCCGTTATATCCTGCTCTTTCCCCGCATCCCGGTCGTCCCCATTTTCCACAGCAGCACCAGCAGCAGCATCGTCGTCCACCCCCATCTCCTGCTCCGCGATCCTGACGCCGCGGAGTGCGGACCCCTCGGGAAGCCTATACGTCGACGGCCCCGGCACGACTCCCTCCTCAAACATCCCCAGTGGTCCCTTCTCCAGATAAATCACAGAATTGCCCAACCTCCTATACGCCACACCCTTCCACGCCCCCCTCGCCTCCTCCGCCCCCGCAAACTCCACCACCGCCATCGTCCCCGCCGGCGGCACAAGCACCCTCACCAGCGCCCCATGCGGCTCGAACAGCTCCCGGATGGTCTCGGACGAGGTCCCGTACGGGATGTTCTTAACGAGGATGATGGTGTCGGAGCGGGCGCGGGAGGAGAAGGACGTGAGAGAGACGCCTTGGGAGGTTAGGTAGGCTTGGGTTTCTTGGATGATGTGGGTTTCGGCGAGGGCGAGTTTTACGGCGGCGTTGTCCCCGCTTTCGGGGTTGAGGATGGAGGCTTTGTCGATGTTGAGGCGGTCTGCGACTGAGGAGGCTACGGCGTCGCTCTGCGTAGAAATCCGAAGGTAAATATCGAGACATGGGGATTGAGGGGGAGAGACGAACGTTCATGTAGAGCATGCTCCAATTAAACTCCTGCCCGGCCGTAGCCTTCCGCTTCGCGTGCTTATCCTCCTTGACGCTCTTCTTCCGCCCCTCTGCCTCCTCGATCTGGGCTTTGCCCTTCCGGTCCACGGCAGCGAGGATATGGATGAGCCGCCCCTGGAAGGACTTGCGGTCGAGGGCTTCGTACGCTGCGAGGGCTTGTGAGGCTTGGGCAAAGGTGACGTAGGCGACGCCTTTGGGCTGCTTTGTCGTTAAGTCGATGGGTATATGCACCTATTCGGAAGGAGACACAGATACGTCAGTAAGGTTCGAGTAAAGGGAGGAAGGAAGAAAGGAGATCAGAAATTGTTTCTACTATCGGTATTCCTGAAGGATCAGCATCCCCGAAGGTCTGATGTCCCTATGCATTTTTTCATCACCTCGATGAAAAGGAGACATAAATTACCTATAGGAAAAAAGAACGAGGTATCAGTATGAGTTTCGTTCTATAACAGCAACAGAAGAAAGGAAAGATCAGAGATTTTTCTACTATCGGATTCCAAGAGGATCAGCATCCCCGAAGGTCTGATGTCCCTATGCAAGTTTTTCATCTTTTCGCCCAAAGAGCATGTGTTTGGTGTAGTGAAAGACGGTTCTTACCTGAAAAACAGATGGGTGGTTAGCAAACAGCATAAGCACAATGCGGAGGGGACGAAGAAGAGGGAAAGAGGCTCAGTATCTACTATCATGGATTCCTGAAGGATCAACATTCGCTGGTAGGCGTCTGATGTCCCTATTTAGGTTGTCATCACAGCCAACAACCTCGTCATGCGAGGAGATGAAGAGAGGGGGAGGGAGGAAGGCTTACCTGAGATATTTCGCCAAAGGGCTTGAAGAGCTCGAGGAGATCGGTGTCCGTGCATGAGAATGCCAGATTGCGCACGAATAGACGTGCAGTCTGCAAGATTGTCTCGACGGTCGGGTCTTTCGGAGCTTCAGGTTCCGCAGGCTGTTGTTCCTTTGCCTGGCAAAGAACGTTTCAATATTTGTGCTTCGGACGAAGATAGCTTTAGCACCAACCGGAAGCGCCTGTTCTGGCCCCTCCTCATCGTCAGACTGCTCAAACGCTTTCTCTACCACATCCGCCGCCTTCGACATGCGCTGCTTCATCCAATCCAGGTCAGAGATGGTCTCATCGCGCGTCTCCGTGTTGGTATGGTCGGCCATGGGTACGTCGTCAGCGACTTGCGGTTCGGCCACCGTGATGATAGTCGGGTCGGGCTGAGCTTCGTTAGCCCACGTTGGGCCCTTTTTCGTTCGGTTCTGCATTACTTTCATGTATTCATCGAGCTGAGAGTTGGACTCTGCTGGTGCCGATTTTTCAGCGGCCTTGGACTTGGGGAGTTTGTTGGAGACGGCATCGTCGTCGCCGGGGGATGGACCCAGCCGAGGTCGTTTATTCGGGCGTGGCTGAGGCGCATCCTTCGCACCCTAGATGCATGTTCAATGAGACATAGAGCAAGGACTGATAAGAAAGGAGACGAACCTCAATGACGTTCACGCTGATTCTCGTCGAATCAATAAATGTCCGATCAAAATACTCCTTCGCAGCCAACGCCTCCTTCTCAGTCTTATATCCAACAAACCCAAACCGGCGTGAAGTGCCGTCCTGCTTCAACGCGACCTTGAAATCAGTCAACGTCCCACCCGGACCGCCTTTCTGCTCAAAATGCTCGCGCAGCCTCGCCGGCGTCGCATACGCCGGCAAGTTCTTGATTATAAGCCGCGACATAATGAAGCTCGTCTAAGTAATTGTCAATGTCAGCCGCGAACCCACGAAGGAAGAGATAGAATTACCACAGACCTTGAGAGAAAAGCTCCAGTCGTCGAAAAAATAAAGATTTTTATAACAACACTGATCCCTCCAATCGAACTCCGCCACGGCCATCTCCGCGTCCTCTCCATCTCTTGGTGAAACACCACATCGACCAAATTGAAATTGTGGAACACGTCGATATGGCCTCCAACACCGTCTTCTCCACCGAAAAGAACCCCCGCGGCATCCCCAAAGCCCCCTTCGTCGTAAGCCCCCTCCCCCCGCGCGTCCAACGGCTTCCCCGGCTAACGATCACGATCTACAGGCGAACGTCGAAGAGTACCTCGGCGGCCCCGACGCCGAAGTCGAAGGCACGCTCAAAAACTTCCAGGATGCCCTAGCGTACGCTCCACCCCTCCCCTCCCCCGCCCCACTCCCTGCGCTGAAGCTAAAGTATTAAATCGAAAGGGTAGCAAGTACCGCTATATGGATGGCAATCTGACGCAACGGCGGCAGAGCCTGGAGGAGAAGATCCCTGATATCAAGAAGACGCTGGATATGGTCGAGTTCCTCCATGAGCGGCGGGTGAGTGGCTTGCTCGTTTTTGGGTCGCGTTTTTCGTGATTGATGGATTGGGGGCGTGTTAGGAAGGCAAAGGAAAGGCAGCGGAGGGTGAGGACGATCTAGACGACTTGGAGGACGAAGAAGGCTCTGCGAAGCTACTTAAGACGACGTTCGAGCTCAACGACACCCTCTTCGCCGAAGCAGAGCTCGAAGAGACAGACACAGTCTACCTATGGCTCGGCGTACGTCCCCCTCCTCCCATACCTCCTCCTCCCCCTAATGTATTCCCACTCAAAGGCAAACGTAATGTTATCATACAAAATACCCGTCGCGATCTCCCTCCTCAAGTCCAAACTCGACGCAGCCCAGACCAGTCTGGATAACACCATCGAGGACCTCGAGTTCCTGCGGGAGCAGCTGACGATAATGGAGGTCAACATGGCGAGGGTGTACAACTGGGACGTGAAGCGGAGACGGGAAAGGAGGGAGAGGGAAGAGGCGAAAAGTCCTGCTAAATCCAAGGACTGATTGCGCATTTGATCTAATATATGCTCGATGTATGCCCAGGGCCATGAAACGATATTGGCCTGCTGATAAACAGCAGGCCAGCAGACGACATACTCGATTAAATCCCAACTAAGTACTACTCGAGTCATGGGAGGTGATGGGGTGAAAGAAGAGGGAAAGAAGAATAGGTCATGATCATGATATGTATGGGCCACTCAAAGGTGACACGATGCCAAAAAGAAAAACAATGCCGATATGAGGTGGGGGAAAGGTACCGTGGAGATGGAAATGAGAATTGAAGTCTGTATGATCCATATGTAAGTAACGAGAAACCCCATCCCGCGTCTCCCCCACCCACCCAATCAACGACGACGCCTCACGAATGCGCCCCATCCCAACTCGCCCTCTTCCGCTTATTATCACTCCTCAACACCAAATCCTGCGGACACACCGCACTCTGCCCCCGATGATGACTCTGCGACCTTCCCAACCCCCCACCCCACCCCCACCCATCATACTCTTACTAGGCCCCACAACGCCACCCCCACCCATACCCAGGAACGACGCCACCCCATGCCTACTCCCACTCCCACCCCCATTCCCCGGGATATGCTGCCTCAAAGACGCCGGAATCCCCATCGACTTCAAGTTCACCCCCGCCCCCACCGAAGACGACGCAAGATCCAACGCCTGCTGCCCCTGCCCCACCCCCCTTCCAACGCCATGCTCCTCCTCCCCACCCGCCACGGGGTAATAATGCAGATCCAAGAACGACAAGTTCAAGTTATTCGACCCGTCCATCGGGCGCCATCCGTACGCGTCGTGCGATAGGGAGGGGAGGAGCATCTGTGTGGGGTAGGCCCGCACGGTCTGTGCCTGTGAGGTAGGCGAGACGGAGGAGGAGACCTTGTTGTCGGGTTGCGTCGGTTGTGTTTGCATCGCGCCCGCCGAGGCCTGTTCCTGTCCTTGGCTCCGTCCCTGACCCTGACCCTGCCCGAAATACTGCGCCCGCGAAGACATATCCGGCTGCGACATCGCGTGCGGCTGCAGCGGCCTCGCAGGGGACAGCTGTGCCCTAGCCTCAGACGGCGGCACTGATATCGAGCGCCCATGCGCCGAATGGTACCCAGGGAAGGTCGTAGACTCGGAGGAGCGGCGCATGCCGCGTGAGCGGAGGAGGGGGGTACCGGGGGGCGTGGCGTGCAGCTCCAGGTCGTGGTCGTGGTCATGGTCATGGTCGTGTGCGGAGAGGTCGACGAGGTCGTCCAGGCTGAAGCGGTCTCCTGAGGAGGAAGCGGAGGAGGAGGAGTGGGGGTCTTGTGGGTCCGCCTTCTGTCCTCGCTGCCGCCGGAGCGGATGACAGTGGTCCTGCTCCATCTCTACCCCCAGCCCACCCGAGTCGTCGGCCATGCCAGCATCAGCACCACCCGTATCATCCAACGTAATCCCCGTCAGCTCGATCTCATCAATCCCCGGAAGCGCCAGCTGCATAGGATGTATCCCCGTCGACTGTGAGATCCCCGACAGCCCCAGCCCCGAGAACGCAAAGTCCGAGCCATAGCCCCCGCTACCACCACCACCACTCGAAGGAAGATAATGCTGCATAGGATGCTGTGGCTGGTGCGTCCTCGCTCCGAATATAAGATCTCCCGCATAGTTCGAATGGTGCGTGAACCCCCTGAACCCGCTCGGCGGGAACATCTCATCCGAGAACGTCGAATGCGAGTTGCCCACGCCCGCCTCCGAGGAGAAGTCGTTCGGCATGAGAGTCGGAAGCAGATCGTACCGGTCCAACACCCCGTGGTTGAGGTTGTGAAAGGAGAACGGCGAGGCCGGGGAAAGCGCGTCGCCTGGGTAGGGCGGGGAGGAAGGGTGAGCGCCCCCGCCGCCGCTCCCGGGGTCGAGCCGTGGGTTGGCAGAGAACCAATCTTGCGTGCCCCAGGCGGACTTGCCGATCATACCGCCGAGGTGGTCGCTGCGCCGATGAAGGGAGGGGGAGTGGGAGGCGCTCATGAGGTAGTCGGCTGAGAGGTGGGAGGACGTCGGGGAGCCCGCTGCAGTTGACCACGCATGTGTAGAGTGCGTGGGTGTATTGACGCCCGAGGACCAGGTCTGCGACTGGCCGTCCATCTCGGTGGGGTAAAGTGAGGGTGGGCCGGGCATGAAGTCGGGGATTGCGAGGGGGTCGGAGAGTTGGTCGAAGGTGACCATTTCCATTTCGTCGTCGTCGGTGGAGAAGGATTCGGTGGAGAAGGGGAGGAACTTCTTGGACCGGGAGGAGGAGGTTGAGACGTTGTCGACGAAGACGGGGGTATGGGGCGTTTTGAACACCGAGTCGCCGTCTTCCTCCCCGGCAGAACTTTCGTCGTCCTCTGAACATGCTGTACTCTGCGGGACACTCTTGGTTCCGCCTCGAAGTAGACCCTGGCTGGTGTGTGCTCGCCGCCTACTTCGTACAGGCCCAGTCGTGGACATCGCCAGCTGGTCATCAGTAGCGGCGCGTACGGGGAGGGGTGGTCCATCTGCCAGCTGCTTTTTCTTTGACGCGTTGCGAGGCTTATACCCCGCTGCCTGATAAAGCTCGGGAAAGGCGTTCCTGAACCTGTCCCTCAAGTCTGTTGAGCGTCTTCCTTGTTCTCGGAAGACAGGGTCCTTGACGATAGTTGCCCAGATTGTGCCATGCTTCTCATACCCGGCTTTAAGCGCCCGATCCTCTTCCTCAGTGAACGGCCGGCGCTTCTTACTGCGCGTCTTTTCAAATAGTGATGAGCCATCAGGGAGGGTCGAGCGGACTTTGCTGGAGAGGTGTGTTCGGGCATTCGGGTAGTGTTCTTTGTATGCATCCGGGAAATATGTGCGGAAGCTGTTCCGTGTCAGCAGACAGCCAAAATATAAAAGATGGCCCGACGTACCGGTCTTTAAGATCCACGGGAGACCGATTGTCGAATTTCAGCGTAGGGTCGCTCAGTATAGTCTTCCAATTGCCCACTCCATGCTGTCATCACGTTGAACAACGAGCCCTGGTGTGAAGAAAAGTAGGAGGACTCACGCGATTGCAGCCCGAGACCAGCATCTTGGTTTCCTCGTCCGACCATTTCTTCCGTTGTTTCTTCTCTTGAAAGGGCTCACAGTCCGCCCCCGTGGCGAGCTTCCTCATTTTCCCCCGCTTCTCCGGTACCAGCCCAGCCGCCTCGGTCTCCGGTACGTGTGAATCGAGGCCTGTATCATCCCGGAAGTTCCACGCTTGAACCACGCGGGGCGAAGAGGGGAGTGCGAGGGAAACACGTCTTTGTTTGAGGGGTGATGCCGCTGCGAACGACGAGGAAGAGGCGGGAAAGGGGGCTTTGAAGGAGAAGGTCGATGCAGACGGAACTTGCAGTGTGGTGTCGGTGGCCCCCCTGGCCTCGAGTGAACCAGGTGTCATGTCTGACTACGGAACCGGCGTCGGTATCCGATAGAAAATGTGTGCAGAATGTCTGTGAATTTCGCAGGTGACCTCGGTGGCCAGCGAAGGTCGGAAATTAACGGCGAAGAGGTAGCAAAAGGTGCGCAATGCCGGAGCGTTTGTGAAGAGCTGAGAGTCAATCACAGCACTAGGTATGCTGCCCTCGACCACGTTGTCTCGGCGCCAATCTGGGGGCGCTCTGTGGCCGTGAATAGGGCTATGCTGCAAGACGAGCGAGAGAGGGATGGGCAAGGGGATGTGGGCACGTTGCAGACGCTCGTCGCTAATATGTCAGATATGCATGTCCCAATTAGGCAAACACGCGTTGTTGCATGCCACCTATGCCACCTTCCGATCACACTATCACAACAAAATCCTCTACAAGTGCGCGCGGGGGCTCAACGGTACAGCGAACGATGGCGGCAGCTCACAGCAGCAGTTACGATCGTCGTCATTCTCATTGGTAAATGATATGATATTCAGGATAAATGAAAAGAAGCGACATAGGAGATAACGGCGGAAAAAACGCCAACTCCTTCAGGCCTCAAGTCTTAAATTTACAGGACATATAGTGTGACATAATTACCAGGCGGGGGATCTTCGGACAGCGTGGTCGTTCATAGCACGGGTTGACTTCCAGTTCTTATCGATAAGCGATCGACTCATCTGCGTTCTCCGAAGTTCAGACACGAGTACAGCAAAGAGGCCTTCGAAGCGCCAGTTCGCATCTTGCGGAGACTGAAGAGGAAATGTTTCCGACACGCGACCAGGGTCGTCCAGCGGCTGTTAGGGAATCCATCTCTGTCCACTGTCGATGCTCAGTCAAGCGCGGAACAAGGAGCGCTCGACAGCTTGTTTACGCTCCAGGGACAATCTTGCTAGCCGGAGGATCTGACGCAGGTTGCAGCCTTCTTTGAAAAGGTCACGGGTCCGGGGTTTCATCTTTAAGCTTGATCCCATGAAGAGCCCATGCTCGGTCTCGGGCAGGTCGCTATGGATGAAGTCGATTCGATCTGGCTAATGTCAGGATGTACTCGGTACTCTCGGACCACCTTCATCCAGTGGCACGGTTCTGACGTCTAATGGCTGCCTCACGCGAGCGTCCGCCTCTGCAGCCTCTCGGAAAGCTGTGTTTCTCCAGGTGTGGGTGACAAAACTGTCGAATTGCCTAGCAATAGGAACAGATCAGGCAATAATACGGAGGGTTCCTCATGCATGGCACAACGGCAAACACGAATTGATCTTTTCAATCTTCCCTTGAGCGCCTTCCAAGGGGGTGAACCGAAAATTTAATCGCATGGAGCGGCGGCTTGAGTCAAGCCACTCGAGAGACAGCTTGACGTCTATCAGCCCAGGCATCTTCTGATGCCTGTGGATCTTCCGCTCGAATATTGAAGGCGACTGTAAGTGCCAAGGAATGACGAATTTGTTTCAACAATTACATACATACAGACCGTTCATACAGCTGAGCCACAAGTCCATGATCGCGAAACAATAGTACAGGAATCCCAGATGAAGGGGCAAGAAGGAGAGCCAATTTCACGCCATGGAAATCATCTACAATGCTCGTCAGGAATATCCCAGACGGCCCAATACCCCGAGAAAATACCCTGAAAAGCCTCGCTGTCAGCTTGCTTACTGAGATGAAAGGAGATTCGTACCCAGTAGGGACAGGCCATCGGGCGCTCGTACGTCTGACCGTTGATCGTAAGAGGAGTAGTGAGGCGTAACGTCTCGGCGTTTTCGCCACCATGTACGCCGCCCAATTTCGCCTCAATTCTCTGCAAAAGGGTCAATAGATTTGTCGAGCATGTTGAACATGATTAGAAACGTACGCGGAATCCCGAGTTCGGAGCGGTGCACCCCTGAATTTTCGGATGGTGAGTGTCATACATAGGTGTACGATGAAGTGCGATTCAACCAACCTTCTGATTCACAACTTCCCAGAACGCAGCGCAAACAGCTTCGTTGTCAGCCACCCAGCGACCATGTACGCTACCCCCCCAGCGCTGATCATCTCGGTCAGTCATGACAATACATCTCATCACGAAGGTAGACGCACCGCCTGCTCGCAAGTGATCGGTTTCTGGTAAGTGATGCCGTTGATCGTTATGGGAGTGGCCTTGCAAGCCTCAACCCCGTCGAGCGACCCCGAGAGGTTCGCGAGCCGCGCAGTATATGTCTTGCGCCCATTCGCAATGCAATGCTCGTCGCCGGTGACATCAACCCAGTACAGCCGCGCCAGCTCCCGCTCCCGCCTCTCCCTCTCTACCTTCTCCTTCAATTCTTCCTCAAATCTATCGATCTTCCGTTTCCACTCTGCCTCCTCGCGTCTGAAGTCCTCGATGCGCTGTTCTCGCCTCCAAGTAAGCTGAGCCTCCTGTCTCTTGTACTCATCTATGGCCCGCTCATGCCTTTGGAAGAGTGCAGCATCCCGTCGTTCGTAGTCCTTGATTATCTGTTCACGCTTCTCGATGAGGTCGTGTTCCTCCTGATTATATTTCTTGATCCGAGCATCCCACTCCTGCCTGATACGACGGCGGACTCGGGGATCAGCGGGGTCTGCAGCCACCATGCGATCGACTAGAGCTCCCAGAAATCCACAGAGAGGACCAAGGAGAACAAGTGCGGCGATGATTAGGACCACTTTCGTGCTAGAAGACTCTTGACGTTTCTTGTCATACCCGTGACCACTACAACGCCTATTTAACTGTTTTTCCAACGTATGTTCTGAATGTGCATATACCTGGAGGTGTGACGAGGAGTTGATGCATTTTTACTGTCGTTGGGCAGGAGAGGTGTACGTTCCCTGAAAGCCGAAAAACCACATCAGGCATGAGGTTAAATCGAACGGACTGTTACTTTACGTTGATCGATAGGAAGGGGCCGGTGATCTACAAGCCTTGCTCAGTTACCACAAGAAGATTATTTGGCGAACGCTACGCACTCCTCTCTTACCATCGCTGCTGCGCTTTGGAGATGGAACTCGAAGGCGAAGCAAAGTCTCAGGTCACAAAGGGGGATGCTGTTTATAACCATTTTGACAGGGCGTCAAAAGAACCACAGGGCGTGGTACAGCCCTGGCTGTAAGAGAACTTTGATTTCTTTTACCTAAAAGTATCATGCAAACGTCACCGACCGATCTTTGGCCTATTATGTGAAGACAGTCTTGTTTCGTGTAAAATTCTGAAACGCAAAGAGGTGTTTCATTAAGACGTCGCAGCAATGCTTGACAATTCCTTCGAGAGCACCCCACATTATGCTATTGACCGCCTGTATCTGACGACATGCCAGCACGTGTGCGATCGGACAGCTAATTCACTGCGGGGGTTGGGGCCTGTTCGATAGGCGTGTTTGGACGATGAATACCCTGCGCGAACCCAGCTAGGGCAAGCCTTGGGCCGCTCATACCTCTGGCCTTTGCTTGCGTATTCACGCACAATTTTCTCCAGGATGCAATATACCAAACTTCTTCACGATTCTCTGCAACAAGAAGTGAATGAAGAAAGAATGTCATAAATAATAATGAAAACTTACGCAGAATCCAGAGTGCGGGGCGCGCCTGGAGTCAGGTTGGACTCAGAGACGTCGCCAGGCATGAATCGCCCGGTATATATCCCTGGCACGTTTTGCTTCGTAACTTCCCAGGGGATGAAGGAGGACGTACGAGGTTGGCACAGCAGAGCTGCGTTGTGCTATATATTATCTCGTCTTGGCCAAGACCGTGGAGAGTAGAAACGACAAGTAATCGAATCAGAACCGATTCGCGATCCAAGTCTCTTCCGACCCCCAAGACAACATGAACAATGTCCAACAACGGCGAACGTGCGTACATAGAGTGATGCCAAACCAAAGGTAGATGGGGAGGCTAGTTCAGGACTAAGGGTCGTTCGTATACATCGGCTGTTTCTGTCCCGCATTCCAGGGCTCGTTAGGCCGTGCATTGGCCCGAAGAAGTGAGAGAAATGCGTGGATACTTGGTGACATATGTAAGGTTCGGCTTTGTTGCTGAGGCTTGTCCTTCTTAAGGCGGTCGTAAAAAGAGTCCAGTATCCCTATAATCAGACATGTTCTTTTCGTCGATCATCTGTCGGGCTAGAGGTTCCAAAAAGGGTTCAAAATCCATGGTGATTGGTCTGAACAAGAAAAAGACTATGATAGGCATACCTTGTGGTCGCCCAAACTATGTTGGTGGCTGAGATAGAGTCAAACGGATAAGTCTCGACATACTTTCCAAGCAGAGAGCGCATAGGGCTCGAGGCTTGAGAAGACTTCAACGAGGAAGTTGGCAGAAGGCAGTGCAAGGCAGTACTACTACTTGGGCAAAATTTGCGTGACGTCAACATCACATGCACCCATACTCTATACCCTTCGCGCCGCCCCCTGTTATGACACCACTGACAGTGACACGGCCCCATAGACACGCGTCATGTATCAAGGACTTGAGCTTCCTCGTCATCGCAGAAACTCTTATATAGACCCTTCCCTGACCCTGTTACGACTTAAATCAACAATCTTTCCCATCTTCACAAGTTACAAAATCCCAACAACACTTTCACGAACCTAAACCTTTATTTCATCCCCACTAGACATCATGGTGAGGCATCCGAACCATGTATACGAACTGCTCAATGATCTGATGACAAAATCCAGGGTTCTATATTCTCTGCCATCGGAAACGGTATCAATGCTGTCATCAGTGCGATCGCTGCTGTCATTATGGCCATCGTCGGCGCAATAACAGCTGTAAGTATTTTTCAGCTATACCACGACATTCGGAAAGCTCAACGCCCGTTTGATTTACAGGTCATCGTCACAATATTTGACGTAATCGGAGACATTCTTTGCTGCAGATGCTGTGGCTCGCGGAGACGAACAGGGCGCGCTTTCAGTGGCCGCAGACGAATGGCAAGAAGCTATTAATATGCACGTTCACGATTCGACGCAACTTACGATTTTATACCCCTCACAATCCATGGACTCGCAATCACGGCATCACACTAATTACTCTATGTATCCCTATACCCGCTATCTATAGCGTAACTTCATTTTGATCTATTCAGTTCCACCACCCAGTGTGTTCGAAATGTAGTTGAAGATCCTCGAGTCAGAAAATCGATTCTACGGGGGTGAGAATTTCTTTGTGGATATGTAAAGGTGGATCGTGAATCCTCCCGTGCATTCCTCTAGAGCCTAGAGGAACGGGCGGAATGCATCCATCTCAAGAGTAGTCTAAGAGCCAGGTGCCCGAGACTGGTCAACCTTTGCCGACGCTCTTCTTGTCTATGCCTCTCCGAGACGAAGCGAATGATCCCCAATCCATGACACGAAGGTAAATAGGGCAAGCACATATCAACGATAACCTGAGGTACGTCGGTAGAGAGTAAGAATTCCACTCGGATGGTGAAGCTCGAGAGACGAAACTTTGTGGCCGCATTGGCGAGAAGACTGTCGAGATCTATCCAGTCGCTAGCAAAGCTATTCATCAGAGTGGACATGAAGAGCCCTAATTTAACCTCCCGGAGCTGAGTTCGCAGCGTGTGCGTTGCGAGAATATCGTGGAGGAGTTTTGGCGAGCCGTTGCAGAGCAATTCCAAGGACCGTAGGTCAGCGTTCCGGCTGAGGTTAATATGTTCGGCTTTACCATACATTAGCGAACTGTTCGGTGAAAAGCAGTAGTACGAACCTGCCCGGTCAGCATGCCACAGGACAATCGTGAGGTATCGCAGAGAAGTGCCTAGTGCCCGTATAGCAGCGCCAACGTGTTTTAGGTGTTCTTCATGAGGCTGATCTATACGAAGTCTGGATAGGGTTGGTAACGGGTCTAATGACGTGAACCAGGCTAGGAATGTGTCCAGCGACGATAAATCGATGCTTAAAGTGTGCCACCCCCGTGGTGGCGATATTCGTGCAGAAGGTTCCGTCTCCTTTAACCATGAGCAGCCAACCAACATCACAGTCTGAATACGGGGAAAAGAGCAAAGCAGATTGGCCAGCACATCGAACGCCGCAAAACGGGTGTTGCGCAATTCCAGGTGGGTAATCAGCGTAAAAGCGGCTGAGAGTCTATACTGCATCCCCTGGTTTATCTCTGATCGCATAATGTACAGTGAGGTGATGGATGGGAAGAGGTCGATCTCATGTGGGAGAGAGTACGCGTAGAAGTTCAGCAGTAGGTTGCGAGTGTATGGTGAGAAGATGGACGCGATGTCGACGGCGTCGATGATGAGGTCGTACGGGCTGATGGAGAAGTCGGCCATGAGGTGAGATCTGCTGCGCGAGAGCCATGCCTTGCACATTACACTGCAGGTAGCGAGTGCCGTACGATCGTCGCGCAGGTGATCGATGATTACATCGACGAGTTCTTGGGGAAGTGTCGGGATCGGCATCTGGAAGGCCGCGTTAAAGAGCTCGACGATAGTATACTGCGTGGCAGAAGAATGTGGCTAATCTTCAAGTTAGGCCTGAGCTGTTCTGTACGTAGTCAATGAGATGAGCCAAGGTTCAGTGAAGCTCGCTTTGGGACTGTTTGATGGCGGACAGTGTGGGTAAAAATTGTCTAGGGCCGGGTAACGCGCGTCTTGAGAACAATTAGCATCTCTCGCAAATTTTCATCGTCTCTGCGACTGCAGAGGCTTGCAGAGGTTGCCCGTGTCGGTTCCTGAAATTTCAACTATCCCAAAGACGATTATCACGATGCATCCTTGCCTTGCCATTCCCGATCTGCAGTCGCGTATTTTCGAACACTTCCCCACTGTACACAGGATTACGCTTGAACCGGAGTCAGATTCCATGCGTACTCTTGCACACCTCGCCAGAACGTGCCGAGCTTTCACCGGTGCACCCCTTTCGTCAACTCTGAGGTTTCCCTCGCTGAATGTTGTGTGCCGGTCGTGATTCAGAGCCTGCTCTCACTGTTTTATGGCGCAATCAAGCGACATTGGGGCCCCTGGTAGAAGTTATGCCGTGCCGCATATTGGGCCGGAAAAGTGGCCAACGCAAAGTAGTACGTTAACCCCGCAAAAGGTTGATTACTTAGTGTTCAATTGTTCATCAGAGATTCATACGCCCCCCAGGAGACGCAGATTGGGCAAGGTTCGAGTATTATGCACGGAAAATCCGTGCTTTCGGCTCCTATCACCATAAGCATAGTCTGCCCATTCACAATGAGGTGATGATGATGCTCGCGAGCTATCGTCCAGCTCGTTGTATACTCCCCAATCTACGAGAGATTACTCTTCAAATGAGCGACTCTGAGGATGAACTCTCCCTCCTCTTCGCGCAGTGTCTCCTTAGCAGCACTATTCAACATGTATGGCTCATAATCGATGAAGAACGCCATGCGAGCCCTACCCTGATCTCAGCTATACGTCGCAACTGTCCCAATATCCAGCAGCTTAGCCTCAAGTTGTCCGCTCCACGCCATTCCACAGTTGTCCTTGCTTTGAATGACTTAATGTGCACCTTGCCACGTCTTCAAACCCTTATTGCACCTCTCCCCATACCAATGGACACACTGCTCCACCTCAGCATGCTGCCCTCACTGGGAACGCTTCATATGGAAGGAATAGTTTTCAACGGTTCCCAAACCATCGAACTCCTTGCGTCGCAGGATAATTGCTTTGCTCGGCTTCACAGTCTCCTTTTCTCTGTGTCATCGCTCGAGGAACCCACCCTTGTGATGAATGCAGTACATCGCCCACTGTCGAAGTTGGGGGTTCAGCTAAGCCAAATCCCAGCTTCAATTCAAGCAAATAACTTCATTACCGCCATCACACGACACCCCTGCCGCAACTCTTTGAGGCACCTCAACATATCCACAAACCCCCCCATACTTGATACAGAGCATTCTGACGACATCACCAACATTCACGCTCTCTTCCTCCTTCCAGGGATTGAAAGCCTCGAGCTTAATTGTAGGCCATTCGCCGCTGCTGTGGACGATGCCTGGCTTGCCACGGCGGCTGCGACATGGCCACGTCTATCAACTCTCATGATCCACTCAAAGACAAAATCGACACTCGCAGGGCTTATGCCATTGGTCAGACGCTGTCCTCTTGAATACATCAGCATTAGTGCAGTCTGGGCGCCCTTCAATCTGCGATGTCTCGACCCAGTTGTCGGAAACACCCTGGTCGAGAGCATTTTGATGTTTAAGTCAACTATCGAAGGGGATGTATTAGCCGTCCTGCGATGTCTGTTAGCCATGTTCCCGAGGTTAACCCGGGTCAGCCAAACAGGGGGCCGTGAGGGAGCCACGCGGTGGGCTGAGCTGCAACGATCGCTCGATAGGAGCCTCCAATGCTAAGAAGCCTATGAATTGAGTGCAGCATGGACAATATCTTTACGGGAAGCAGCCTTTGGAATACCTTATCATTCGAACCAAGTACGTGAATCGTAAGCCAGACAAATAGGATGGAGTGTACGTTTAAGTCCCCACTGGGTTAGACACTCTTGGTGCGAGAGCACAACAGCCACAACGAGCATGCACAGGCGGTGGGAGCATAAATGCAGGTTCTGAGAGGATACACACCACACACCTCAAAATGGCCGTTCGCAGTGATATAGACGAATAGAAGGATTAGAACGTTGAATTTCTGAGGGACGACTGCCTCAGATCGTTTATGCCAGCTAAATTGTTTCCAACATTCGATGTCCGGGTAAACACATTACATTCGTCCAAGAATCCCCAGCAGGACGCGCACATCCATCTTCCTATAAAGAAAATGAGCTCACACCCCGCACTCAAATTTCCAAAAGCGCTTACCCTCCCGCCAACCACATACCTCATGCCTAACTCGAGATATCCTCCCCCCACGAGCGCAGCGCTATCGGGCCCTTCATCCTCTTCCTAACACCCAACGCCCGCTCGCGCTCCGACACAAACTTCACCATCCCCTTCACACCAGCCAGCGGCATGAAGCGCCCTTCCACCGTCGCTTGATCCACGCCCGAAATGAGGCTATGCGCGTATATACGAAGCGTTATACTCTTTAGCCAGCGCGACCCAGCGACGAGGTGGTCGAGCTGGCTCCAGTCGAGGAGATCGAGGTTGGGGATGTTGCTTTTGCCCTCGTAGATGGTTAGTGTGAGATCCTCGAGGGCTGCGTTCCGAGCCTGGGTGTGCGGAAAGATGAGGCGGTGGAGGAGTTTGGGCCAACCGTTGATGAGCGTGAAGGAACGGAGGTTGGGGTTGTGGCTGAGATCGAGGCTGTCGGTGAGGAGATCTGAGGGGTGAGGGTATGGTTAGCGAAGGTTTGGCGGCGAAAGGAGGAAAGGAGGACCTGTGCTTCTGTGATCCCTGAGATCAAGTGTCAGGTGCTGGAGAGAATTACCAAGACTCTTGATAGCCGTTCCAACAGACGCCATGTGAGGTTCTCCGATGCCGCAGAGCCGCATGGTGGTCAGTGGAGGTAGGGATTCGAGCGTGTTAAACCAATCGAGGAAGATGTGGAGCCACGAAGAGAGGATATTCAGGGTATGCAAGTGTGGAGGCAGACAGAGGCCGGGCGCGAGTTGTTCCGACTCTTCTTTCCACAGACCTGCGAAGACAGTCAGGGTCTCCAACGCAGTACAACGACAGATGGTTTGGAACATCTGCTCGAACGAGTCGAATGTGACTTGGTTCAATTCCAGCAAGGTGATATTTGAGAAGAGAAGTGGTATCTGGGTGACCATATCTGCGGTAGGCGTTGATACACGTAGGTAGAACGAGGTGATGGAAGAAAAGTGTTGAATTCCGGGTGGGAGGATGTTTGTGCCGGCCAGCATGAGTCTCCGTGTGGCCACCGCAAAAGTTGAAGGCTGCGGCAAAGAGTGTATATCATCGAAACGTCGATAGTCGAGGAGAACGTCCGCGAAGAGGTGGTACCGGCTGCATGCCAGCCATGCCTTACAAGCGAGACAGCATGCGCAGAGAGCGGCCCGATCGTCATGCAAGTGGTCGATGATATAGTCGATGAGCTCGTGCGGAAGCATCACATTGTGCATTGCAGACCGTGGCCTCAGGCTTCGCTGGTGACTAGGTGTAAAGTTTACGTCGTCTACGCGTGGGCGAAGATGGTGGGTGAAGAGAAGAGCGTAGCTGTGCAACCATTGAGCTGACTGATGGCCAGTATTTGAGGTTCTGCGTGACGCGGTTATTAACACCGACTCGGACGCGACCCGTCAATCAAGCCGCCCCTTGGTCGCCCCTGTACATGTCTGAGCAATCCAGTTAATGTAGTAAGTAACCGTGCTAATCAAGTACCTCAGAGCGATTAAAGTGGACTGCAAGATCGATTGAAGCTGGCCGTAGGCTGCAGTCTCGGCGAGCGAGGTGGATGAAGAGGACTGCAGCCAAACTGCAGCATGATTTCAGGAAGACGGATCTTGCATCAGTGCACGCGCTCGCGTCGGGCTGTTGATCCTTGTTAACTTTAAAGGCTCTCCTCGTCCTCGTCCACGTGCGGGTGACGCAATTACCAATTCCAGATGTTCTTGGTAACAAGTGACAGCAAGTTTGCTTGCCTGCTTTCTTCATGCAACCACCATCTCCCCTTTTACTCCCCATCCACTGTTAGACATGGCGACGAGAACGTCGGCCGTCCACACAACTCTACCTCTTCGTCGAAGAGGGAACGGACTCGACAGAAGGGGACCGACGACTCATGCGATCACCCTGAACAGGAGCTCCGGCAGCCTCACCTCGTCCAATTCGACAAAGGACTTCTCCGTTGCGTCTGATGTCGAGGAAACTCCATTCGAAAGGGATAAACCTAGACAACCGGTGACGTCAGACGACGGATCCGAAACCGAACGGAGTGAGGACGAGAGTGAAGGCGAGAATCAGAACGAGAACGCGCACGCGCCGGACACCCACAATACACGCAGAAAGGATCCCCCGCTCGCATCCATAGACACGTCTCATTTATCGCCGAATGACCGCTCCAGATCCAGCCCCGATTCGCCCAAATCGCGCGCGTGGTACGAGTTTGACCTTGCTGTTGTCGTGGCCCTCGTCTCGCCCATCGGAAATTGGCTCACAGGCGGAGACTACATCAAGAACGTATTACTTATCATCCTTCTCATTTTCTACCTGCATCAAATCATCGAAAGTCTGTCCTCCTAATTTTTCACCAATTTTAACTCTGACGTCAACCTTCAGTCCCATGGGAGCTTTACCGCAAAGC
This sequence comes from Lyophyllum atratum, assembly GCA_014905825.1. Classification (NCBI taxonomy): domain Eukaryota; kingdom Fungi; phylum Basidiomycota; class Agaricomycetes; order Agaricales; family Lyophyllaceae; genus Lyophyllum; species Lyophyllum atratum. The sequence goes on from JACGCN010000049.1 coordinate 315,112, forward strand.
CCGACCCCGCCGACGTGCCCCAGAATTTCCTCCTTCCAACGCAGAAGACAGATACAAGGATGTTGCCAGCTCCGAGCTCAGGATGCTCGAATTTTTCTTTCTTGGCATGACCGCTCTCTCGCCCTTCTTCGGAGCCATGTTCCTGCGTTACGCCACCGCCGCCGTCATTGGAGAAGAATCCGTCTCCTGGTTCAGCACGGCACTATTTGTGCTCGCGACGGGCATGCGCCCGTGGGCGCACGTCATCGACCGCTTCCAGCAGCGCACCGAAGACCTGCACGACGTCATACACTACCCCTCTCCTAATCTCACCGCCGAGGACGTGCACGTGCAAATGGCCGAGATGATCAAGCGCGTGGAGCACCTAGAAACGGCGCTTACGAAGGCGAAGGAGCGGCTCATCGACGCCACGGAGGAGGTGTACGAGTATGTTGACGAAGCGGTCACCGCGGTCGACCGTACGGTCAAGAGGCACGAGAGGAAGTATGACAAGCAGGAGGCGAAAGTGAATGAGATGGAGCAGACGCTGGAGGGTCTCAAGGGGAAGGGGAAGCAGAAGGCAGGGCCGACGATCGCGCACGCACCCGCCGCCACGCCCTCGCTGCTGGCCAGCATCCTCCCCGCATGGATGTTCACCGCCCCGCCCCAACGAAGCCTGTACGCCTCCCCCCATCACTCACCGAAGCACACTCTCCGCTCGTTCCCGTCGGCGTCCTCTATACACCTTGAGACGATTCCCGAGGAAGAAACAACGAAATACCCAGTCCTCGCTCAGCCCCTGAACCTCACCTCGCTCGTGCTCTCCCGCGTCGGATATCTCGCTACGATGCCCCTCCGCGCTGTCGTCCGTATGGTCCTCCGCAGATATTAGGCCTGGTTTCCCTGTTCTCCTTCTCCTGCTCTCGCTCCAGCCTCCCAAACACGATTGTTACCACGGCTCGCATTGCATTTTATCCCCCCTCACACCATTATCGTGAATCATTCCTGAACCTTCGCATTTGGCATCCCATGTTGTACTTTTTCCCGTGTCGGGCATTAACTTTATAGCATTGATACTTTATATTGAGCTCGACGTGGACTATGTAGCTTCCTTGTACTTCACCTCCTGTATTCTATATTAATACCGCCCACCTCGGTATCGGCAGGTTTGGACGTCATGGCCTCGAAACACGTCACCCTCTTAACATCGTCATGCTGTGGTTGTGCGCAGTGAGGCTTATCTGAGTCTCTATCCGATGTCGCGACTCACGATCTCCTGTTCCATGGCGATAGACTGCACTATTACATCGTATCTGTTCCGTTATGACATCGAACGGGTCGTGAACCGGCGCCGATTGATATCAAGAAAGTCAAGAATTCGAAGCGAGAAACAGAGTCGCCCGGTAATACTTACTCTCGACATTCCAGCGACTCCGCTCAGCTATGGAGCCGTATGTACACGCATCGTGCGGGAAAAGTGGGTGCATGAACTTCTCTTTCGCCTCAGGGCAGTGTTGTTGGTTGAGAAAATCAAGATGATCATCCAACATCAAGATCTCGTCAGAGTTTAGCAGACGTTGCGCACGTTAGGTGCTTCGTCGAATCGAAGAAGCCTCTTCACCCCTCTCGATTCCCGATTGTCCTGCTGCCCCACCTCTAGGATTCGGAAGGCTGACCGCTCGCATTCCCCATACGAATCCTGGTTGTCCTCTCTCCGATAACATATCAATGGATAATACACCGCTCTCGTTCTGGATAGTAATCTGTTGAATCCCAAAAAAAGTGCCAATCTTCCTAGGCTTCGCTATCTCGATTGCCTATCGTTCAGTCTCGCAGTCTCAGAGCTATCATGGTCACATCAAGACATCGTCCTCCCCAGGGGCCTCCCTCTCAATGACGCCGACGGGCCTGGAGTCATCGCAACACCAAATTTCGATGCAAACTGTGGCTGAAAGCCTTCGGCACTATCGCAAAATCAAGGAACACCTGTGTCGAGGGGAAACATACTTGAGATGCTGGGGCCGAGACCAGCCTCCCAGAGAAGGACACGAACGTCCGAGGATGTCGATGAACGCCGCGCCCAGTCATTTGCTTATGTACTATGACGCAGCCACGGCTCCCATGCCGAAGTTTCAAGCCGTTTGGCCCAAGTTTGGCCTTGTGTACTTGCAAAGCTCGCGGTAATCTAATCACAAGGCTTGTGATGACTGGAACGCCCATCTTCTCCGAGTCACAAATCCACCTCCACTTAGGAATTGCACAGGATTCCATCAGCAGTAAGCTAACGTGCTTATAACTTTGTAACTCAGCATGTCTTTCCCAGTACTGCCTCGGGAGCTCATCGATATGGTCATCGACTACCTGCATCACGATCAGCCGACTCTCATGGCTTGCTGTCTTGTGTGCAAGGCATGGATACCTTCAAGTCGATACCATCTACTCTCCGACATCCGGTTAGATTATTTGACAGCGGACAGAATTCTCTGCGCACCACAGCTACCATCCGTCGCTGGGTTCATCCGCAGGTTAATGATTTGCGACATGTATCCTCTCCCACCAGGGATTGAGGTGTTCTCGTCAATTACGTCTTTATACATCTACGGGTGCCTTCCTTACGCGCAGATGCGCGTCATTCTCTTATCCATGTTTCCCATGCTCACTTATTTGGAACTTCATGGCCTCAAATTCAAGAGCTTCGGTGAAATGGTCGAATTCTTCTGCTCCTTCCCCCGGATCAAGACCTTGACGCTGTCCTGCACCTGGGAGAATGACAAGGACTCTTCCCTTCACGCGTATCCCTCTTCGACGATACGTACGTTGAATATAAGGGCTGGGTCACATGCACTCTTGCCCTGGCTTACGCATTCGATGCCACCGCAACTTTCTACGCTTCGGATATTCAGGCTCTCGGCAAAACATGTATTGCCCCTCCAAGCTGCTTTAAAGGCTTTAGGTGGCTCTCTTCACCGCCTTGAACTTGGTTTGTGCTCTTGGATGGAAGCAGGTCTGCCAAAGCACCTCCCAATCTGGGCAAAACTGATATGTACCTTTCAGATTCCTTCGTAGGCAAGATCAACCTCCATCATAATCTCGCTCTTCGGTACTTTATGCTCCACAACGCGTCGTCGACTCTATTCCAATCCGTTCTACAAGTTCTAATACGGGATACTTCGGTCACCGAAGCCCATCTCATAAGTAGTTACGGGGGCAAGATTCCTCGTCCAGACCTCCCTCCTTGGTCTGTGCTTGACCACTCGATCGCCAACCCTGCGATAAATCACCATCTATCCCATGTGATCGTTCGCCTTGACGTGATGCGTCACGACTTAAGGGATCGAATCATCAATGAGGTTAGAAGCTGGCTGCCGTTGTGCGCTGCGAGTGGAATTCTTCAATTTAGGTCCGAAAAGAAAACGGTGGCCTCGATGAGAGAGTGGTTGACAGGGCCTATCTCATCCCGTTCCTGGGGGGATACACTCGTCTATTGAGTTCATACTTAGTAGCTGGTGAGAAATCCCTGACATAAAATTCGCGAGTTAGTGACTTTCTATCCTAGGCCCCGAAAATCTGTTCAGGAGTGCGCGACGATGCCATGTCCTCTTACGGTGTTCGACCAGTTCGCCCGTCATTCTCAAATTCCCACACAGCGGCAGAAATAGAAGAAGTTACGAATTCAGAGAAGACTAGAGCATGCAATCTATCGCGAACTTGGGGGACGAACACTCCAGTCGAAGAAGTTGAGTTGCCGCCCTCATTCACCGTGACGATGTGACCCATTTTGAGCCTTTCGCTCAGAATACAACCAGTCGCATGACACCCGAATGACATCGTACCTTTGAATTTGGACCCGCAGCGTCCCTGAATCAGGTGTTCAAAGCAATGGACATGAAGGATTTGCATGGACGACGCGGACAAGCAGGCGCTTCTTGAAAGTAAACTGCACAGCCACCACACCTATTTTCCCAAAAGGGTAACCTCATACTATCATCCATTTCTAGACCGGCACTCCACCCATCCACCCACCGCATCCAGACCTTGATATTTCCGCATTTGCGCGTCCCCTTGTCCCTGCCTTATTATTTTTGCATTTTCGCCCTGCTTTCCCCTCATCCTCGGGCCGTTTACAGTGACTCACGACCCGACGCGCTACCTTTCCCTTGTTTCCAAACAGGCAGCACACTTGTCTCGTTGTCCACCTGCCCAAAGTCCTTGAAATCGTTGCCCCCCGGCTCTACGCAAGTGCTCAACACGCAGCCTATCCACTTCTAGCAAGCGGCTCTTGTTTAATTTTCTTCTAATATGACGCTTCCGTCCTATGCCCAGGATATCACCGTTTCGTTCTATCCTCTCTCTGATTATCTCCCCTGCCTCGTCTCTTGGTTAAGACGTCGTGACAGGGTGTTTTAGTTAACATGCGTTCAGATCTGCCTGCCGTCTCTTTTGTCTGTGCCGCTCTGCTCGCTGTGTTCATCCCTGTCGCCCGCGTTCGCTGTAACGTTCCAAACTTGGCCATCGTCGCGTGGCTCGTAGGGTGCAACCTTGTGCACGGAATTAATGCTATTATCTGGGCCGATAACGTCGATATTCGCGCACCAGTCTGGTGTGATATCGGTATGTTTCGTCTCGTTCCTTTCGTAAGACAGTTTTACTGACTTCGCGTTTATTTAAGTAACGAAACTCCTGCTGGGCGCTTCAGTCGCCCTTCCCGGAGCATGCCTCTGTATTTCACGCGGCCTTGAGCTCGCATCGTCGAGTAGACCCATCGCCAACGACCCGAAAAGTCAGACACGCCGCATCTTACTCGAATTTATATTATGCTATATTGTTCCTTTATTGTACATGGCACTTCGTACGTCTCTCTGAATACTCTCCGCCGACACTCTTCTCATGACATGAATAGACTTTGTATCTCAGGATCACCGGTTTGATCTTATCCAGGACTATGGTTGCTCCGCGTCTGTCCACCCTTCCACTCTAGGATTGACTATCATGTGGTTGCCTCCCATTATTCTATGTTTTGCGTCTTTCGTCCTTGCGGGTATGCTTCGATCTTCAATCTTCTGAATTGCGTTGCCGTTCTCATTCTTTACACTAGGTATCGCGATCCATCATTCCTTCAGGCGCCCCGCGGCCACTTTCTCTGTCCACCTTGAATCACGTTCTCCTCTCACTTCTTCCCTCTTTGTTCGTCGCGTCACGGTATCGATTACTACCACATGTCTACTCTTCGTGGTCAGCCTTTTCTCGGTGTTTTCTGTCTCTGGATTTCGCCCGTGGGTGTCCTGGTCTTCCGTCCACGCGAGCATGACGGTCGTCGATGTCATTCAATCTCGCGATGATATCAAGAGCATACAGTTAACCTGGTGGGGCATACCCGCGGTATCGATCGTGTACATCATCCTTTCGTTTACGATCGGTCAAGAGGCTCGAGATTCTTTCAAATGGATCCGAGGACGTGTACGACAGATACGAAAGTGGCGCCCCCGCCCACTTTCTCTGTTACCAACCCAGTAAGTCCTGCATCTGCGTGACCGTCGCCGATAAACAATTGACGTCATCGTCAGTGTCAACAAGACGGAAACGGAGATGGCATCGCGCTCACAGCTGAGCACCCCCCGTCCCAAACCTCAAGCTCTTGATTTCAAATCAGGCTGGGATGATATGCTCGATACGGACTCGAAGAAATCGAAGCCTTGGTTGCCCGAGCGGAAATCTCCCAGTTCTATCAGAACCACTTCGCCTAGTCCTAGCCGGGACGTGACACCGAGTCCCAGTCCCACTACTGCCTCGCCCACAGTGTGTGGCGACGACGATGCTTTCATCGTTTCCACGCTGGACTACTTAGGATCTCCTGTGGCCAAGACACTTGGAATAACTCCTCCGGCCCTTCTCATATCTCCACCTCCGGTCTTTCTATTCCCACGTAAAGCCACGCTCGACGCGATGACTTCTCCCACCACCCCCCGAAGCTTGCGCAACGCGCCCCCATCTCCTCGCCGAGTTCCAACTGATGTCGAATCAAAGATCTCCTCCGTCTCCGATGCATCATGGCCGCAACCACCGCCATCGCCCCTCAAGCTCGTCGATACCGCATCGAAGTTTCGCTCCAGCTCGCCTATGGATTCAGCTGATCTCGCCTTTGGATACCCGCTTCACCCTTCTTTCACCCCACCTCGTCACCACTCGAAGCCATTTGAGGGCTCCTCCATCTCTTCTTTGTCGTCCATTTACTCTATCCCTGCCTTAACTCAGACGAGGCTTAAGCGCCCGAGTGTCAAGAGTCTAAAGAAGAGCTTGAGTAATGAGAAGGTTCAAGTCCGTGGATATGCCCCCGGTGATGTCATTTATATGACCGTGGTGAAGGAAGTTGCTTGATATGCTCCCATCCACTCTACATCTCACTATTATATCTCCTCGAGCTCTCCATGTTTTGAAGTCTTGAGTGCTTCTTGTGCATTTCGATTTCGCTTTCCAGTAGTTTTCTTCTGTATTTACACCAGTCCTTCCACGTTCACTGTAGCAAATTCCTCGATGTTTCATCCTCAAATGTAGCTATCTTACATGTATTTTAGCCTGTCACAAACGACCATGCTCATTCTATATTTCGCACCGGTTTCACGCTGGTCCGTGCGCCACATCAAGTTTCTATTGTGATTATGTAATCCATCACCAAGTTGATTCTCCTCCTCGCGGAAGACAATAGAGACAATAGAGCTCGGCTATATATCTCGACATAAAGCTACATCTGTGGAGGATGACCTGTTAGTTCTTCCCTCCTGTCATCTACTGCTTCGTCGTTATGTTGGACCTTTTCCCAGAGGCAAGAAGGATGCCTCGGTTGTTAGTGGCAGGGATATCGGGGTTGGGTCAAGGGTAACCTGGTGCGTTCATCTGAAATGTATATCTGGCTCAACTAATCTGAGGCAACTCCTTTCATGATAGAGGCTCTGCGTTGCTTGCGATGTCATGGCCACCACCTTGTATCTCGATCGAGCTATTGAAGGACCAACATGATCCTTGCCGAATTCGAATCGGCCTTCATTGTACTCATCATTGTATCTCCCGGATACCGCATGTCTATCGACTCTTGAAGCTGAAGGTTGACGACCTTGTTTTCTGAAGAGATTGTGGACGCGTCGGGATCACGTGCTCGCCATATCTTCTCCATTCCAGTTTGCCCTTGGGATCTTTGCTCCATCTCCCTGCACTTTTCTGATCGTCTTTCCACTATCTCACACGTTCTCTCGTCCCTACGGCTTTCGGGAAGGCGAGATGGCATGGCGGCGTGGCAGCTGATCATTCCGTTTTGGCCAACACAAGTTAACGACCAAAAGGGGATGCCTTGACGAACACTCAATTTTAGCGAACACAAACTGATGTCCATTTTGGGCGGGTCCGCTGGACGTTATTAAAACAAACATCTTCCCGGAGACAAGGGGATCACCAAAACCGTGTACAAGGAGGAAAAATCGGAGCAATGCTCTTAAACCTGGAGGAACGAAGAAATCAATCATCGTTCTCAGCCAATTCTACCTTCGTGTACTCAGGAGCTGTTCCCGAGTCTTGAAGAGCTGTCCCGAGCACAACTCCATCATGTCCATCCCCAACGAAGTGATCACTGCGTTTTCCTTCCTTGGATTCATCCTGTGCTGCATTCCTTTTCCCTGGCACTTGGAAGGTGATTAGACTTCAAAGCATCCGCTTTTTGATCTGGTAACTCATGTTCTTCCTTCAGCATGGAACACCGGGACATGTCTGTACATGGCTTGGGCTGGCCTGGCTTGCCTAAACCAGGCTATCAACTCTGTCATTTGGAACGGCAACGCCATTAATTGGGCTCCGGTATGGTGTGATATCTGTAAGTCGCGCTCCGCTGTACATCATCTATAATTTTACTTACCTTAATTCAGCTGCACGCTTCCTCGTCGGTGTTGCCGTCGCGATCCCCGCCGCCTCCCTCTGTATCAACCGCCGACTGTACCATATCGCCTCAGTGCGATCGGTCACTGTCACCAAGGCTGAGAAACGCCGCGCGATCATGGTCGATCTGGCAATCGGTCTAGGTCTTCCTATCCTGGAGATGATTCTTCGTATGTGACTTCTCCTCTAGTTTTGGCTATGAGCTTACGTTTTCCTCGCAGAGTATATTCCTCAAGGTCATCGCTTCAATATCTTCGGTGATGTTGGTTGCTTCCCCTTCACCTACAATACCCCCGTTGGCATCGCCCTCGTCTCTGTTCCGCCTGTCCTCATCGGCTGCGTCTCTGCCGTCTACTCAATCCTGAGCATTCGTGCCTTTGCCAGAAGCCGCGCTCAATTCAAGGAGTTGCTATCGGGGCAAAGCAACCTCAGCACCAACCGATACCTCCGTCTCATGATGCTCGCCGGCATCGAGACTGCCCTCACGATCCCTCTCGGTATCCTCGCCATCGTCGAGAACTGCACTGTCGGTTACGTTTCACCCTGGAAGGGATGGGCAGATACCCATTGGGGCTTTTCGCGTGTTGACCAGATCCCTTCCATCCTTTGGCGCTCGAACCCTGAGTTGGAACGGTCCCTCGAGATGACCAGGTTCTTCATCATCATTTGTGCCCTCGTCTTCTTCGGCTTCTTCGGTTTCGCGGAGGAGGCGCGTAAAAACTATCGCTCCGCCGTCCAGTCTGTAGCCAAGGTCGTTGGGGTTTCCACTGGCTCTTCCAGCTTCGGTATCTTCAGCTCTACTGGGTTAGTGCCATTGTCTCATCGTCTGCTTGTACTTCATGAACTAATATCATCACTTTCAGATCAAAATCCAAGGGCACCAATATGTCTTCTACTGGTCGTGGTGCTACTCTCCCTGTCTTCGTCGAGCGTCACACGCTGCGCAAGCACGATTCTCTCGACTCCTTCTCTGACATGTCCGCGTCTTTCGCTGATGTCGGTGGCATACTCGATGAGAAGACTGAGAAGCCTGAGACATTGAGCAGGCAGCTCTCTTACGACGGCTTGGTATTGGACGTCGCTAGCGGCACCCTAGCGGACTACCAGGATGGCCCTTACTCCCCCACTCCCTCCTCAGGTGCATCCTCCGCTTCCAGCATTGCTGAGCTATCCCCTACGACACCCGAAGCCGCTGTTACACGGCCAGACTCCTCATGTATCGAGATCTCGTCTGTTCGACACCTGCAGGTCGGCGAGTGTGCTGATGCCCTCACTATCCCTGAACCCACCCATTACGGCTCTCCCCGCCATGCCTCTGACGCGTCGCCCGTCTAATTTTAACGACCCAATCACCCCATACCCCGTTCCGATTCCCTGTCTCTAGGATTCTGTTCGATGACCCATACCACTGTAGCTTTAGCCGTTTCATGCCCTTACTCTATATCACTCCTTATTGCAACGTTCCACATATATCTGTTCAAGCACCACCACTTCATTGTAGCCATTGTAGCCTTTTCTTAGAGTCGTTTACCATAGGGCGACGACCGCAACCAAAATGATAAGCCCCTTTACATCAGAATACCTTGTTGTGATTGTGTGACAGTCGATGACATACGTGAGTCATAATTTTTCACAGAACGTCGGAGCAACGGACCATCCCCATGTCAGCAACACTTCCACAGCTTTGGCAAGTTCGCTCTCGGTGGGCTTTACGGCATCTTTGTGCTGTATAAAGCCATTTGCCTCCGACTAGAGATTGCTCCAATCATGGCGAAGTCCAAGATCCCCGGCACTAGCAACGGAACGAGACCCCAACGACGCCCATGTTCGTCGACGGATATTCCCTCTGATATCTGGCTGTACATCACGCGATTTATTCCGTCGAACACACTGCGCAGCCTGTACAGTTTGAACTCGCTTTTCTTGGACCTGGCTTTGAACGAGCGGTATAAGGAGGTCAATTTCCTGCAGATAAATCAAAAGACGGTTCCATTCTTGGAGCACTTGAGGTACGCCTCCTGCTGAACACGAGCTGCTGTACTGTGGTAATTGTGCCTACTTTCCAGGGATGCAAACCTCTCCTCGCGTGTCCGTCATCTGCGCGTCAATCCGGTGTGGTTTAACTTAGACCCCCTCTTTCCCGGGTCAAAGGTCTCCTTGCGGTCTGTCATCGCCCATACCCTGTCTTTCGATAGGGGACGTTCGGTAAATTTAAATTCCAAAGGCGCCCAACACTGGAAGAAACGGAAGTACATCGATACATTGACGACAGACCTCGTCGTCCATTTCTCCAACGTTACTACCTTCATTCTCGTCACGCGATACTGGCCCCACCCTGAAAGCCTGCCCATATTCCTGTCGAACTCTTGGCATACTTTTGGCTCGAACCTGCGTCGGCTCACAATGAACGCACCATTGGCTGGATTTGCGTCCCTCCTTCCTTCCCCATCTGACCTTCTGTCACTCGAGGAGCTTACACTCCGGTTCTCCACTGATTTATCGTCGGACGACCCCATCGCCGATACACAAATACTGAAGGAAGTCATTACTCCCTTCCTACGGCAGGTCGCGCCCAGGCTCAGAACATTGAACCTCATGTCTTCCGCCCTAGGGGACCACTCTGACCTCTTCCATGCGCTCGATCACACCCCATACCTCACTTCCCTTTCATTGAACATCGGATTTTACCCTCCTCTTCTCCAAGATCCATCTGGTCTTACCCACTTTCTCAGCCAGAATACACAGATCCAACATATCAAGCTCCAGCCCCTCGAGACTTTTCGGTCCCCCTCGGCGGCTGGACCTGCACACGACCACTTCACGCAATGGATGACGGAGAGCGCATCCGATGAGACTCTCTTCAGCAACCTCCAGACGCTGGTCGTCCTACCATCGACCGAAATATCGTCGATGACAAGGCTAGAAGCCTCCATGCCTTATATACCACGCTCCAAAGATACCCTCACGAATCTAATATTAGGCGAACGTTGTATAAGCTTCGCAGAGCTCTCTACCCTTGTCTCGAACTTCGCCTGCCGGCCGGTTGACCGCGGGCTGAAGATCCTTCATGTGAAGCTCATGTCCCTGAATCCGCAGGTCTTTGATCTGTTGGCCGAGAAGCTCATCGGGCTTGACGACCTAGACGTGAAATTCAACCTGCTTCTTTCTGACGTTCTGGACGAAAGTCCAAGGCAATTGGATGACGAAGAACCTACCGACAAGGTAGGTGTCGATTACCTTGCCAACATTTAGCCACCCACTCAATACGCGTATCTTCACAGGTTATTGCGGAATTCCTGGGTGAGATGGCGAAGCGCGTGTATCCCGAGTGGAGGCTCTACTCTTTGTGGATATGGCAACGCTCTCATATGACGACGAAGACTGCGCACGAGATTCTGACGGCGTTGAAGCCTTCGATTCCGTCTGTAAGGGTTATATATCGAATGGATCATACACACCACCTACATACTCTCTTTAATTGATGGGGTATGACCTTCATCGGTGTCCTATGTTGTCATGCGGATGATGACCTATGGAGAAGTGAAGCTGCGAATGTGAAAAGAGACGGTCCCATCGGGACCGGTCACATCAGGTCACGGCTTGGAGCGTAGAGCGTGGATATAGCCTAGTAAATTTCTGTCTGCTGGGGTCCATGAAGTCCACGACCAGGTGCCATGTAATTCACGACTATAAGCTGCCTTTACCCGATGAACGGTCTAGTTGGTGACCTGCCGTGTGATCAGAAGCGGCATTGGGCCAACGCCATAAATGTCAGAAACCAATGTACGAGAAGGTACTATATCACGCACCATGCAACGTTCGCGTTTGATCAACCAAGGAGTGCTTGCATGGTTTTATGGCGAATCTTGGGGGAGCGGTAAAAGTTCCAAGGGGAAAGGAGGGTGTTGCTATGAACGCGTGCGGCAACATAATGCCCATGATAACATCGCACTACGCCAGAACGAGCAGTTTACACGAGCGAATGGAAGCAAACTGAGCGACGATGGACACTGTGACATTGCGTTCGATGATTCAGAGTCGGGGATTTCATTGGCAAGATAATTGTATTATTTACTTGGGCTCGCTAGTAATACGGATCGTAGTTGCGTGGATCATGGAACAGAGATACAAAGGCAAGGGAAAAGATATGGCTAATGAGCGTTGTTGCGCGGTAGCTAGCCCGGCGCATGGGTAACTTCCACCCCTAGCCTCGAAAGGCTGTCTAGTGAATAAATATCCTACTCGCTGGGAGCACTGGATTTAAGTTAACGATTCGTTGTGAGAACTTGTCAGGGTATGTCTAACAAAGGACATCGTAAGTGTCTGATGATGAGAAAGAATCGCAGAGATGACGAACGTTATGGCTACATTTGGGTTGTAGGAACAGGAACAGTAGATGCCAGGGTTGAGAAAGGGTATGTCGAAGGGAGATAATGACAGTGGTGGTAGGTGGTAGCGCAGGTGGGATGAGTTGAATTGGGGCTGGCTAGGCGACTACACAGTAGCCACCATAGCCCATCCTGGTGTCAGAGTCGACGAGCTCCTGCATGACATCGGCGTGGCCGGATGGCGGGGTGAAGGAAGGGGTCTCCTCGATAAGCATCTCTAGGGAGAAGTCGATGGCGGTGAATGAGTCCATTGAAGATGGTTGGGTGGGACTGGTCTTGGATACAAGTCAAAGAGAGTTCCAATGTCTTTAATGTGTACACAGTGGATAAAAATCGGGGGCGTGATATGTTCGACTGGGGCGACTCAATTACTTTTCGACGTTTTAAAGGGTTCCCCAAGCCGTGTCCAAGCAGAGCCAAATTTCAGACAATGGTGCCGCCTGAAAGATATGTGGACCGTATCAGAAACTGAGCCCATTGTTTGTCGGCAGAACACGAGTCATGTCGCTTCACATGGCCGCCGCAGTGACCATTGTCTGACAGAAGTGGGTAGTAAAAACCTTGACCCGACGCTCAAAACATTGGCGTGCGTCGACATCAGAGAAACTTAATGGTCATAACAAAAGTACAAGGGTCCTCCTTATGCAAGAGAGCAGGGGAAGGAGCGAGAAGTTAGAACGCGTTAAACAATGAAGAAATCGAAGTGGAGGCGCGGTGATCGAATCGAGCCTGATTATGTGATATGAATGGCGGGACTTTAAACTCCGCTCCTCATGTTCACCATTGTACGCTCTTTCTGACGACACAAAGGCCCAAGGACTCTGTAAAGAATGCATATCCTCCGACCAGCATCCATTCCCTCTCTCTTACTATCGCTCACCTCCTTCTCTTCCTGCGCTCGTCCTACTCTTCCCAATGGCTGACCCAAGTTACCCCGTCTTTTCGATTTTCTCGTTCATTGGCTTCGTCCTCGTATTGATTCCCTTGCCATGGCACTTGCAAGCCTGGAACTCTGGCACATGTCTCTTTATGATATGGACGGCCATTGGATGTCTGAACCTCTTCATCAACTCGATTATCTGGCATAATAATGCCATTGACTGGTCTCCACTGTGGTGTGATATCTGTACGTGTCCTTCGGCTGTCTTTCGACTCCAACAATGCACTGACAACTAGTCCAGCGACGCGACTCGTCGTTGGTACAGCTGTTGCGATACCCGCCGCATCCCTGTGCATCAACCGGCGACTATACAAAATTGCCTCGGGCACGACCGTTTCGCTCACACGGGAGCATGTACGAACATCCTCTATTCGATTTATCCTAAGTTGACGGAATTTGTATAGAAACGACGTGCCGTCATGGTTGACTTAGCAATTGGACTAGGCATTCCATTTCTTCAAATGCCATTGCGTGAGTTCGACCCATCAGTTGGTCGAAACGATACTCATGACTCCAATCAGAATTCATCGTACAAGGCCACCGATATGACATCTGGGAAGACATTGGCTGCTTCCCCACTACCGTAAACACACCCGCCGCTTATCCCCTTAGTTTTGTTTGGCCGAATGTTATCGGCCTCATTTCAGCCGTTTACTGCAGTAAGTTTCCCCCCTGCCTCGTCATAAAGCCGAGTCTAACGCGATCTCCCTACGTAGTTATGACCCTACGCGCCTTTATGAAACGCCGAGCACAGTTTAGCGAATTCCTATCCTCCAACTCCACCCTCACAGTCAATCGTTACTTCCGCCTCATGGCCCTCGCCACTGTCGAACTCCTCTTCAACACTCCCATCTCGACATTCGGTCTTTATCTTAACGCTGTTCTCAAACCGATTTATCCATGGAAGAACTGGGCCGACATCCACTTCGACTGGTACACTATCGACACATTCCCTGCTGTCTTGTGGAGATCCAGTCGCATAGAGGTCGTCAGCCTGGAGCTTAGCCGTTGGTTAGTTGTCCTCTGCGCGTTCACGTTCTTTGCCTTCTTTGGGTTTGCCGACGAATCTCGGAAACATTACCGGCTTGCCTACTGGGCTGTCGCGAAACGGTTCGGCGTTGTCCCCCCCTCTCCATCACCTTCCAGCTTCCATTCGTCTGTTGGGTAAGTCATATTGTTCCTATATCTTCCATTCCTATGCTCATGCAATGACGTTTTGTAGGAAAAACTGTGTTCCTTTGAAAAAACCCACAGGGTCTCTGCCTACCTTCGTACCTTACCCACGTCCACCACCTCCGCCTCGAACTTCCTTTGCGTCGTCCGTCGCTAGGAACAGCTACGACAAGAGTGATTACACGGCTTCCATATACCAGTCTCCACCAGAGTACAAAGTTGATTTAACCGTTCCCTCCTCACCCTCATCCTCTACATCAAACGATTTTCATACAAAACACTAATGTTCTCGGACTCTTCTTATTGTATACTTAGCACCAACGACTATTACATTACCATGTAGTGCTAGACATTGCTGTATTCGCCTCTCTTTCGTTTTCTTTCCCTCTATTGAGCCGATAATCTTGTGTTTCATCAACATAAAATGACACCACTCAGCCCCTGCGTTGGCATGTTCAAGCATAACTTCGTGTCGATCGTAAGTAGTGAAACTTCAGCGAAGCTGCCACGCCTCGATATTCAATGCCAACACTTGTTCAGGCCAATGGCCTTCGCAATCAATATAGGTCAAGAAAAATCTGTCGCGGATTCCAATAGTCTAAGAGACCAACCGGGTTGTACCGTCCACGCTCTCCCCTATAAAACCGGCGGGAACATGATCTACACAGAGCATTTTGACACCAAGTTCAACTTCCTATATGTCAGTTGTTTTCCGTTAATCAATATTCAATACCGCTCTTACTATTAGGCGCGCTTCAAGAGCATGACAAATCAGACAATGCAAAAAATCATTGATTACGTAATAACAGCGTGACCATTGTTGGGACGTGATCGTGTTTCTTCCCCATTGTCCTACCCAAACTGGCTTCTTGACAAAGGCTTTGTGCAACGGTTATAAGCAAGATGAGTGAAGTGTTACCACCCTCACCCTTCGCCGCTCGTTATAGGCCAATTCCTTCACCGTAACGATGTTCGACCCCACATACCCTCTCTTCCCCATATTCGCCTTCATTGGATTCATCTCTGCGCTGGTTCCGCTTTCATGGCATTTTCAAGCATGGAACTCTGGGACCTGCTTCTATATGTTCTGGGCCTCGCTTGCCTGCCTCAACCAGTTTATCAACTCGGTCGTATGGGCTGACAACGCCATTAATTCAGCGCCGATATGGTGTGATATATGTACGTCGGCATTGTGATCCTGACGCTTTTATGCTGATTCACGAACTCTTAGCCATTCGAATCATGCTCGGTGCATCTGTTGGGCTCCCTGCGGCCTCTCTCTGCATCAACAGACGCCTCTATCATATCGCCAGCGTACAGTCAGTATCGATCGGTCGTGCAGAGGTGAGATACTGTCGTCGGCGTTGTATGACTATACTCATTTTATTCAAAGAAACGCCGCGCTATCCTAATCGACACTTTGATCTGCATCCTTTTCCCCATGATCTTCGTCGCCGTCCGTGAGTCACTCGTCGCTTGTCTCAATCACGACTAACAATTTGCATAGAATACGTTGTCCAAGGACATCGTTTCGATATCTTCGAAGGCATAGGATGTTATCCAGCCATCTTCAACACCCTTCCTGCTTACTTGCTGTCCGGGATGTGGCCTATACTCATAGGACTTGTCTCCGCAGTATACTGCAGTATGTGAACCCTTATCAAAAGATGGAAATAGGCTGATGGATTATTCACCTTCTCAGTTCTTTCCTTGCGATCCTTTGCACGCCGGCGCGTAGAGTTTGGCCAGTTTCTGGCTTCAAACAAATCGCTTACTGTCAGCCGATACTTCCGTCTCATGGCGTTGGCCATGACCGAAATTATATTCACGACGCCTCTCGCTGCTTTCACCATGTGGCTTAACGCGACAGCAACTCCTATAGCCCCGTGGCTGGGATGGGAGGATGCACATTTCAACTTTTCCCGCGTTGAGCAAATCCCTGCTCTCATCTGGCGTAGCAGCAACCGTCCGACCGTTGCTGCTATGGAACTTTCGCGATGGGTTACACCTCTCTGTGCACTTGTATTCTTCGGCTTCTTCGGGTTCGCCGACGAGGCGAAACGCAATTATCGCGCTGCGTTCTGGCGGATAATGAAACCCTTTGGGTTCCTACCAACGACTGCTCGACATGCAGACAAAGCTTCTAGCAACATGTAAGCACCTTTAGACATTTTCCGACGTCCATTGCTAACAGCAGCTTTAGATATACACCGAAAGTTATCCCAGTCAAGATTCCCTTGTCATCGTTGCCCAGTTATTCTCCGCCGCCCTCTGCTTCAACCTTTGCCACCGATTTCAAGCGTCCTGATTCTCTCACACCTTCATTTTCTGATACCTATGATGCCACATCCACCCAACTTCCGACGCCACCGAGTGTTAGCACCACCTTCTCTCTTCCAAGACGGTCGATAGATACCCTCACCCCGTCCACTCACGACCATCACGATTCAGAAAACATGTATTACAAAACCTCGGCTCCATCAAGCCGTCGCTCTTCCATTTCTGTGCATGAACACGAGGCTGGACCCTTTGCATCTCGATAACGCGTCTCCTGTATTACTATCTACACTATTCGTACATCTTACACCCCTTCGTCATTTGATTCACGAGCCTCTTAACCTATATAGTCTTACGACCTCACGTAATGAAAACGTTTGCAGTCGAAACCTCGATCTTAAGTAGAAGTCCCTTGGTCCTGGACCGAGCGTAAGTGGAGTTTAGATACGGACCAAATCCACTAAGAGTTTCATTAAGGAGCCGTCGTTTTCCAGATCAAGCCAGCCATTCTTCAACTTGTCGAATGGCGGCCACATACGCTCAATTCGGCGACATTGGCTTAGTCACTCAACATCGCCCAGGCAAGATTGAGCGAGTCTTCAAGGATTTTCCAGAACATAATTAATTCCTTTATATACGTCTGATAAAAGGGAATCACAGACGTGGGAGATGTTAACATTCATTGGATGTAACCTGGGAGGCCCGAGAGCGTAAAGTAGATAGATAATAATACGTTAATAGGAGCTACAGATTGTTAAAAGGAGTGGTGTTGGTAGGGTAGCGGATGTTCGCCAAGAAGTACGGAAGGCGAAGTGGAATGAATGTGGCTGTTGCGCAATAGAGGCGATGAATCTGCGGATCGTGAACGATGAACGTGGCTCCAGGCCAATAAATTAAGGAGGAGTACGACGTGAACCGTCGGGTATGGAGGGACTTGCTAACAACCAATAAGAATTCAACGAGGCAGAGAAGTGAATGCATTGAGACATACATAGGTGGGTGGGTTTACGTCTTCATGCGATAGTGCAGAAGGTGCCATAGTCATTGCTGGGACGGTCGGCGTCCATAAGCGGCTCGTCTGACGTGTTGTGGATGCTTTGGTGAGATTGGTGAGATTCAGCGCACATTATAGTGCTGACGACTACGTCGTCGTCGAAGGATGAGAGTGAGAGGGTGGCGAAGGAGTCCATTGTAGAGATGGTGGGTGAGGACAGGCAACTGCAAGCTCGTGTTACGAGTGTGGTGATATCGCACGGAAGGTAGTGGGCTCGGGTGAAGCTGGTGTAAGGCTGTCGAACGCCTTTTAACCGCAAGCTGCATTGTCCAGAAGACCATTGTTCCTTCACCTTGGCCAGAAGGGCGCTAAGCGGGCCATGTGTCCCATTGCTGGAATAAGACGCGCCACTTCCGGAACTGGTCGCGAGGGTCCCATTGTCATAATATCAATGATCTGGTTTGCATGCGTCGCCACCAAGAAAGACGGAGATATTCGAGTATAACCGGACATTAGACGCGACGAGAAAAGAGTCAAGGCAAATTTGCGGCAACCCGGAGGAGACGATTAAAACTCCGAAGGACCGCTGAGCCTAATTGCGCAAGCGACCCCCCATTGTCCCAACCATGTGCCCTTTGGACAATCCTATAATGGAGCACAATGCAGGACTCATACGACGACATATGTGCCGGTAGTCCCTCATTGTCCGAACTGCTATAAAGCGCTTGGATCCTGTGTGGATCCCAAACAACCAACCACCCTTGACTTTAGCGCTACACGCCAGACGACGTCCGAGTCCTTCACACCTGAACTTCTTCTACGCGCACTCAGCTTCTTTGATGGACAACTTCACCACATTCTCGGACCTGTTGGTTGTCGACGAGGACTCCGTCATGTCTCTAAACCCCACACACTCGCAATCAGACTCCAGCATCGATCAACCTCCCAGAGACGAAGAACGGTATGGCTCCGGTAACCCCATAGCCTTCTGTGTGATTGCTTAGTCCGCCGTGTATGTTGCTCTGCCCGATACTACCCTCGAGATTCAACTCATGATCCCTGGATACAGTGACCTTTGCCACACCATCTCTGCGATTATAAATTTAGCCCAAGTCCAATTTGTAAGGACATTTTTTTGATTCGAAACCACGTCACTCACCCGTTGTAATCCATAGCCGTGCATCCCACATTCCCTTGCCGCCTCCGATATCTCTTCTGTCTCCTGGAACTCTATCCCTCACCAAGTAAGCCATTTTTGATCCCCCCGTGTCCCGTCATCTCATTGTGGAGTGTTACCCATTCAGTTTCACGGGCTTTGAGAGCTCCAGCCAATCGCTAGCCATTCATTCTGCATCTATCTTCAATTTTCTCCCATTCCCTTTCTCTTCCTGATCCTTTCCGTCGCACTTGCTGTGCCCTCCACTCGTTGATTTTTCCCTTATTTTTATTCTTGAGTTGATTTCCCTTTCATTGGCCTCGGCTACCACTTTACTGCTATGATGTACTCCGAAGACCGTAATCACTTGTATTGATAATACCCTTGTATAAGACCCCCTGCAATCCAACTGATACACACTTCACCACGCCCGGTTCTTCGACATCAGCCACCTGACACCGATCGAGTTCCTTACGTTGTTATTTTTTTCGTCTAGACATGGGTATATTTTGGACCTTGCGTAATTGCCTCATATTCGTAGAAGTGAGCACACGGGCTTGTGGCGCTCCCGTCATTCAATAAACCATGAAATGGCGATGGGATGCCTTCATCATGGCTTATGTGAGGGGAGGCGCCTCCCATTGTCTCCGTCGCCATTGTCAGGGTAAACGGTAACCGCATTGTTTTGCGGCTCTTGCCAGGCCCATTGTTCGGAGTTTAAATTTGTCCTTAGTGGATTTGCGCTGCCCAATCTTGTAGTCTGAAGCCGCTAATTTACCGATATCCTACATACAAAGTAGGATAATGTACGATTATCGAAAGGGAAACCCAGGGAAAGAAAGGGTCATACAATGATAGAGAAACGAGACGGTTGTATCGGTACAAGGATGGCGGGGCGTTGAGTGTCATGATAAATACTAATTGCGATGGGCAGATGACTTATCGAAGAGGGTTTTGAAGGAGCGGGAGTGCTAGATAACAGGTTCAGTCAGCGTCACGGGCGAGGAGAAGTTCTTTGTAGAGCACGCACCACAACGGCACAGATGACTTAGTGCTGAGGGGTACGGGTGATGTGGGCGGGTTGCGTGTTTATATTGGAACGTCAGGATGCATCGTCCGAAGGAGGTTAATGAGCATTGCGCGCCAACACCACGAGGAAAAGGAAGGGCGTACCCATGCGATGGTGCACGAGGTAGGAGGACGGTACGGCGAGTCTTCACCTAGGAAAACACCAGCTTCAATGGTCTCCGTGGCAGTGGCAACGGGAGAGTCTCGGGGAAGAGAAGGAATGAAGATCCATTGGCTGTAAGTTAGGTGTAAGACTTGTGTACAGGTGATAGATGCAGAAAGAGAACGAGGTGAGTCGGTGGGCGCTGCCCAAACTTCATAGATTAAGAAGCCGCTAATATACAAACAATGCTCTAATGCTAAGAAGTAGTATAATAATTTACGACCTGATTGGGTAGGAGACCCGGAGAAAGAAACGGAGATATAATGATAGAGAGAAATGAAACGGGGGTATCGATACAAGGATTGGCAGCCGTTGAGGGGTGGTGATAGATATCAATCGCGATGAGCAGATGAATGTCGAAGAGTTAAGGAGCGTGGGTGCTAGAGGAGGACTGCAGTGAGCGACGTCACTGGCGAAAGTTCAACATAGAGCACGCACCACAATGGCACAGATTAATTTGCTGTCGAAGGGTACGATGGTCTGGGTGGGTTGCGCAATGATGTTTAAAACGGTAGGTTGCATCGCCTAGAGAGGTGAATGAGCAATTGCGGCGGCAACACCACTAGAAAAGGAAGCGCGTACTCATGAGATGGTGCACCAGGTAGGAGGGCGGGTAAGGTGAGTCTTCATCTAGAGGAATAACAGTTTCAAGGATCTCCGTCGCTGCGCCGGCGGAGTCTCGGGAAGAGGGTGATGGAATTGATCCATTGAGTGTGGACGAGGTGTGAGTGAGGTGTAAGGCTTGGGTGCAGGTAAATAGATATGTGACGCAGATATCGAGGTTCTGTGCAGGAGATGTGCAGCGGGGCTCGAGCAAGGGGACTGGTGAGATAAAGAGAGGATGCTAATGGCTTCTCAGTATTTATACGACACAATAAGGACCAGGGCCCTCATGGTGGTCCAAGGCGGCCATTGTGCAACGAATGCGCGGACTTGTAATATTTTGGGGCGAACAATGGTGTCCGGGTCGTGCAGCATTTCCGGCGTGATGTCTGCTTTGGTTTTGCAGAAAGTTCTATCCGATCGGATATACGCTATTGATAGAAAGCGCTTTAGAACGCAGGAGGACGTCGAGAGTGATCTTGAACTAACCAAGGCTTCAGACACTGACAGCAGGCTGAGGAAAAGGTGAATCAAAAAGCGACAAATGATGCGTGACGCGTGATCTTTGACAATGTTTGGATTACTTACAATGAGCGGAACTTCCCGGACCTCCTCGATATGGCAAGGCGCCGTACAACAAGGCGCCCACATCGTGCCAATTGACGATTCCAGGTCAAGTACATTCACTTATCTTCGACGAGAAGAGCTGTCACGGAGCGCTCCACGCATTCTGATGATATGCTAGTTTGTTCACGCGAGAGAATTAGATTGAGTGGACGGCGACAGTGTTCTTTTTATTTTTCCCCCTCAGGTATTCGAACCGAGGAGGCAACAAGGTCTTTTTTCGGGTTCCAGGCTCACTCATGACGCTTATTTCAGCCTTATTACCCATAGAAATATCTATCACACCACCAACTGTACTACTTATGACTGTAATGGACAGGTCTCGCAGCACACCTCTGGCAGACCTCAGATTGAAGTGTCCTCCTCGGGGCGAGGCTCGAACTCGACCCGCTTCAACACCCTCGGATACATCCATGACACCACCGTCTGCACTTATTTACGACTCTGCATGAAGAAGATACACCAGTCGTTTGTTGCGATGATTAGCTTTAACCTTCTCCGTCGCTCCGCTCCACCAGCCCCATAAAAGGACTGTGTCATGACTCGCTCCATTTTCACGGCCACCGAACGACGAGGCCTTCGGTACCCTGAAAATATTCATTACGCAGCCACCTATAGCCATGAAGGAAGATCATTAGGTCCTCATCAGTCCCAGTACGTAGGAGAGTCACTTAGAATGGAAAAGTACTCACAGGCTAGATTGATGGAACAAGGAAAGCGGCATCATATGAGCATGTTTCTCTAACTTTGAATGGAAGACGCCGCCGGCACGTTGACCAATGACCTACCTCCCATGACATCTTAGCCGCGCAGCCATACTAAGTATATATCGCGCCGATACCAGGAGATGGTCCGTTCTTCGTCATCG